>OW679196.1:79278323-79524913 GCA_940337035.1 Agriotes lineatus | reverse complement strand
AAATTAAGTGTTTGTTTTGTCGAATTGTCAAATATTGTTGCGCTAACCTCACATTTGTTTTAATTCACATACTTTTCACTTTTCTGGTTTTATTAAACACTATCACTCTTAAAGTGATGACGTTACAGGTTGCTTTATGCGCTTAGGCATGTTACATAATTTATTCAGTGCATTATTACCCGTAACTGCATTGACCACCAGCCTAGCATGTCGCTGTGCATACAAAACAAACTGATTTTTTTCTTTGTGACGTTTCGCCACTCTTTATACTAACACAATCTGATTAGCATTTCTTACGTTACTTCAAATATCTGAGCATTTACCAAAATTATAGTAGCACTTATCATATTCAATCATAACATGGAATTAAGTTAAACGAAACCCTGCCGATATAGTTTTTCGGAACCTATTTGCTATTCTTAGTCCAATTAAATTATACATTACTTATCTATTACGGTTTATAGGTGTATCAATGTTTAATCCTGACAATATTTTTATCTGCAGCGATTAATAAAGTACTAATTCTGTTCATATTTGATTTCCATTTAATTAACATTTATTCGATAATAATACAGGATCCACAATTGCCATATGTAGCATACCATCTCTATATAAGTAGTGGAGAGTGGTTCAGGATGTCTGAATGTTTAAAACCACCTCGAAGAGAAGACGATGATGCTCTAGCGGTTTCAGTATCTAACTGATAGATAAAATTGTTATTTTTTGTGGGTGTCACATTTTAGTAGAATTGATTATCATACGTTATCACATAATAAAGTTTCAAATATCTTTACAGTTGGATAAAGTTCATGGCCTAAAAAACGTAAGTTTCAATACCCAACACACACTACATTATATTATAAAAATTGTAAATGATTGTCTGTGAATGTTTAAGGGCGAGTTTGGCATATACAGATTAAGATGCGGCAAAATTTGTTTTAATTACTTTATTACGACTTCCTCCGGAGGATTGCATAAGTTTCCCGGGACTGTAAGACATCAATAATAACAAACTGGTTAATCCTTCTAGGCGAAGATGCTTTCCAAGATAGCACCAGCGGGGCGTTCTGGGATTCGGCGCGAGCGGAAAAAGGTTAAGCTCTTGCGATAACCGGAATTCAATTAACTCCTCAAAAAAGCACCCGTAGCAAGCACATGTATGGACAAAGCCCTTATTTCAAGAAAATTCAACATTATAGAAGAAAACAAAGCTTTCATTTAACGAAGCGAACGTTCAGTTTCCATTGTTAATGCCGTCAATTACATTGCTGATACTTACTTTGTCAGGCTTAATTAAGTTAACTGTATGGATTTGCATATTCTAGATGATTCACTCAACATTATTGTCATAGTAGTGGAAAGGCTAAAGCAATTTATTTTTCAGGGGAAGTTCTGGAATAGATGAAATGTGATTAATTAATGGTACTTTTTCACCAAACTATGAACATATCAAACCGATATGCAAACAATAACAGATATCTGTTTTGGGATTACCGAATTGTATTGATTCGAACAACTGCGTTTTATACGGTGGATACGGACACAAACAAACAAGATCAAATAAACGAATTATATATGGTAGGTGCCACATTTCAGGAGCTACAACGTATACACCTTCAAATGTAATTACAGCTATTTGCTACATGCGTTACTTTTGGATATTTCTCTCAAATCAGGTTGAAAATCGTGCTCCAAAACTGTTGTATTTCACGCAACGCTTATTCGACTTTTCCGATATTCCGTATGCTTATCCATATAGTATGCTGTTGCACGCATGAAGAAATAAACCAGAAATAAGAAAACAACCTGAATGTACATATCAAACACTTATAACAGAACACTAAAAACTAACTTCTCACCCTTTGAGCAGGAAATGTGGTTTGAAGAATAATAAAACATACAATGCAACGACAATAAAGTGGAATATACGAGATGGTTCGACTTTAACTTGTTTTGTTAGACTTCAGAAAAAGGAAAAGTTGGTCATATATGCGTGGAAATTAACGATATCTTTGAAGGCTTCAGAAATGGTGCAGAAATTTAAATCTTTCAATTTCAACAGTGCTAATCAGCTTGCTATACATATAGTGCTACTGGAATTTGAAACACATTAATGAGATATTACTTGATATGTTATACTAACTGAGGTATTTCAAGTTCAAGGTGTGCAAGAATTTGTTTCATTTGCTTATTATTAGAGGAATTTGAAAAGTTAGAAGTAAGGTTGAATGCCTCTGTTGTGTCCACAAAATGCCTATTTTCGTCAAGGATAAATACTTGAAATATGTGAAAAATATTACCTTTATCTAACTAATTGTTCATGGTTTAAAGCAAATATAGACTATATTTAATTTTTAAGGTGCTTACCCTGTATATATTTGATCGAAAGTATATTTGGTTTGGAGCAAGGTAGACATTTAATCAGCATTCAAAATATTATCTTCCTCAGCAAATAGTTTTTAAGCACCAAAAGACCGATAGACAGACTGACAGACAAACGGAATTGAGCAAATATGTTTTTCGTGATCTAGAGATCCTAAGAAGTGAAGACCTGACGAAATTGCCGAAGTTGATTTTTTGAAGATCACAATACTTTTCCTGTTTAGACGGGGAAGTAAAAATAATAGAACAAACCGACCCATCTTCTCCATAACTGAATACTAGTTGAAAATTGTATATGGAATGTTGTGGTTCTATTTAGAACCATAAATCAGCTGTTAAAGTATGGACCATAGTATATGAATTCGTTTATTTTGTTCCTAAAAATATAGTTCCAAATCAATTTCTAAGAAAAGGTTAAATGACTGGATTTTATAGAGTTTAGTTTTAACAAAATGCTGCTCTTAGCGATACTGCAAGAACTTTTAGAAACATTTTAAATAAATATCTTCCAGAACGCTTAATCTTACACTGAACCAACTTGAAGTGACGTTCCAGATTACATATATTAGTAGGTACTTCAACTTAACCTTTGGAAATATTTAAAAATTTAGGTGTATTTGCAGAGTTTACAAGAATGCAAAGGAAATATTGGGGCAGAAATTAAAGCATTACAAAAAACAAATTTTATCTGGAAAAGTAACTTGAGTATAATGGAGGCGATGTAATTCAAATAATATTTTACAAATATCTTTTATTATCAGATCTTCACGTTATACGGTTTCTAGATGGCGGAAAACATGTTTCCTCAATTCTGTCTGTCTGTCTATCGGTCTGTCAGTTTGTTGAGGCTACAGCTCAAAAACTATTTGTTGTAGAAAGACTATATTTACCTAGCTCGAAACCGAATATACTTTCGGTAAAATATATGCAGAGTGAGCACTTTAAAAAGAAAATGTTGTCTGTTTAACTCAGGAATAGATGAAACTACTAACTTGCATACTTAGAGTTAGTAAGATTTTACCTTTGAAGAAAATGAGACTAAAAAAATACAGAGTGAACGTCGTAAAGTTAGCGCGTTGTTTATAAAGTAGCCACAAGCGCGCAGGAAACAAGTATCCTGCGGTAATCGAGGGGCGCAAACTGGTGCAAACGTTTGATCTTTACCTCGACCCCTGCGTCTGACTAAAAACAGCAATCGGACAACGCTCGAGTTCGAATCCCATCGGCTGCATTTTCTTTTATTTGGAAATTGATGTAATGGGCATCGATAGACATTACTGAGTGTTTGCTTTCACTGTTTCAGTATTATTAGCAATGTTAAGATACTTGCACCTATTTTGTGCATAATTTTGAACATTCTTGTTTTCTTTTGCTATTTGCGGAATTTGGAGTTTCAAAATTTTTACTTGCGACGGAAGTTCCGAGTAAAGCCCTTTATGGATTTTTTTGCATACAATATATTCTTTATTAGAGCTGGGCGATATATCAATAAATATCGTATTATTTCCATATAGATATGTGGATATTTATAGATATCTTCATAATTATCGATAAATACCTACATATGTTGTAATGGTTTACTGCCCGGCTAGCTCAGTCGGTACAGCATGAGACTCTTAATCTCAGGGTCGTGGGTTAGTGCCCCACGTTGGGCGCCAAATAAAGGTAATAGACTTCGCCGTTTAAAATATAATAAAAGGGTTTTTAAATAAAATATAATTATGGAAAGGGATGTATATATGTATTACTACACTTTATAAAATGTATTAGTTTCAATTGAGAATTGCCTGCCAAACTCAGGGCAAATCAAAAGAATGTAATTTTATTACCAAAGATAAATGTTTTATTTATTGCAAATAGATAAAATAAGGAATGAGCAATAAACCATTTACCTTTAATAAAATTACATTCTTTTAATTTGCCCTGAGTTTGGCAGGCAATTCTCAATTGAAACTAATACATTTTATAAAGTGTAGTATTTCTTGCCATAATTATATTTTATTTAAAAACCCTCTTATTATATTTTAAACGAAGAAGTCTATAACAATATATTGAGGTTGGTGGAATAGCTGTTAAATTGATAGTTCCATTTTCCCAATCCTATTAAAACTTATACTTTGTTTATGATACCTTTTTGTATATATACGGTATACAGTATACCTACACATTTACAACATATACTTAATTTAAAAAGTGTCATAAATTCAATTTGTTTTAATAATCCTAAAAAGAATATTTCATGATCTTTAAAACATTCGAGGGCTGTATCACCATTCTCGAACATATTTCTTGCATTTAGAGCTGGGCGATATATCGACATCTAGATAAATATCGATATTTTTATATGTCGATATATTGAAATATGGGATATCTGTTCATCAAATATCGGTATTTGTAGGGTATTTATCGATATCCTGACAAATATCGTTATACGTATCGATGCATCAACAAATATTGATATAATTTTGATATCGAATATCGATTAGCAAATTTGAATATCGCCAACTTCTACTTTTTATGTGTACTCAGATATAGTAGTTGGTGGTGAAAATTGGAAGTTTTATAAGGAAAAACGTCGGATATGTATCATTCTGAAATGAAACTAGCTATCCTACATTTACTCAAATTGAAATAGTAACTTATTGTACATTGTACGCAAGTGTGAGCGTGTGAACTATTGCACAGAAACATGGAAACAGATTGAAGACCACATGACCACATCATATATATTAAGCTTACAAAAGTAAATCTGACACTAGAAGTGGCGTACACATGTTACAGGACGCCAACAGTAACAATTGAAACATACGTAACTACACCAAGACCGGCAATGTTAAAAAATGTTAAATTCGCGAAATCCCCAATTGCATTGATAAATGGTTTTTAATTATTTATGATGTCTCTGTACTAGTTAAACTTCACGTTCTTTTTGTTTTAACATATAAGGTTTGGAATGTCTGAAATGGATTTTGCTATCTAAAAAAAACTATCGAAAACTAGCGGTTCTAAGTTGGGTTAATGTTTTTAAAATTATCTAATAACATGTGGGGTTACGGGTAACAAGATATCTATTTCAAACTATAGTTACTTTTCGTATTTTTTTAATTTTCTGCGCCGCACTTCTCGCTTTGACCGCACGTTCGCTGTTTGGGGCTGGGATGCTTTGCCGATCACCAGGTAAAGTTTCTGGCTATTTGCCCCCGATATCCAATAGCGCAAATATGTCTTTGTTATCAGGTCAAATTCGACCTTCGGGGTCAGCTCAATTGGCCTTTCTAGCTTTCTCTTTCATTCTTGCGGGAGTGTGCTATCTTTCGTGGTATTTTCAGCTACTCGCGTAGCTGTGCTGTTGCCAGTAGCTATTTTCTCATCTCTCTCTCTCTCCTGGTGTGTCGCAGTTTAGCGTGGAGTGGAGTCTTTAACCTCAAACTTCTCGAGACCTCGTGCTTTTTGTCTCCGGGCTAGGCATATACCGCAGTGCCGGTATCAGAAGACACGGCGGGTACATCGTCCCCTTGCCGTGGAAGGTTCCACGTATCCACCTTGCGAGCCGCTGCCTAGGAGCATTCGGAGGCTTTATGGTAGGAAAGTTATTAGTTGTTTATGTAACTAATTTTTTATTTGCTTGTGCTGAGTGCTACCATTTCGAAACTGTGAGTCCTAGATTCATTTTCGGGATTTAATCGCCTTTTTCAATTTTAATTCTTGCTTTCCTACGTTACGTTCATTATCGAGTGTGCGCTTTCGGTCAACGCAGTCTCGATTGGAAACCCATCAGCTCTCTTTGAGTTTTACTTCCTCTGAAATTTTGCAATTATGTGTTATTTGTGTTCATGTTAATTTATATGCAGGTCCTTACTTTGGGTAGACCATATGCTTTAAATAATTGAATAGCTTTAACTGTATCACCGCCTATTAACGTTTGAATTTGTTAAAGTCATTTGTATGTAATAGTACATTGTTGACTGTTATAGGTCTTATTATTGATATGGATGTTTCATTTACTGCAAATTTAATACGGCCTGGCCGTTAATTCTATGCATTTCAGATTCTTGTGATTTTGGATAAGCTTTTGAGTTTTTGAGTTCTCGTTTCTATCTGGGCACATTTGTTGCATTAAAGATTTATTGGCCCCCCATTGTATGATTACTACATTTAAGATTTTGCAAAAAACCCATACTGTCTTTACTGGAGCTGGTTGGCGCTGATGTAATTAAAATTAAAAGAGTCAATATCTGCAGAGATATTAA
Source organism: Agriotes lineatus (assembly GCA_940337035.1). NCBI lineage: Eukaryota > Metazoa > Arthropoda > Insecta > Coleoptera > Elateridae > Agriotes > Agriotes lineatus. Next base: position 79,518,281 of record OW679196.1, on the reverse strand, counting down.
CAAGTTTTATTTCAAATGATTTTAATTTGAGCACATAAGGCGAAGCTGAATATTCGCCTTCTAGCTGATTATTTCGAGTTATTTTCAAGATATTTTCCGCTTATACTGTGAGCTTTACTTTCACTACAAGCGAATATATGTGTAAAACTCCGTATAACCGGTCCCAAGCAAGCTTGAGAAAGGAGAAGGGTAAAAGTAGTGTTTAAAAACTTAAGCTACTCACTGGTGCTTATAGGTGACCTTGATGAGCACTGTAAATATTAAGGAACGTCCTCTATCAAAACTACCGAACCCTTGCAGGTTGGGGGATAGATGTGAGATTAACAGCTTCATTCTGCAAAAGAGATATTGCTACGAAGTCTCAAGCAAGAACAGCCGGACGGATTAAAAGAGAATCAACTAAGCATCGAATAAAGGTTGCTGATTTTCGATTATACACATAGAACGTTAGGGCCTTATATAGAAATAAATCCCTGCGATTACGAGAGAAGTCTCTAAATACTGAGTAGATTTCGTTGCTATGCAGCTGCCACCCAACTTGCTACACTAATTTGGCATCGTATTTTTTATTGTAAGCAGAGTGAAACATTGGGTTTTTGGATTTAAACCAATTAATTACAAGCTCTGCTTACTAATAGTGAAAAGTATATATTTTTTAATATGAACATTATTAACACCTACGTACTTATTGAAGATAAATCAGACGAGGTCAAAGACCTTTTGTACTATGAATTAGATAATGCCTATGACAGATATGCGGCTAGAGATATACAAATAATTATTGACGATCTGAATGCAAAAATTGGCAATGATGATATATATCCGGGCCATACTGGTAGATAATGGAGATTAAATTATCAATCTAGCCGCCTCTAAAACATGGTATTTATAAGCACCCTGTATAACAATAAACGCATTCATTAGATCAGTAAGCGTTTCTCAAACTTGATCGATGTGGCGAGCTATAAAGGTGGAAACATATACTCTCACCACTGCTTTGCATGTGTCCGACTGTGTGTGAGAAATTTCAATATTAGAAAACGGATTCGCTCTTAGATTAACGTAAATACATCCTAATAATAATTGCGCAACTACATGCCATGGCGATGGCCTAGAGGAAAAATCCTTCTTTTTCTTAAGCTGCTGTCGGCCCCGAGTTGCTTTCCACCAACACTGAAAGACACACATTATAAAAAAACGGAAAAAGCCTGCTCTATCAAATTAGACGCGCATGTGCTCAACCAGAAACGAAGTACCAAATTAAAATGTATACTTTTTTCCAAACCGAACGAAATAAAAATAATCAACTTGCTCTACATACAGGAGCTTAAAGTGACCTAATTCCAAAGAACGGCATACTTATACAGGGTGTAGAAATGCTTTACGCACCATAGGGATTTCAATGGTAATTTTTTCATATGACAATATTTGCTTCCCTAATTATTTTAGAGCAAACTTGTAAATAGGTCTTTTGTAGAGCAAACAATTCTGCATCCATTTATGGCATCATTTTTCTCATTTTACGTCAGAAAACCTAATAATGAAATAAACTAGAATTATAATTTTTTCAAAAATCAGCGCAAATTGTGAAGTGGTGGTATGCTGGAAGCAGATCAGGTGCAATAAGTGCCATGGTTGCAGCTACATTTGATAGATGCAAACAAATAAACAGCAAACTAATTGGTTGATGCTTTGAGATGCTTCAATAATTTCAAGGCACCACTGATTTGTCTAAAAATGGCAATTTTATTTCTTTAAATTTTCGGTTTTCTGAATTGTAAAATGACAAATGCTGGCACAAATGGATACAGAATTTTTTTCTCTACAAAAAACTTCCATACAAGTTTGCTCTAAAATAATTAGGGAAGCAAATATTTTCATATGAAAAAATTACCATTGAAATCCCTATGGTGTGTAAAGCATTTCTATACCCTGTATGTAAATCAAAACCTACCTAAAAGGGATCTTACGAAGCGCTGCAAGAGCTACCGTAACGGTAAAAAGCAACCAATTGGGCCGTTATAAGAGCATATTTTAAAATACGAAAATAAGGGATTTTAAAGCTTATATTTACTTATATAGCAGAAATATGGGCTCTTTATAAACAATTTTTGCATTTAGTTCCCCTATATACTTGAAATTATTTAATATCGTGTGTTTAAAAAACTCATTCGCAGCATGCCATGATTAAATTGAAGATTGCCATTATTTGATACATACCCATTGAAGCAAATGAACTACCATAAGTCAAAGATAGCTAAATTCCATCTTGGTCTTGAACTATTTTGCTGAAAATATACTTCTTCTTCTTTCTTCCCTTCCATATTACCCTCTCGGGTGTCGGATTCGGGTTAGTTTTCTTTGGTCTCCTTCACCCATTTCTTCCATTCCTTCCTGGATTTTGCTTCATTTCTTCCATGCCTTTTCCCCTTTCTTTTCCCGCCTCTTCTATTTGAGTTATCCACTTCTTTCTAGATCTTCCACTTCTTCTCTTCCTGTGATTTCTTGCCCCCCCATATCTTCTTCACTAGTTGGTTTTTATCCATCCTTACCATGTGGCCGTACCAGTTTAATTGTCTTTTCTTTATTTTATTTGTTATCGGTTCTTGTTTAATCGAGCTTCTTATTTTTTTTTCACTCCATCTCATTTCGTCTTTCCTGCTATTTTTCTTATGTGTTTTATCTCCATTCCATTTAGCTTTCCGATGTGTTTTTTCTGTATTATCTAAGTCTCGCTTGCGTATATTAATGTCGGCAATATAATGGTGTTGTATATTTTAATTTTTGTTTCCTTATTTATTTCTTTTTTCCCAATAATTGATTTTAGAGCATAATATAGTTTATTTGATCTGCTCATCCTACTTGCTAATTCTATGTCTGTGCTTCCATCATGTTATGATGCTTCCCAAATAATTAGATGTTGTTACTGTCTCTGTGTTTATGTTATTGCATTTTATTTGTGTGATATCCGATTCTCTCTCATTGATGACATTAGTTTGGTCTTTTCTATGTTTATTTCTATTTTTAAATCTTCTATCACTTCCGTCCATATGTCTATTAACCTTTTCATCTTCATCTTGGAGTCTGCTATCAGTACTATGTAGTCTGCATACAATAAAGTGTCAATTTTAATTGGTTCCAGATTTTGATACCTTATTGTTGTTTGTATTCCTTTCGTTCTTTCTCTAGTATTTCTAAGCAGTTGGTTCATGACTAATATGAACAGCAGGGGGCTAAGACTGTCCCCCTGTTTAATTCCTTTCTTCCATTTGAAAATCTTCGATCTTCTCCCCGCTATCTGTACTTTCCCTTTTACCCTTTCGTATGTACTGTGTATGATTTGGATGAGGTGTTTCGGAATGTTCATGTTTTCTAGGCTTTTCCATATTACTTCCCTATCAATTGAATCGAAAGCTGCTCTGAGATCAATAAAAGCCAGTATAAGTTCCTCTCCGGTCTCTAGGCTTCGATCTATTAGGCCCCTTATTGTCTTATTCCTTTTTCTATTATTTCCGTGTAACTTTGAAGCAGGTGGCTGCTAGGCATATGGCTCTATAGTTATCGCACTTTAGTTGTTCTCCTTTTTATATATCGGTACCACCAAGTTGTTCTCCCAATCCGATGGGATTTTCTTTATTTCCCAAGCTGTCTTAGATATTTTCCAAAACCAATCTACTCTTTCTTTTCCTAGGGCATTTTGTCATTTCAGGATCTATTTTATCTTCACCCCCAGCTTTTCCTATTTTTACTTTACTTATCGCTTCTTCTACTTCTTCCCTTCTTATGCTTTCTATCTTTGGTGCTTCTTCTCCTTATTCTTCTTGTTGGTCTTTGTTTTGTTCTTCTGCAGTTAAATTTGTCTACGTAGTATTTCTTCCATACTCTTAGGATGTCGTTTATTTTTCTCTGTAGCTTATTTTCTTTGTCTTTGATTCCTTTAATTTCTTTTTTTTCTCAGCTTTCATCGCACTTATTTTAGCCCAGAATCCTCTGTTATTCGTTGTGTAGTTTTCTTGCAGTTCGTTTCCGAATTCTTCCCAGATTCTTCTCTTTGCATTTTTGACCGTTTTCTTGACTCATTTACTCAGTTTGATGTAATCTTCTTTGTCCTGTTCATTCTTTGTCTCCAGGTATCTCCTCCATGCTCTTTTTTCTTTTTAATCTTTATTCTTATCTCCTTGTTCTACAACTTTGTTCTTTTTTGTGTGGGATTGCTACTTTTCATTCCGCAGACTTTTTCTGCTGTCTCTTTTATTGTGGCTTTGAAAGTGGTCTACCTTTCTTCTAGGGTCCATTTTTCCTTCAAGATCTCCAAGCTTTTCAATTTATGATCAGTTTCTCTTCTGTATCTCTTTTGGATGTTTTTCTTTTTTAATCTTTTAATGTTTATTTTGTAATATTTCTGTCTCTCGTCTGTCCTTTCTATGTGTTCTTTTATTGTTGCTGTGACCATCCTGTGATTTATAGAAAGTTCTGATTATATTTCTGTCTTTATGTTTTCTATCGCTTGTTCAAGGTTTTTGATGTATACTATATAGTCGATCAGGCTTTTTAAATTTCTCTCCTCATTCTGTTCCCGAAACGTATTTTCCAATTACCAGTTCGTTTGGTTGACAGAAATCTAGCATCTTCTTGCCATTTCTTTTTAACGTTTCCTCTCCAAATCTTCCTAACCTTTCTTCCCCTATATTGACATCTCTTCCCACTCTTGCATTCCAGTCACCAATTATTATAATTTTCTGATATTGTTCTTTTATTTTATCTATTTCGTATTGTAGTTCTGCGTCGAATTTCAGCACTTCTTCTACCGCTGTCCCTTCTATTGGCCCATATATTTGTATTATCACTATAATTTCTTTTAGTTCTAAATATATTGTTATAATTCGGGATGATGTTGCTTTATATTTGATTACTATTTTTTCTGAAAATATACAAAACACTTAATAAAAATAATTTTTATTGACTGTTATGATTAATGCACTCGTTGTTGTTGTGCCATCTTATTTTCTTATTTTCTTGATGCAAGTAAACTTAATGCAGTGTAAACTTTTGCCTGTTGTCACAGTGACAGATGTTTTCATAAACAAAATGCAATCTGACATTCACCTACAGACTTAAGTTAAGACATGACTAGGTTTTTTGTCTTTCTGTCCAAGGCCTGCCTTGAACGACTTTTTTTGGAGCACACGATATATACTATAATATAAAATTGAATGTACCGGGAAAACTTGCGTCCAAGGCATAAAGACGAATTACGGGAGTCAATTATTAGTGTTGTCCGTGACCAGATATTTACAGAATGTGATAGATAATAACGGTGACATGACAAAATATTAATGTGATTTTTGAATAATAAAATTGATGCCTAAAAACAAAATTATTATTTAAACATAGATAAAATTGTTTGTTAGTCATGGACAAGGCCTGTGGAGTACAAGGTACCTTAGAGACGAACTGCTGTGGTCATATGGTCAGTCTTAATAGAATTTTGTCGAGACTAAAACAGTCCTAATCTTAGCAGGGGATCTTTGACACGCTACACATTGTAATAACATGGGACCCATAATTACAAAACTAGAATATAAAAAATTAGGGTTACTTGATATTTTCAGTCGCTTAATTTTCTATGAAGGCGATGGTACATATATTTTTAAATTTATTCTCATTGTTGTTCTAAAATCTATACAAGGGGAACACCAATTATATACAAATTTCAAGAATGTACATGACAAATAAACGAGAGATGGAAACGTTTTTGGGAATGAAATTTTTTCTTACTTACAATTGTTTTACTGCTTTTGTTGGTCTGGTGTATTGAGTGAGGGGGGGGGGGTACTCACGACTTGATTTAATATTTGAAAATAAAGTTTGTAACCCGTACGGTATTCAATACATATTAGGGATGTTCCGAATACTCGTATTCGTATTCGTATTCGCGAGTATTCGCTATATTTTCAATATTTTTTATTCGTAATCGTATTCGCCAAAATTAACACCAATATTATACGAGTATTTGACATTAAAATTATAGAAATATAGATAAGAATTTTAATAAAAATATAAAACAGGTATTCATACATTAAATAAAACATTTTTTTTAAATATTAACCATTCTATAACATTAAATAAAAAACAAAACTATTTTCCATACTATTTTTAAAATTTGCAGCGCGTACAAAAACGATGTTGATGTTGATATTATTCACTCAAGGTCATGTATTCGTATTCGTATTCGCATTCGCGAATATTCATAAGAGTATTTGTATTCGGTATTCGTATTCGCGAATACGAATTTTTGTATATTCGGAACATCCCTAATACATATTAAAAAGTACTTATTCTGTATTAATTCAATTTTATATTCACAGAATGTTAAAAAACTACAGATTGTTTCAGTTCTGTTCTCTTAACGTTTGAATACTGTTTTCAGTTGTAATCCATAATAAACATGACACCATTCCTGCATAGGTATGTGTGCAGACACCTTGTAATGAATGATAAAAACCTGTAAAAATAGCAGCTACATAAACATATTTCTATTATTTAAGTTTCGAAGGTTGGTGGAAACTATATATATTCAGAATAAATGTAAGTGGTTAAACCCTAAAATTATATTTTTTAATTCTAAACGCGTGCAAGGGAAAAACAACAAAGCCTTTGGGTAGGATATAAATGTATTTTCTCATAGCCATTTTTTTTGCTCAAACCGTTTTTCAGCCGCACGCGAACATAACATCATTAGTTCGTTACTCTTCTGCGAGAGACAAACCCAGAAACAAAAAGCTTAAATGGCTATTGACTTAATTAATTGCGCTCACCCCTTGTTTGGGTAACAGTATTTCTGTTAACAGATAATATTCGTCCCCTTTTTAGAGGAACGCCAATTGCAAATTTCTCAAAATTACACTCGACTGCTTCGATCCTGTGGTGACATTCGACTGAGTTTTATCTCGACGTCAAGTGTTACGTTTTTATCTAATCGCGGTTTGATGTTCCGTTAAACGCTTTAGATAGAATTGATAATTAGGACTGTTGGATTTAATTACGCTGCCGGTTCATGCGATAAATTAAGTGCAGTAATAAACGCTTATTGATTTTGGCCGACACTAAGTCAATTTATTGTAGTTGAAAACTTCGGGAAAGTTGTAGGTTTGCTGCTTTCAAAGGACTGGAGTATTGCCCGCTATCGTGTTGTACAGTTTCATGACTTGGTTAAAATCAATAGTAGAAATTGGGGTTTTGTTTACTCACACGCTGATGATATTTACCCAACCTTCTAAACCTTTTGAATAAAATGAGTTTTCAATGCTTGGACAGAACGAAACGGGCTGTAATGTATAGTTCTAATGAATTATAGCTGATGAACTGTACTTTAACGTACTAATTCTAATTCATGGTGCAAGTTGTGCTGCCACATGTTATTTTATCTATAATTTTGATTGATTATTGTGTTATGCCACAAGCTATAATCAGTAATTGCATCTAATTCAATGATAACCAATTCATACATCGTATGTCGTATGCGATTCCCATTACTCCAATGGTCCCTGTTTACGAATTGATTCCAAGTGTTATTATCTGCTGCCACATACTGGCCTCGTTGTTAGTGATGCTTTATTATTTTAATTTTTCTCCTTTAATGTTACCCTTCTGGGTTTACTATCCATAATTGAAAATTATGCTAACGAAAACTGTGAAACCTGTCGAACAACTTCCAAGTTACGAAAGAGCCGACCAAAAAGATGCGCCGAAGAGTGCTGTACAACTTAGTCCTGAAAATGATAATCAGAGAAAGTGGAATACGCGCAGAAAGGATGATTTTCAACAGCAAATTTCAATTCTTCGCCTATACGGGCGATATAATTCTTATGTCAAGAAGAAGAAAGAAATTAGTGAAAATATTTGGACTACTAATAAGGAAAGCAGAAGAATATGCGAGCAGGAAACAGGCAAATGTGATAATCGGGAGGAATACAGTTTCGAAAAAGTTAAACAGTTTGAATATTTGCGAGTTACACGTTAACAAACAAAGAAGAAGACGATAAGAAATTTGAAAAAAGTTATAAGAACAACTAAATTACCGTAATTAGATCCATCATGCTGTATGGCTGCGAGACCTAAAAAGAAGAGAATAAGAGGTGCATTTACGAGCGAAAAATTCTAACGAAAATATTTGGACGAGTGAAGGTGACTGAAAATATATAAAAACCGCCAACAAATTAAAAAAATTAGAGCTTTATACAGATGTCTTGAGATTACACACGTAGTTAACGAACAAAGAGTTAGATGGCTAGAACATTTGGTAAGAATAACAGACAATAGATGGGCGAAAAAAGTGCTGATAAGAGGGACAACGACAAAACGAAGAGGAGGACGACTGCTGCAAAAGTGGCTAGATGCGCCAAAATAGAATTTAAAGAAAATAGAGGTGTAAGACTGGAAAGAAAAAGCCAAGGACAGGAAGAAATGGAGTAACGTCCTAGGAAGGACCTATGGTGCTATTGTATACAAAGACATCATAAATTGTTAGATTTGTTAGAAAATTGCAGTTGTCATTTAGCGCACACCAACAAGAAGAAACGACTGACGTTTCGTTGAGCTCTCTCGCCAAGTTCAGGCGCGTGAGAGAGTAGATCGTCAGTTGGCCAGAGACAGTCGAGCAAAGGGTTTCTTTGTATGATGAGCGTCATTTTTCTGAGAATATAGCTGCTTACGAAGCCCTTTACCTTGCCAGTTTTAGTCAAATTACTACCTCTTGCGAATAGATTCACCTTCTCAAAGCGCAGCTTATCAATCTAAAATTCTGATTCCATCTCATATTTTCATCTTGACCGCCGGCGCCGTATCGAATACATTAAAAAAACCCTTCCATTGCTCCACTGTCTACCATTATGCAACCATGATCATCGCAGACGCAGCCCTGGAGAAAATTTTTAAACTGCCGTCCAATTTTTATCGTTCCACCAATGACTGAAAGGTCTCCCATCATATTGTTCGTCGACATAATTGAAGCTGTTACCTTTGCTGACATATTCGAGCCCGCAAATCTCTTTTTGCAGGCTACGGAGCCATCGCCCCGCTACGATTTGGCTCACTGCGACTTGTCTTGATGTTCGCATCTTGCAGTCTATTGAATTACTGCACCCAGCTAAGTTTATTATGTTTATTATTTTATATTGCATGCGTGATTTACCGTAACATTTTACTGGAAATTGTTTTGGTTACCAACTTTTGTTGTGGTTGCAGCTGTAAGGCTGAGCTGAGCAATGTATTTCTATGAGTGCTATCTTAATGGCATTCTTAAATTCACTGTAAGATTTTCATTTACTAAGCGCAGTGGAACTTTGCGTATTGTGAAGTCAGATAAGTTATTTTAGAGATCACGAAATTAGGTAGGTCCAAATTTCGGAAGCGAGCACGTACATATTTCCCACAACCAAATAACATTTTTCTAGGGAACTTCGCTATTATATCACCGGCAGACACCAGGTGGTGCACTTAAATAGCACGAATTTGTCCCAGTATCCTTCTAGGTACAATTATCTTGGTTATCGTCAGCAAATCTTCTTCTTTTTCAATCTTAAGACCCGCCCTCACATTGAGCTACTGGACCTCCCTTTAAGCCTGTTACTTGTCGCAAACTGTAACAAAATTATTAAAGACCAAGTGACCAGTGACATTTGCGGATTTATTGAATTTAATGTTAGGTTCCGATGTTGCATGCAAGCACCAATTTGACACTTTTGAACATTGAGGATCGTGGTGTAGTTTTGAATTCTCACGGTAGTTGCGTTAACTTTCTAGCTTACGATACTTTATTTCGTCTGCTTCTCCAACAGTTCTATTCAGAGCTAAGTTAATTACATTGAAATTGCTTAGGGCAAGTCATTATCTATAACATGTTAATTTTATACGTAGCACGCCACTACTTTGTCAGGTTTAATTTTTTGCCAACAGTGTTAAATGTGTTGTCTATATTACATGGTCACGTGGTCTTCAATATTTTTCAATATTTCTGTTATACAGGGTGTCCATTTAGTGCCGGTCTCTAATTACGTCTTTACCTTTTTCCGATAGAAAGTTTGACTAGGGTGATCTAAATGGGGGTGAAGGGGGCATATTTGGCTCACAAAAATTATTAATTTTGTAAATGGAGCACCCTATATTTCTTTACGGCTATTCAAGTCCCTATAGGTTCTACGTTCAACGCGAACTTTTCTTTCAATTTGTATGCAGCGTTTTTCGGATTTTTTGTCAATATCAAGCTTTCATTTAAAATATCATATTTTCCCCACTTTTAAATATTTTTTTTTCCTAAAAATTGAGGAGGTCGTCATCTAGGATACAAAAATATCGAAGTTTCATAAAAAACGTTTCAAATGTCATATCTTCATTCTGTATTTTGTTAATTTTTTAAAAAAGAATACCCTATATTTTATTACAGGAATAAATAGAGCCTTAAATATCCTTTTCCGTCAATCGTGTATATATCAACTCATTAATGCATGATTTTGTCTAAAAAATCATGCATTAATAGACCCGTTTTCGCAATGATTTTATATAGGCAACCATACGTACTAAACGTCAAATGTATCTGAAATGTCAAAACTAAAGGTTAAATTACTCCGTGGATTTATTACTATTAATATTTACATTAGAAAACGCTTCGCTCAATATCTTTGTGGCAGTTTCTATTTTATTTCCTATCGAGTTCTCAATGAAACCTTCGGCAACAGAGGCGGATTTTGCGGCAATTAAAAGACTTGGCGGTTGAAAATCCGCCAAGTCTTTTAATTGCCGCAAAATCCGCTCCGGCATCGGCAACCATACGTACTAAACGTCAAATGTATCTGAAATGTCAAAACTAATACATATTTTTGATGGATTTTAATAAACGTACGATTGACGGAAAAGTCTTGTAATCAACTCTTATGTTAATCGGTGATTAATAATCTCGCTCATTAACGTGTTGGCTCGCTCCACTCGCTCACGCGTTAAAATCTCTCGATTATTAATCACCTTTATTAACACACTTGTTGGTTAAATAACCATTATTTTAACCTCAATATGTTGTAATTTAATCTAAGTGATTCAGAAATTAGGCTTTTAATAAAAAATCACGATGAATGTGTACTATTTGGGGCATAATAGTGCTGGTAAAAAACCGATTTGGCGATTAACCGGCTTTCGGTTAACCGCGGTTTTTCCATAAATCGAATACCGGTAAACCGGTTAACAAATAGTTTGATTTTAAACCGGTTAACAAAACGGTTTGTAAACCTGTTTAAGAACCGGCTTGTAAACCTGTTTAAAAACCGGCTTGTAAACCTGTTGAAGAAACGGTTTGTAAACCGGTTAACGAACCGGTTTGAAAAACTGAGAGTCGGTTAACCGTCAAATCGGGTTTTTTACCAGCACTGTTAAAGGCCATGTGAAAAATAGCTTAATTTCTTAAACACTCTTTACATTAAAGTACAACATGTTTGGGTCAAAATAAGGGAAAATTAAAGATATATTTATTCCTGTAATAAAAGTAGGGTGTTCCATTTATAAAAATTGAGAAAATAAAGATTGAAGATATTGAAATTAGAATCCGTATTTTGAACACCCTGTATTAAAATATCGTTTTTATAAAACATTAGTATTTTTGTATCCTAAATGACGACCGCCTCAATTATTAGGGAACAAATATTCAAGAGTGGGGGAAAATGTGACGTTTTCATTGAAAGCTTGATATTGACAAAAAGATCCTAAAAATGTTCATAAGTTAGAAACCATAAAAGCAATTTAAAAGAAAAGTTAGAGTTGAACGTAGAACTTATAGAGGCTTAAATAGTCATAAAGATATATAGGGTGTTCCATTTTAAAAAAGTAATACCTTTTTGAGCCAACATTTTTTGGGACACCTTGTATATGTTAAAACAATTTTAAAATCTGCTTCTTTCAATCCCATTAGGGAAACATTCATCAAACTTTTTATCGGAAAATAAGTGAAAGCGTAATCAAAGACCGGCGCACTAAATGGACACACTGTATATTGCTTTCCATCCTCATTAAGTAGCAAATCATCTTGGTTTTTGTTTTTGCAATTTTTCTTACCCTGTTTAATCATTTAATATCGTCATCCTCTTTTGTGATATTTGTAATTTTTCCTTGTCCCTTATTATCAGAATGCATTTTTTTCTCAATATGCTAATGTATTTTTTCTACGACCACTACTAAAAGTAGGCCTTTTAGCACTAGCTTGTTTCACTAAAAGTGATGTTTTATAATTTAACGTGTTTAAAGAGATCAGCTGTTTACTTTTAGCGCATGTGTGGTATAAAGTGAAGTGAGGTTATAAACCACAATTCCGAACTGGAAGTGAAGTTGTAAAGTTATTTAAGTTACTTTTTGCATTAGAGGTAAAATGTTTTTCAAACAATTAAAAGTGTATGTAATGAATACGGTCAGATGTGTAGTATTAATAATTACCTTTGATAGCTGACTTTGACAGTACTGGCTCCACAAACATTCACCTGCGTGTTAAGGCCTACTGTTTATTATGACATAAATTATAACTGTCAGAAGTGCAAACCCTTGTTATATCGACATTTATGGATTAATAACAGTCAATTTAAGGTCGTAGAAAAAATATTGTATGCAACTTGTGCTAAAAGTGGTTTATGCACGAGACATGACATGGTCTCGTGCATAAACCTCAACTTTTAGCACTTGTTGCATAAATAGCTATTTTATACTGTTAGTTTAATCTGCTGTTTGAAATATCCTGTTTGCTGTTCTTATGATTTTAGTTTAGTTCTTCTTCTAAAGTCCATACTGGCTACATATACAATGTGTTTCACTCACTGTATTACTTCATTTACGATTTTAACATTCCTTTTATTTCATTTTTTGCTGTTACCGTTATTTTTTTTATTGGGCTCTAGACTACAACTTCCAGAACTTGCATTCATATTTAGAGGTTCAATTTGGCTATACACTCTAGAATTTAAATTTAAATTGTTGATTTCTAGATTTGTTACAACTTGCAAAGGGTTGCGTGCATTAGTAATTAGAATTATATGGTAATCTATAAGTTACTTAATTTGATATGTAGCAGTATATTATACTTTCCAATGCATTTTGATTTACAGAGTTGTTTGTTGACCAACGCACAGAAAATACTAATTTTATACTTGGAGCATAAACTTCCATATCACGTCTAATTTTTGAAAACAAATAAGTTCACAGCATTTTGTGTTTTAGATATTTTTTAAATAAAAAATAATTCAGTAGAAAATATAGTGTTGGCAGTACGGAACGTCGTACATTGGGGATTTTTTGGTTTCCAGTGCAGTCAGAGTGTTATAGTAGTCACTGTTTCTGTACATGACATAAGATGCAAGGAAGTTAAATTAGATGAAAATTGTGCACTGTCATATGCATTTCGTGGATTATCCCGAATTTTAAAAAGTTTTGGAAGTATCAGTAGAAAACTGATTTAATTTCTAGTTAGTTTAAGCTTCCTTGTTTATTTTTAAATAAGTGTATACAGTTCTTAAAATCTACACATGCATTTCCACACTTCTTTAAAATGCGAAGGTCCATAGCGTTCCTAGATGGCGCTCTATGGAGTTTAAATGCTGCACTTGTTTTTTACTTTGGTGTTCGTAATATTGGACAAAATAAGAGAATGTAATACTATTTTGTAATGAAAATATGTACATAGAGTATGATAGGTTTTACTGTTACGAGTTTCGCCTTAATGAAAATGTTTTGATAATTGTTTTGTTTCTGTATCCGTCAACATTACCCCAAATTAATTAACATAATTTGGACGTTTGTTTGTTGTAATTAGTGACTTGGTTTTCTTGAATACCTTTTCAGTAATTTTTAGAATTCCAATAATTTGTTTAAATAAAAAAATTGGTTGCTAGGATAATGCACAACTCTATATTGAGACGGAAACTCAAGTTTATTAAATATTCCCTATAGATGAGATATGTAGAATCGCTAATTTAGGTGTTACGGTGAGAGTTAAATAAAATTAGATTTACACATTTTAGTAGTTACATGTCTGTACGTTCTCTATGTATGCATTACATTTTATGGTTCATATTTCACAGAAACAAGCAATGGGCAATAGTAAAAAGCAAAGACACAAATTCTAATCGGCCAAGCCATCTAATACGCTTTAAAATATTGAGAATATTTTTGCTACTTTAAGCTTGTGACTTGAGTAGCAATTCCATTTCATATTTTAAAACATTCTCCACCATTGCGTGACAACGAACTGATTGTATTGTGGTTTCCCATAGAACTCTGGCACCACATACATGTAACCACGGTTACTGAAATCATTGTGGTTACAAACATATTATATAAAAAAAAGTTTAAATCCATATCTGAACTGAACAGGTGTGTTTCGTTGAATTGGACCAAACAGCAAAACGGCCAAATCTGCTTAAGTATCCTCGTTCTCAAGATACTCGAACAACACGAGCCACCAAAGAGCATAACCATCGCGCGGGTTTTTGCTCGACTTCACAAGGTGCAAGGTACATTAAGCCAGAAAATGCTGGGTGTTCATATACAAATACTACGCGGTCTAAGCCGAAATTCCATGTTAAGAAGAATAACTTAATATTATTATAAGGTAGTACCGCACCAATAGTGCGATCCGTTTTTAAATGGAAAGATAATATATTGCTATAATAATAAAGGTAACAAGTACCTATTTAAGTATATTTGGCGGTTGTATTTTGATGTATGGACAGTACAAAGTAAACAGATTTAGAAATGTTTCTTAGTTATTATTTTATTTTATTAAATATTTGTTTCATAGTGTCAATATCAAATACAATTTCATACATTCTTTGGACATATAATAATAATAATAATAACATCTAGAAAAAAATCATCGATGACAATAAGAGTTCACAAAACCATGAATAAAATCAAAACTGAAAGAAATGTTAAACCAGGTGATCACATCGCCAAAATTATTCACCTTGGTGCTTGGGGATGTTTTCAAAAAAACTAAATTGCACAGGAAAAGAAATAAACATCCAATGCGAATACCTACAAAACCTCGGATTTGCTGATGATATTCTACTATTTGCAAAGTATAAAGAAGAACTCATAGAGATGCTTGAACATCTACAAAAAGAATCAAGAAAAATAGGACTAGAAATGAACAATACAAAAACAAAGTATATGACAAATGTAACAACAGAACACCACCAATCACAATTCAGGAACAAGTAATTGAAAAAGTGGAATAGTACATATTCCTAGGCCAAACAATCTTCTTCGACAAACGACATCAAGACCTAGAAATTGACAGAAGAATCAGACTAGGCTGGGCGGCCTACTGTAAATTAAAACACATCCTAAATACGAAAAGCTCCATGGAAATGAAGACAAAAGTGTACAACGACTGCGTTCTCCTAGTAGTAACATACGCCTCTAAAACATAGGTTTTGGCCAAAAAAAGATTAACAAATTAAGAGTGCATCAGAAAGCCATAGAACGGAAGTTATTAGGAATATCATTAAGGGACCGCAAAACCAATGAGTGGATAAGGCAGAAAACCCAAGTGACCTATATAATAACTAATATCAGTTAATTCAAATGGCAGTGGGCGGGACACGTCGCGAGGCACATGGAGAACTGGAGAGGACACACTACCAGATAGATACCCTGGGACGAAAGGCGAAGTATACGACGACCTCAGCAGAGATGGTACGACGAGCTGAAGAAATTCGCTGGGCTCAATTGGTACCAGGTCGCTCAGAACAGAGAAAAATAGTCCAATATGAGAGAGGCCTATATTCAATTGATAGATCAAGGCGAGATAATAATAATAATTACAATAATAATGTTTATTAGAAAAAATGGCACATACATGTTACATTAAAGAACATTGTTCAAGGAATGTGATGGTAATCAGATGGTTCCTACAAATACTTAGAAGCCCCTACTTCACCCCACCAACGCTACATTCTTGAAATTAAACACTACAGTTGGAAATACCAAAAAAAAAAACGCTATAACTTGAGAACGACTTTACCGATTTCATTCATCCTTTTTTTAAGTTTTCTAATACTTTGTAGAAGGTTCTTACGGAAAGAAAAATTAAGAAAATCCAGAGGGAAAGCCGGAAAATTGGAAAATATCGAAAGTGTGTTGTTTCTATTTGCAGTCACACCTGTGCTTAATGGTTTGAAGGGTTTTCCCCATAATGTCATTATCCGCATCAGGTAACCGAAGGCGAAAGAGATAAGACACTAATAACAATATATGTAATTCCAAATGCTTTACATAAGTCGTCGCAGTCAGTCAATCAAACACTCAAATTTGGTTTGCGCACAAGTGATTGTGAAAACAATTCCGTGTCGTTTTATAGTGACCGTTACAATGCCAAAGGTACGACGAGCTAACATAGGTCGTCGAAGACAGTCAGCTGCGCGGGTATCTACTTTACGTGCAAACCGCAATGATGACCAGCGCGCTACGGGTAATGAAAGTAGTCGTATTAGCATGTATTTAAAATGAAAGACATAAAAAATTCGAATATCGGAAAAACGTTTGCTGAACCCGCTAATAGCAGGCAAATCAATGTTCGGACAGGACAACGTCTGTCGGGTTCGCTGCCCCTTAGGGGGTGAAATGGGGCAAATAAGCCTAAAAATCGAAATGGGTGTCGTTATTGAGGTTTTTTGGGACGTTGATTGCGAAAACGGCATTTATTTTTAAGTCCAAGACGATGGACATGACATAAAATTAAAACTTTGTAGTGGTTAAACGGGGCTTCAAAGACAAATTATTTTTGGACAGAACAACGTTTGCCGGGAGGGACGGGACGGGACGGGACGGGACGGTACTGGACGGGGACGGAGACGGGGACGGGGACGGGGATGGGATGGGATGACAGAAAATAATTAGTCATTATTTAATACACAAATAAGGTACCTCGCGCGTACGATGTCGCGGGTTACAGCTAGAAAATGGCATATATTTTTTTAAGTCCAAGACGATGGACATGATATAAAATTAAATCTCTATAGTGGTTAAACGGGGTTTCAGAGACAAATGATTTTTGGGCAGAACAACGTTTGCCGGGCTAGCTAGTAATATATAAATAAGAAGATAATCAGGACTTCAACCAATTTTAAATTTCGTTATGAAAGTATCGTATAGACAAACATTTCCATCGATAAGGCAATTCATTATATAAACATGAAATATAACTAACAGATCGCTTGAATAATTCTGCACGATGTAAAGAGATACTTAATAGCCCTCTATGTCGAAGATTCAAATTATGGACATCAGTACGAAATCTAATTTTATTATATAAATATGGCGGAGACTTCATTATCATTACTTTATTAAAAAAAACTACAGAATGCAAATAACGTCGTGTCTCCATGTTCAACCAGTTTGTTCTGCTATTTTCTGAGTAATGTGGTTTCGTCACCGCATGCTATGTATTAGTCTTCAGCACAAGTTTTGAACCAGTTATATTTTTGTAGCAGTTGTTTTATCAATACAGTATATCACAATAATTAAAAATTGACAACACTAACAAATCACACAATAACTTCTCGACCTACTTGCTGGGCG
Organism: Agriotes lineatus; assembly: GCA_940337035.1. Taxonomy (NCBI): domain Eukaryota; kingdom Metazoa; phylum Arthropoda; class Insecta; order Coleoptera; family Elateridae; genus Agriotes; species Agriotes lineatus. The sequence continues at coordinate 79,500,671 of OW679196.1, read as the reverse complement.
AATGCCTATAGCTGTAAAGAAGTTTTAAATTACAATAGGCTCTTCAAATACAGAGTACAATACTATACCTATATTTTTTGCAGAATTAATATAAAAAATAGGAACACCTTTAATGTTATGATAATTGCTTGTAAATATTCTTCTTTATAATTTGTGCATCCAAATACAACCGTGGCAGAGAATGCAGCTCTGACAAGTCAACCAACTGTCTTAGTTCTTCTTTAATAGTAATACAGGCCGTTAAGGTATCACTCGGTTTAAATGACATCTAGACCATAGTGTCATCGCCATATTGACGGTGTTTACTAAAGTTATTTAAAGTGGTACTGCATACATTAGTGGTATCAATTAAAAACAATAAAGGCCCTTAGATGGAATCCTGAGGGACACTGTATTTTATCTCACATAGGTTGGATCTTTTGTTATTTAATACAACACACTGCTTTCTTCCGGTTAAACAAGATTTCATTAAGTTTAAAGCGGATTCCTCAAAACCCACATGAGATAAAATTGCATATAATATTTGACGATATAAAGTACCTATCAAAGGTCTTGGCACAGTCGAACAATGTCGACACTGTAAGATTACCATCATCAGTTGCTCTCAATATATCGTCAGTTATATTAAGTAAAGCTGAGCAGCAGCTGTAATTACGACGAAAGCCAGATTGACAATTCAGCAACAAGAAAATATTTTCTAAATAACATCTGATCTTTTTAACTATCATTCTTTCCAGGACCTTCGATTACCGGTCGTATATCACACAGTCGTTTTAGCTATTGGTATGTGAGTAATATAAAGAATTAGAAATGGATAACACAATTTAACCATCACAATATTAATGTTATCATTACCTGTCGCCTTGGACTGAATGGAGTTAATTATTTCAGTAGCAAATTCTATAGAACCAGGAGCAAAAGTGAAATGAGATGTTAAATTCGGCTTAACGTTCTCATACATTCTCAGTATTTCTATGTCCACTACATCTACACCCTTCACTGAATTAAAATAATAATTTATTTCATTTACGTTATATAAATGAGTAGGTATACCGTAAGTGTTTGTTTTAGGAGTTATTCCACAGAGTTGTAATTTATTCTAAAAGGCTTTCTGATTACATAAAGAATTGTGTGATTCAGATATACTTTTTTTTCATTTCTCATGCATACCGTGACAAGATTCCAAAGCGATTTGTAATATTTTCAATGCAAAGGATTTCCAGATTTTTAAAAACGTTTAAAAGTAGTATCCCTTAAACTCCCATCAAACAAACCGTATCAGTAATCCAATCAGCCCTAGGTTTTGTGAATATGGAGATTTTAAGAGGAGGAGCAAAAAGGTCAAAAAATGCTATTAAATTTTGGTTAAAAATGCAAAATTTCTTATTGATATCACAAATATGAAGAATCTTTTGCCAGTCTATTAGTTCAAGACCATTTTGAAAATTTTGTAAGTCAAAAATTGAAAAATATATGTAATTATAGGATTTTGGTTTAGCCTTCACACATTTTGTGTATAACTACAATATATAAGTTCATGATCAGAAAAAAATCTTAAATGTTTAGTACCTGAGGTAATAATAATTATTTTGTTGTTTGTTAATATATGATCTAGCAATGCTGCTGTTTTTAACGTTATTCTAGTAGGTTCATTGATTACTAGTGTAAAGCCCAAACTGTCAAGCATGGAGATTAATTGCATCGATTCCGTACTTTTTGGTTGGAGCAAGTCAATATTAAAGTCACCTACACATATGGTTTCATCGTAAAGAGGAACTAGATTACTACAAACTACATTAAGATTTTCTATAAAAGCCTGGTAGTTATAGTATTATCCAAAATTATTTTCATCTAGCTTAGCTATGGAACAATTCCCAATTTATGAATACAACTATAAGCCAATTAAAAACCAAATTTCATTTTTTTGCGTTCATCTTTATAACATTATAGCTATAATGAATTATATCGCTGCTAATGGATCAAAGTGTGTCAAGAATTGTTTCAATTGTTTTTCAATGAAAAAAAATATTGAAGCTAAAGTTGCTTGCAGGGCTTCGACCTGTCTAAGTTGACATACGTTTAAGGGTCATCTCGTAGATATAATAAACTTTATTCAAAATAATTTTGACCCTTATGGTTAATTAGCCAGTAGGGTTTAAGGAACTGCCCCTTGTTTAATTTTTAAAACGACTTTATCTGTCCGACTTTACCTTTGAATTATTTGTTAACGTTAACCTATACCATGACGTGGACGCGAGTACCGCATTCATTTCAATATATTTCTTCTAAGGCCACTACTAAAAGTAGGCCTTTTAGCACTAGCTTGTTTCACGACGTTTTATAAATCAGCGTGTTAAAACTGAAATCAGCTGTTTACTTTTAGCACATGTGCTAAAAGTAAACAGTTGGTGTTGAATTTAGAATTTTGAACTTGTCAGGCCATTTTAATTTTTCTGTAATTGTTATAGCTACATAGCCATTTCGTACAGTTTCGGTACAAAGTTTACGATCTCTCCTGTATTTAGGTTCAGGTTCAGCTCTATTTCACCCCAAAACATTTCCGCTATTTTGTATTTAAAATCCAAAAGTTGGCACGCACGTAGCTTTTAGCTTCCATGTAACAGTCTGGCATTTCGCACGAATCTTTACATCGTCGTGAGTGCAGCTGGTTTATTTCATCGCATGCAAGAACGTTCAGTTTCTGCTTATTTAAAAACACAAGCTGTAAGAACAAGCGAGAAACCTTTCTCTAAAAACCAATACCTTCAGTCGATCTCTCTCGCACGGACGGGCTTCGTGCTCATCATGCGAGACGGTCTGTACGTCGATTGGCTGCCGCTGCAGACAAGGTCAGGCGTCTTGCCGCCTAAATATGCGCTTGGTCGGGACTTTGTTACGAGTCGTCGAAGCGAGAGGTGCCTTCCCTGGCTTTTGTCGAGGTGTGTGTGCGTTGGGAGCTAGTGAATGCCGATGACCGTCAGCCTTGCATCATTCTGTGAGCCCAAGCTAGGCCTTTTACCCAAAACCGGGAATCCTAACAGCAGGGTTGCACCAATTTGCGGTCTCATCGTTACTTCGTCTCGAGGTAGATGTGACCTATACTTTGCCACGTTGGCGGAATTTCCACTGGTGATATCTTCTACTCCCACGCTTTCGTTCGAACCGACGTCGCAGCCAGCAGTCCGTTGGCTATCACCTTGTCTGATGCTTGACGCCTCGCTACACAGGTACCGTGTGTGTAATTAACCTAGTAGTTAACTAATTTCACTCATATGTGGCGCAAATGTAATATAATTTGAGCGCCGTCACACATAGTTCATTTTGCTTGCATGTATTGGTCTAACTTCACTCATATGCGACGCAAATGTAATATAATTTGAGCGCTGTCACACATAGCGCATTTTGCTTGCCTGTATTGACCTAATTTCACTCATATGTGGCGCAGATGTAATATAATTTGAGCGCTGTCACACATAGCGCATTTTGCTTGCCTGTATTGACCTAATTTCACTCATATGTGGCGCAGATGTAATATAATTTGAACGCCGTCACACATAGTTTATTTTGCTTGCATGTATTGGCCTAACTTCACTCATATGCGATGCAAATGTAATATAATTTGAGCGCTGTCACACATAGCGCATTTTGCTTGCCTGTATTGACCTAATTTCACTCATATGTGGCGCAGATGTAATATAATTTGAGCGCTGTCACACATAGCGCATTTGGCTTGCCTGTATTGACCTAATTTCACTCATATGTGGCGCAGATGTAATATAATTTGAGGGCCGTCACACATAGTTTATTGTGCTTGCATGTATTGGCCTAACTTCACTCATATGCGATGCAAATGTAATATAATTTGAGCGCTGGCACACATAGCGCATTTTGCTTGCCTGTATTGTCCCAATTTCACTCATATGTGGCGCAGATGTAATATAATTTGAGCGCCGTCGTACATAGTTTAATTTGCTTGCCTGTATTGGCATAATCTCGACCATATACGACGCAAATGTAGTATAGCTTGACCGCTGTCGTGCATAGTTCATTTAGCTTACTTGTGGTGGCCTAGTTTGAGCGCTTAGGCCGTTTGATTAAATTCATGATGGTGTACCAAGGCCTGATGTATGTTTGAAATTAAGGTGACCCCCCGTAACTGTGACTAATAATAAAGCGCCTCCTAGCTGGACCCCTTATTGATAATCGATCTGTGTATTGACCCCTTGTGGTCTAATGTATCGCTAAGTTGTTTTTAATAGACCGTTATTTGAACTGAGGTCTTATAATTTACGAATCTGTGCGTGTCCCTTTCAGGTTTTATTGTGAAGATTTATGTACAGGGAAGCCTGAGCGTCGAAGCGTCACAGGTAAGTTAGCCGACGCTTGCCATGGCAGCAACGAGGTTCGTGAGGCCGAGTTCTCGTATCACACCCCGTTTGACCTTCAAGGTTTGGTTGAGCGTGGGTTATTCCCCTACATGGACCTTGTGGCGCCCTCTTTTAAAGCAACACCCTATACCTACCGACACGCTTACCCTGTGGTGTATCGTCTTAGGACAACGCTCATCTCCCTGAGCGTATTTGAGCCGCGGCCTTTAGCCTGTTTTGCAGCGATTTTCAGGGTGAGTGTGGACGTTTCCCGGACTTGTTAGAGTATTCGGCACTCACTCATCCGTGGGTGTCATAAAATCAGTTTGATACCATAACAAACTGGAAGTGAGGTTTTAAAGTTATTCTAGTTACGTCTTGCGTTCTAAGTAAAGTGTTTTTTAAATAATTAAAGCATTATGTAATGAATAAAGTCAAATGTGTACTATTATAATTACCTTTGATAACTAACTTTGATAGCTACCGGCTGCAGAAACAGTCACCTGTGCCGTCAAGGCCATCTCTTTACTATGAAATAAATTATAACTGTCATAAATGCAAACCTTTGTTAAATTGACATTTATGGATTAATAACAGTAAATTTTAGGCTGAAGAAAAAATATCGTGTGAAGACTCGTGCTAAAAGTGTTTATGCCTTCGGCTTCGTTTCATAATTTTCATGTCTCGTGCATAAACATCCACGTTTAGCACTTGTTGCACAGATAGCTATTTTATTTTATAAACTACTTTTACAAGTGGACAAATAGATAAAAAATTAATATACAGGATTTTACGATTATCATGATCAGTTTGTTGACACTAAAACAGGATGTAATTTAAGTATTCTAAAATGTTTCATGGTAATAATTAGCTAATTTTCGGAAAAAATCGTATAAACAAGCCCGCAAAAATTTTTCATATAAAAATATCGTATTTTCTTATAATTTCCTTATTAGTGCACCTATTTAAACTAAATTTAGTATCCCTTAGAGTGTGATATTATCAAGCTCTAAAATTAACCAGTGGCGGAAATATGAGTAATTGGAGCCATAGATTTAACAAAAAAGTTATATTCTGCAAATAATGAAAATAGATCTCATTTAAAAATAAGTTATTTAATTCTAAACAAAAAGTGTTTCTTTGATTTTTTGCTATATTTCGTAGTTTCTTGGCACGTTTAATTTCTCTAATTCAATTATTTGTTTGCAAAAACGGGGAAGTAAATTAGAAAAAATAATTTTAGCAAGAATCTATGTGAGATAGCAAACCAATCGAAGGGACACTTTCCGTCTAGAATTAAATGACGTACCTTAAAATTATATCGCTTTTAATTTTCTACAGGGTGTCATTATTTTTATTTTTGAATGTATTGAACTAATTACCTACCACTAGTTAATTGTAGAGCTTGATAATATCACAGATTAAGGGGTCCTATTCAAGCGTACTGTGTGACAAAATTGTTTAAATAGCTGCACTGATAAGGAAATTATAAAAAAGAGTAATTGTTTTAGAAAATTGTAACACCCCGTATATCGAACAAGAAGAACTTTTGGACACTGGTTACGTGAATTGCTTTTCTTAAAGTTGGCTAAGGATTACCAACCTGAATATTTCGACGTAATTAAGTTACACCCTGTATATAGGGTGTTCTTTAAGTACAAAGCCGTACTCAAGGGGGGTCTCTTTGATTCATTTTAAGAAAAGTTCACATAAACTTATGTCATAAGCGGCTTAGTTTTCGAAATGTAGGGCATTGAAGTTTCTGAGTTGTTTTGTTAAATAAATATGTTAACTCACTTGAGAATCAGGAAGATTTGCGAAATCGCATAGTTGCTGCATGCCAAACCATACAGAACACACCTGATATCTCTGAGGGAGTACGACAATCTTTAAGAATGAGGCGGAAGGTGGTCATTTTCAACAATTTACTTAATAGTTTTTTCTTTTATTATTTTTGTTATTATTGTATTTAATAAAATAGGTGTATATGAACTTTTTCTTAAAATAAACCAAGAAATCAACCCTTTGAGTATGGCTGAGTGTTTATGTATAACGGGATAACTACTAATTGGCATAGAACGTGTGGTATCTTGCTGTAATAATTTTCGCGTCTTGAAGAATGTGTTCGAATGACCATGATTACAAAATGAACACTACAGTGCACTTTCGAATATTTTCATTTCTAAAAGTTGTAATAAAATTATATTACAATGTATAGAAATATATTACTTCAGATTATATGCCAGAGTGAAGGTGTCAATTATCAAATTTTGCTTTAGGGCAGGGTTTGAAGCATATAGCTATGTGGAATAATGTGGATGAATTAGAATTTGTATACGTAGGTATGTAGAAACATCACACTTTTAAAATACCAATTATTACAGCAAACAATAATATAAAAATCAAATTAACAAGCAACATAAAGAACTCTAACAAATTCTAAACACAAATGCCTGAATCTGAATAGGTACAATTGACAACTGTCATCCTTTAAGTATACGTTTTGCAGTATTCTGTACATTTTTTGCCGGTAAGTGGCGCCATGCGGAGCACGTCTGAAACTGGCAACTGAACAGGCTGGATAACGACGTTTGTCATCAAAATCAAGAACGCCACGGTGAAAGTAAACGTGAGAGAAGTGGAAGGTTTAATATTGTGGATATATCAGAAAGTACGACGAAATAAATATTATTGGAGCTGTAGAATCCAATCCTAATCTTGGTGTGAGAAGTCTTGCACGACAAGTAGGCTCGGATAAAAATAAATACATTCGTTAGAAATATTCAAAACACCAAGAGCTGCTACTGCAAGATGCAGAATGAAGAGCATTTTTAGAATGTTGGTAAGTGTAATTGCGATCCCGATTTTTTTAGTACAGCCTGCTTTACAAATGACTGTACTTACCCTTTATATGGAAAATCTAAACCTAAAAATATCATAACTACAACAGGGAAAATTCCGAGTTATGGTATTTTTAGGAATACGATTATTGGCTTGTTTTCTATCGAGCCTAGTTTGATTTGTTAAATATCAACAACTGCTTTTCATTAGCTGAGTTGTCAGAATCGTGTAATAACTACAGACACCAGAAATTGATAAAAGCCAAGAAACATGTCAAGCACAAGTGAACACGGTTTAAGTAGCGAGATATCTAGTCGGTCCCTCTTAAAATGTGTAAAATCAACTAATACGAGTTGTGCCATCACGCAGTTGTACGATTAATAAATTACATAAGTTACTAACCCTTCGTAATGGAACTAATATACTTAAAATACATAAATTATGGGCCGGCAATTAGGACCTGGCACCCCGCATGTGGAGGATTCCGACGGATCGGCTGTGAGAATCTAACACGTGCACCATTAAGCTGCGTTAAAATAGTTATTTTTATATTAAGGGCATAATCAATAGATTATAGTACGAGGGAATGTTTAAAGCGCGACACGAAGCGGAGAGCTTTAAATTTCCCGAGAGCTAACCAAAACGAAATTTAACGTATGTATCAACGTTTTATTTCATTTTGGTTCCTAAAACGGACAAACTTCAAGGATTCAGTCTTTTGGCTACTGTCTACTGCGTCATCGTTGTGACGGTGTTGCAAATTTTTGGTTTGCTATGGTTTCTATGCAGATTGTTGGTGTTGTTATATTACATTGTTGGTGCTTGTTCGACTACTTTGCAACTTTACAAGCCCTAGGGCCATAAAAGCTATTTTACGACCGCTGCGCTGTCGACCAATAAACAAGATTATGGTTGCAAAATAAAATAATACTTATTTATGTATTAAGGGCATAATTAATAGATTATAGCACAAATAAATGTTTTAAGCGCGACGCAAAGTTGAGAGCTATAAATATCCTAAGAGTTCCCAACGTTTTAGTTTATTTTCCCAAAATGAACAAAATTCAAGAATTTAGTATTTTGGCTACAGACTACTGCGCCATCGTTTTGCAGGCGCTGTGAATTTATTGTGTGCTATGGTTACTATGCAGAATGTGGGTGTTGCTATACTACATTGTTAGTGCTTGTTATACTGCTTAGCAATTTTATAGGCCTTAGGGCCATAAAAGTCAATTTACGCCTGCTATTAAGGGCTAATAAACAATATTATGGTCCAAAATGAAATAAATGTGTTTTCGCTCAACAAATATGGCCGAAACTATCAACTATTAGGAAAAAAATCGTTCATTGACAGCTCGAAGATGAGATTCATAACGGTTTTTTAGACGAGGAGAGGAAGAGGGCGGTACTTTTGGTGGTGAAGTTACAGATGAAGAATCGGTTATCTTGAAGAACAAGAAATTTCAGAAAGTGAAGAAAGCGTAGAAGAGGATATGCAAGAACCAAAACAGGAATGTGCATTGTAAGGGAAGATAGACGGTCGGCCTTACCTTTTGGCGAAAGTTATATTGGTTATTTTGCCGGCTGGTAACTATCGGCCTAATTGGGCTAACTAGTCGCGAGGGTCGGGGTTCCAACTATGCTGAAAAGAATACAAAAAAAAGAAAGGAGTGGGCGCCAGGTTGTATGTGCAGAACTGATAACAAAGTGTTCCTTTTAATTCAAAATTGAGGCTGAAGGTATTTCGGTTGCCTAACTATAGATAAAGTACTGTATATTTAGAGAATAAAAGTAAATTGCCAAATCTGACTAATTATTTCAATTAATAAGTAGGAAAATGTCAAAATGAGCGTAACAAATTCTCCCCCCACAAAAGGGAGGGTAAATCCCTTCGGATTTACCTGACCATACAACGACCATCCAAACAAAACGTCCAAAAAAAAAACTATGCCTACCAACGAACTATAAAACTATCTCCAAATTACCAAAGACAGAGCAAAATATCCAAAAATTCAAAGTATCATAAAGAAGACGAACACAACTATATGAGGGAACATCCCTTTCCAATGAACAAAAAAAAAACAACAGAGAAGAAGAGAGATGAGAGAAAAGAAGGGACTAGTTGTTAGTGTCAGGATTCCAATTCTAGAAAAAGAAAAGAGGAATTGAATCCTAGTGAACCGACCGACGTCACCCATCCATCCTACCCAAAAAGACGTAGACGAGACCACACAAACAAAAGACAACGAAGGTTAGCGAGAGGGCAGTGCCTTGGAGAAAGATTCAGGTCCCAATAAATCCGATAAAGTCGATGCCCTAAAAGAGCAAACGTAACCGTCCTCAAAAACCAGACACTCCCAAACGCACAACCGAAAAGGACAGAAGCTCAACAAAAGAGTAGGGTTCCACAAATCCAGACAACGCTGAGGCCCTAAAAGAGGGCAAAAGAAACCGTTCTCAGTCATAAAGCGTGCCCAAAGACAAGGAGTGAGTTTCACTTGGGGATTGAAATCCGCCTAAGCGAGGGGATACCCTATCAACCAACCAAACACACAGAACGTATAGCTGACGGCAATAGGCATCATCAGCTATACCTCAAAAATCCAAAAATCCAAAAGGGCACCCTACAAGCATCCACCAAGCTGACTCAAACCTCACCAAGAAAGAGGACAAAAGAAATCCGAAAAGAAATAAAATCAAGCCAACCAATCACTATACCAATCTATCCCAAAGATGGCTGGAGAGATTATCCAAATCGCAGAAGCAAATCTCCCAGACACATCGCCACCGAATAACTAACCTATCATCAATCCACACAAAGAAGAAAACCAATAAAAGAAGAACTACTCCAAAGCAATCCAAAGAGGTTCGGGAGATTATCCAAATGTGCCGAAGCAAATCTCCCAAAACGCATCGCCACCGAACAACTAGCAAACAATCCGAAGAATAAAGAGAAGAACCAATCAAAGAAGAGCTAAACCAATCCACACTAGAAAGATGGTTTGAAGAGCCTAAAAATCCACAAAAGTGTACCCCTCAAACGCACCAATCACACTCCATAATCCTAAACATCATTCCAAGGAAAAGGCAAGAAACAAACTACACAAAGAAAACACAATAAACACTCAAGCAAACTATGCCAACCAATACTCAATAAAACATGCAGCTAATACAAATCCAAATCATCAAAAAGATTCACTCATCGAAGCACACCAATAACCAATCCATATCTAGAAGTCAATCATAAAACAATACCTAAAATCGATACATCCTAACAAACTAACAATGCACTATAGTACCACCTAACCACAACGTAGACAGAGTACTACAAAAGCCCTATCAAGCCCCACGTTGGGCGCCAAAATCTTCTTGTAAGGGAAGATAGACGGTCGGCCTTACCTTTTGGCGAAAGTTATATTGGTTATTTTGCCGGCTGGTAACTATTGGCCTAATTGGGCTAACTAGTCGCGAGGGTCGGGGTTCCAACTATGCTGAAAAGAATACAAAAAAAAAGAAAGGAGTGGGCGCCAGGTTGTATGTGCAGAACTGATAACAAAGTGTTCCTTTTAATTCAAAATTGAGGCTGAAGGTATTTCGGTTGCCTAACTATAGATAAAGTACTGTATATTTAGAGAATAAAAGTAAATTGCCAAATCTGACTAATTATTTCAATTAATAAGTAGGAAAATGTCAAAATGAGCGTAACAGCATGACGATTGGCAGTAATAAAAGGTAAAAATAATTAAAAATGGAGTTCGAAAGCGCCAGAAAGGAAAGTAAGGTGCCCACAAAAAATATGGTATAATTTATGCTAAGACCAAGAGGAGAGGCTCGTAATGTAAAAAGTCCATTGGAAACTTGGTCACTTTTATTTGATCATGAGATTTTAGATACAAGTGTTGTACATACTGAAACGGGTCAATTCGTGCCACCTGTATTTATTCAAATTAAATCTTTTCTTTATATAGTGATTAGCAATGAAGCCTGACAGTGAGTGCTCTTGTATTTATGCACGTAGTTTAGTACTATATAGTGATATTTAATGTATACGCTGTCAATGACTATATATAAGGGCGTTGTGCCGCGAGTTCGTGAAACGATGCGCCGACCAGGCAGTTTTCGCGCGGGAATAACCAGCCGATAAGTGAATCAACGCTGGACGTCTGCAAGAGGCATCATTTGCGACCAAGCCAGCAAGCTCGGCGCATAAAGCGATTCGGGCCTAAGCCAGTGAACGCGGAAAAGCTAAAAAAACCTGCGAACAACGCGGGCCAATTTGGTTCGTTCATAGATCACGAACCAGGTGAAATAGTACGTGATACCTTTACGGTTTAACTGGAGACCTTCGCCTGGGACCAGCTAGGAATTGTAGCAGCACCTGGAAGAAGCTAACGACTGTCAAAGGTAGAGGGTCCAGCAGCGACTCCGAGCTAGGAGAGGAACAATAAAAGACCACCAGGTTAGTTCTGTGTGTTAATTGCGAGTTGGCCGATCATTGCTGAAATAAACCATGGCGCAATAATCAGCGAATGTGTTGTTACGAATTGATAAGGGGAAATTACCGTACGACTGCAAGTTATTTTGCGGCGTGTGCATTTTGAAGCGTGAATCACAATGCGTCCTGGGTAAAACAAGAATAGACAGCGGCGAGTACCAACCGTTTTGGGGTGCGTGAAATTAACTTTGTCGACTCTATTAAACGTTTGTGGTTTATTATAAGGTACTCTATTCTGCGTAGTATATACCTACGTTGTGCATTTGTTTTTATGTATCTTTTCTTTGTGTGTTCGTGTTTATTTACAGATTATATGTATTAAATGTAAATTGTCATTCATATTTACGTTGGTGAGTACAACATTTCAGGTGTCCACGAGCTGCCCTTAAATAATATTAGTTTGGTCTCAAATAACATTAGCTTACCCTTAGCTGCACTGGGAATGAAAAGAGGAGTCTCATAGATACCGACTGAATCAGCTAGCGAACCCAGGGCAAATTGAAGTAGTAATTCAGTAAGTGTAGGTAGGTAAAAGAGGGGCAGTGTTACAATACTAATGAAGAAATTACCTGAAAAATTAGTTCAATTTGCAGACTTACCATCACAGAACTGACATAACAGAAATGTATGGTTTGAATGGGCTGTTCTATTTAGCAGGAGTAAAAAATCAGGCCGTCAAGAAGATTTGTGGTCAAGGAAATAGTGAGACTCACTGTTTAAGGCTATCATGTCGCAAAACCGCCTCAATTTTTTAAGTTCTTGCTTAGGGTTTGACAACAAAGAAAGTCGTGTCGAACGACGAATCACATAAATTAGCTCCTGTTAGAGAAATATGGAACAACTCCAACTGTCGAAAGTTATACATACCACACTCTTATTGTACAACAGATGAGCAACTAATGGGATTTAGAAGATGTCCATTTTGCATCTATCTAGCTTCGAAACGAGATAATTATGGCATCAAGATAGTCATAATGCATGCCGCTAGAACATGGTGTATGGTCGATGCGATACCTTATATAGGACAAGTATTGACAGAAAATAACGAACTATCTGAATCAATTCAAGGCATACAGGTAGGAACATAACTGTCGACAACTGGTTTTCTTTCGTAGGTCTTTTTAATAAAATGCTTACTGCACATAATATTACTATGATTGGAACTCTAAAGAAAAACAAAAAGGAAGTGGGTACCTCCTTTCGTTCTTGACGGAAAAGTAGAAAGAAAATCAAAATTTGCTTTTGATTATAATAAAACACTGGTTTCTTTTCTGCTCAAAAAGAAAAAAAAATGTTTTGTTGTTATCCGAAATGCATGATTTGGATAAAATAGATAATCAAACTGGAAAGCCACAAATTATATGGGTTACAATCGTACCAAATGAGGGTACCGATACTTTCGATAAACTACAATGCGATTTTTCTGTGGTATGTTGGATCGTAGCGGTATAAATGCTGCAGTGCTATTAATTTGGTAAATAATATAGTAAATAGAAGAATCTTCCTTAATAAACTGAACCGAGCTTTGTAGAGTAGTGGTTAGCACTTCTGCTTAGCATTCGGGAGGTCGCAGGTTCGATTCCCCTGGCCGTCTGCTCGGATTTAGGTTTTTAGTTGGTTTTTCTGAGTCAACTGCTCCTTTCCCTCACCCATCCTATAATTGCCGTTCTTGGCTGAATAGGGACGCAAGGTCCCTACAGCAGCTCGCCCCCAGTTGGGGAATTGAAATGACCCTGAACCTTTCCTTTCTCTTAATGAACTGGCTTTTATATTGATTAAACCATTGTTGAAATTTGGACTAGAAATTCCAACACTAAACAGGATACCAAAAACCTACATAAGGGATATTTTAAGGGTGGCGGAGACCGCACAGAAACCTAAATTTTTAGTGAAACGAGTACGATGTGTCTTTTGCCCTCGAGTAGTGGATAGAAAAACTAAAATTCTGTGCATTAAGTGCCACCCCGCCATATGTGATGAGTATCGTGCAACAGTGTTTTGTGACTGCGTCCAATAAAAACATGCTGCTTTGAGAGGTCTGCTATTTTTTTTTAATTTTCTCATATTTCGTTTTCGTTATAGCATGGCATAATAATTAGGTTACGTATCTTTGTGATTATTAATATATTTCTACTAAACATTTTTTATTGTTGCTTTGCCTTTTTGAGACAGCTTTTTTCCAATAAAAAATGATAAAAAATTCCGTGTTGTATTTGTAGAATCCAATGAATTATTCTTGTTAACATAGAATTTCTGCTTGGACCGCGTAGTATTTGTGGATAAACACCCAACATTTTCTGGCTTAATGTGCCTTGGATCTTGTGAACTCGAACAAGAATCCACGCGATAGCTATGCTCTTTGATGTCTCATGTTGTTTGAGTACCTTGAGGACGAGGACACTTAGACAGATTTGGCCTTGTTGCTGTTTGTGCCCCCACAGTCACTAACGTTTCGCAAGACCTTGTAGCTTGCGTAATCAGAGTGAAAGTCGCACTAAGAACTGAAGGTCGGTGTGGAGTTATTTATAGTCCTCAGTGCCAGCCGCTCGAAGTAACGTAACGCTGATTGGTCGTTCAAGTGCAGCGTAATCCATGGAGTGTGGCCGTATGACGCACAATGGTTGTAATGCTTTAGATTGTATATCACAGGAGTCCACGTTTTGCTAAGCTTAAAACCATCTTTCCTGTTTATATTATTTAGATGTTTTTCTATTTCTATGGCTTCACGTATCACTCGCGGGAAGTAGTGATGCAGTGTGACAAGTACTCTGACGTGCTCAAATTCTAAAGTGTGCCCATTTCTAATGTATGCTCAGCTACGGCTGACTTTGCGATGCTTTTGTGTTTATAATCGCCTGTTCTTGAAGTCTTAGCTTAGATCAATGGAACGACCTGTCTGTCCAATGTAACTCGAGCTGCAAGAACTTAGAATTTTCCAAATTTCAGAGGTACAAAGCAATCAACGACGGGTGTAACGCTCGTTACTATGCATAATTTTAAGAGCAACTTTTGTAGTTTCTCTTTAAATTTTATAATGATGCAACTGGGCTTACTTTATTATAAAACTTTAACAGCATTATAGCAACTACAAATAGGCTTTAGCGTTTTAGGGAAATTTTCATCCTTATTGAAAGCAGCTAAGCGAATAAGCTGCATCGTACTTTATTACTTAATCTTCTTTTAATACTCGCATTTTGTCGGTAGAACTGAAATTTAATAGCGCTGCATTAATTCAGGAGCAGAGGCAGTCATCCGAAACGCCGCCGACGCTAGACGTCCCCTTTAAGTGTCACAATTAATGAATAACCAAAAGTTTTAGATTCACGCCCCATCTGTATAAATCTGCGATTTTTCGAAGGCACTTCATTAATCATGATGGCTCGGGCTTTTTGTGTGATTTTTTCTTAGAGAACACACCTTTTGCAGCGGACTGTGAGCAGATTATTCAAATTCGGGAAGCCACCGTGAACAGAATTCTAATTAACGAATTAGTACTACCCGTTAAAGTTATGTCCGGCAATTGGCTTTCTTCCTCCACAAAGCGACAACACGACTGAAAAAGTGATACGTGAACTCCGTTTGCAATTTCTGGTGCTGTTTGATATAAATTAGACAAGGGAGAAGACGATACTAACTGAATTGCTGAAATAGTATCTTTCGTTTCCGAAAGTTGCTGAAAAGACGTGAATTGGAATGAAATATGTCTCAGCGTAACTTATAGCACAGCGTGCGGTAACTTGCGGTGGCTTAGATAATAATTTAATTTGTGGACACAGCACTAGAAGCTAAGATATATAAGACATTTTACATTTCTCGGAAGGTAATAAAATCCTAGGTATATAAATAGAAACACCCAGAAAAATACCTCCTTTGCGTTTTAAAATACTGATGTATTCAAAGTTTACCTTTTGTGGTAATCTACGTTACAATAAAAGTATCTCTCTTCTCTCTCTCTCTCTTTTCAACCTATATCGGTCCACTGTTGGACGAAGGTCTCTTCCAATTGTTTCCATTTTTGTCTATCTTGTGCTGTTCTCTCCCAGTCTTTCCCTACTGGAAGTATCATCGGACCATCGTGTCTTGGGTCTGCCAACACGTCTTTTTCCTGTGCGTGATCTCCAGTCCATTATCTTCCTAGTCCATCTGTCATCCCGGCATCGCGAAATGTGTCCCGCCCATCTCCATTTTAGTATTGCGATGCTGGAGGCAACGTCAGTGACTTTTGTAGAGTTTCTAATCCACTGGTTTGTCATTCTGTCACGCAGTGTTATATTCAGCATAGCTCTTTCCATAGCCCTCTGACTTACTACTAATTTCTTCATTAGTCCCTTTGTTAGGGACCACGTTTCGGAAACATAGGTGATAACTGGTAGCACACATTCTTCATATACTTTAGTTTTAAGACACTGAGGTAGTTCTGATTTAAAGACGTTTTGTAACTTCCGGAACGCAGCCCGGCCTAATTTGATCCTTCTTGCAATTTCCTTCGCTTGAACTTCTTTACTTATTGTTATTACTTGTCCTAAGTATATGTACTCTGGGACCTCGTCAATATCATTGTCTCTTATTTTTATGTTTGGTGTAACATCAAACTTTGCCATCACTTTAGTTTTGTCCAGGTTCATAAGTAGTTCAACTAGTTCTGAAGCCTTGTGTAATTGACTTACCATGTCCAGCATATCTTGCTGATTTTCTGCAAATAGCACTATATTATCGGCATATCGTAGGTGTGATAGATATTCGCCATTTATATTTACACCTTTTGTATCCCACATTAAGGTTTTAAAAAGGTCTTCTACAGCAATTCTAGATAACTTAGGTGAAAGTACATCGCCTTGCCTTACTTCTCTGTTTATGTTTATTTGTTTCGTTTTTTCATGCAATTGTATAGTGAATATTGCTTTGTCATACAGATCCTTTATTAGTTGAATGTACCTGCTGTCAATTCTATTTCTTTGTAACGCATCCATAACGGCCCATATCTCAATGCTATCGAATGCTTTTTTGTAGTCTATGAATCTTATTATTAAAGGTTTATTGTATTCATTGACTTTCTGCACTAATTCTCTTATGGTCTGTATGTGGTCTATCGTACTGTACTTTCTCCTAAAACCCGCTTGTTTAGGGGGTTGGAATTGATCTAATTTGTCACTAATTTTATTTGCTATTACTTTCATAAATATCTTATACACATGTGACAGCAGCGATATTGGTCTATAGTTTTTCACTTGTGTTCTATCTCCTTTCTTGAACAGTAATGTTACGATTGATTTTTTCTAGTTTGATGGTACTTTTCCTTCATTCAGACATTTATTGAAGTAAGTACAGCCACTTAATGGGGCTGATGACTATGTATCCAAGCTTGAATTGATGGATGCAGCAAAACTGAAAAAACCTGTGTCATTTGGATTATTCAAACTTTAAGATTTCTGCGGTTTGAAACCCACCTAAAATTGACCTTTTTTTGATTACTGTTACGTAGCAACTGCAGTCTCTATAAATGAAGAAGAGAAGAACTCGATATATATGAGGCAAGTTCATATAAAACATGTTTAAGGCTTATAAAAGTGAAAATATTGACACACTTGTCAGGTCATTTTGGTATTTTAAATAGCCACCTAGGCTTTAGGGCAGCGTGCCCGTATGCTAAACCCTTTTAGTTACTTATTTGGCTCCATCGCCTAATTCCAGAATCATGATTTTGCACATATTTGGCCCCAAACGCAGTATTTCTCGTCGGTTGGAGCCCCCCTCTGATGGCGCTTTGGCAGCCGAGCGTTATCGCTCGCAAGAATTCCGAATCTTCTAGAAAACACGCCGTTGCGGCGTGCTACCATCGTCGCCGGCATTAATTTGTTTCATCTTATCGCCTCGCGATTGGCTGCCGAGGTTTAGTCACGTGGGGACGCGACCGATGTGACCTGTGGCAGCGCTTCCCTCTGGGCAGTTGATCGCAGCCCGTTGCAGAGAGCGTTCGTGTGGTGGTTGTGTGGGAGTTCCGATTTGTTTTCGGCGTAGCGTGGGTGCTTCTTGAGCCCAGTTCCTGCTCCCGTAAGTAAGGGATCGTGCCCCTTCATCTCGACTTTCGAGGATCTGTCCAGCAGAACGAAAGTGGCCCATTTTTCGTCGTCCAGTTGTACGCGTCCTGACGCGTCTCACGTCGCCATTATGGCGGATGTCCACTCATCCCTATAGCCGTCGAACATCGAATGTACCTGCCACCTAAGACTGCAGCCTGTCGCAACTCAACTGTACCAGGCTCCCCAACCGCCTACATATTAAGGTATGTGTCTTTGAACTGATTACCGCTGTGAACGCGAGTGTACCTGTCCCGCGGAGAGCATTAAGCCCCGCGTACGAGCTGTATTGGGACGCCGCGAGCGAGCCCGTCACATCTCTTGTGCCTACAGGCACTGTCGTCATATTTGTACATTCATTCCAAATTACAGACTGTCTATGTTACAAGTGCTACTTTGTTCAATACTGTTTGCTGCATAAGGCGTCGCGCCCGCATATTTGTACATTCATTCCAAATTACAGACTGTCTATGTTACAAGTGCTACTTTGTTCATTACTGTTCAACATCTGTCGCTAGGTTTAGAGCGCGCGCCAGCTGGTGTTTTCTTAGATATAATCTATTTATAGATATAGGGCGACGCACTCCGCTGCCCCATTGTAACCCGTGAGTCAATACATGATTTGTTAGTTAAGGGAACTATTGTTTTGTTTCGACTTGTGCATGTTCTGTTTCAGATAAGCGCCCCCTTCAGTGTACTGATTATTGTGCGACGGGACGAGGGAGCTTTGAGCGTACAGGTGGGTGAGACAGCTGCGTAGTCGCGGTCGGATTGGCACCTAATTACAATCCTTGCATAAGGCAATCTCGAAATTGTTATTTGACCTTGCAACTCTTGAGTAATCCTATCGTCGGAGTATTTTGCGTGCTTCGCTCCCGTCTAACCGTCCAGGCCCGGTTAGTCGGGTTAAGACAGGCTTGGTGGCGCCCTTATGATTTTGACATACCCTATATATATATATATATATATATATGCCGCAACACGCTTGCCCAGAACGTATCGTGTGACTCACGCCCGACTCCCTGAGCGTTCCAGCCGTGGCCTTTAGCCTATTTTTAGCCGATCTCAGGGCAGGTGTGCCAGTTTTTCAGGACTGATTCCGTGGTGCGATGCTCACCTTGGGTGGGTGTCGTAAAGTTCTTTTAATACCGTAACACACTGTTTAAACTTGAAATGGCGTCCTTTCAATGTAAAGCTTATTTATTTGTCTAAGCTGCAATCAACAATCTTTAATAATGTCGCTAACAGTAACAGTGCTAATGTTTATACACCTATCTTCAAACAAAATGTTTTTCACACACTTAACAATGCTTGCATATTTTACAACATGCGCTTGACTATGACGTCATGTCTTTTGTGTGTTCCTCACATTTGAAAGCTTTTTTTTTTGACATTTGACAACTGCCGTTTTTTGAATAGCAAGCTTCTCCATCTACTTCAAGCATTCTCTATGAGTGTCTTGAAAATAAGGAACCATCGGCGGTTAAAAATTGTATTGCAGCGTGTTGATCTTGTGGACAGATTTTTTATTGACATTTAAGAAATCGATTCAATGCAATTAAATTATACATATAAAACAAGAACACGTTAATAAACAAGAACTGCAATTCACTTTTTTTGTCACCCAGGCTACCAATCATGATATACTATTTATAAACGTGTTTCAGTTGGCCTGGCCTCATACATAAGTAATTCTAACCGTATTCTTACAAACAGATGTGATTCGTAATACATGTAAGTACTCTAAAGACGAGTATAGCTTTAAAACGATGATATCAGAGCAAAAATAAGAAAACTTTATCAATACTAACCTATGCTACTTTAATCTGTAATAATTTTTAGAATAATGGAAATGCAAAGCACAGTTTCTTTGAGTCTTAGGTGATGTTAGGCATTCATTTTTTGCACTATCAACTCACTTGATTTATAGTATAAAAGTCAGCTTTTCACAATGCTTCATTTTTATTCAGTGTCTTATTAAGTCTCCGTTTACATCATAGAGTGTGTCTGTAGTCTTCTCAATTTCTTGCACTTTTTAGGAAGCACTTCAGAAAACGTAACTTGTAGATTGTTAAAACCAGGTTATTATGCTGAAGTGGTTGGAACTTGTTGAAGGGATGAAAGGTTGGAGGATAAGGTGTGAACGCAGTAGCTAGGTCTGCATACCCTTTAAGACATTTGTAGCCTATGCCAGTTCAAATGAACACACCTTAGTATTTGAGATTGTATTAAAAAATTAAATAAAGTACACAGCTATAAGTACAAAATATTGATGTCATGTTTCACTTATTCTAGTCAACTCTGTGATCTAGTCAATTACTTGGCTTAATTGCGAGACCTACGTCTGCAAAACTCCTTGTTAGTAAACAATAACGCTGCAACTTGACCCAGTAAAGTGACGCTAATGCAAATGCTTGAGTAAAAAGTTGCTTGCAAGGCCGCATATTTTGAACTACGTTTAGATTAGATTCTTAAACGGTCAACCGTACGCAAAGTAGTTTCAGGATTTACGTTTGTCGATACAAAATATATAATTAATAGAACAACAGCTTCCTATCTAATCGAATTCAAACTACTTTAGATAAATGTTATGACCTCTTGACAAACAACAGTTGCTATTATTGTTTTATACTAGTTAAAAAACTAGTTTTAGAAACGCAAATAAAATTTTAAACGCGTGTCAATTAGTTGAGCTGATTTTGGGCCAAAATTCAGGCGCTCGCAGAGGAGAGTACCGAGTGGCGGCATCGGTGTTAGCTTAACGCGTCAGAAGATTTTCTGCGCTGGGCGAGAAAAATTGATAAGTTCGCGGGCAAGCGACCTACTTTTGCAACGCGACACAGAATTAGCCAAAGCGCGAAGCTATTACGAATTATAGAAAACTACATGAGGAGCCAAGCGTTGAAATAGTGGCCGAAAATCTTGACGGAGCGGGTTGAAGGTGCAATTTGGTTAGACGGAGTCGGAAAGTCAACAAAGGCAGCGTGTATGTCATTAGGTGATGCAATTGTAAAGGCACCGCCGTGGAAAACTGCGGAAGCTCACAGTCCAGGTATTACACAACCTGTATTCGGGAGTCATCACTGCAAGTGGGTGCTGTAATATTTTATATGGGCATGCAAAAATAGTCAGCAAAGATCTTAAATGAATTATACAGTGTCAAGCAGCATTGTACCGCGCTTTCTTGTTTTCGGTGCCCACTGCATTTGCATATATGCTCACTTTGGTGCCAGAACAAAAGCGTTTTAAACAAAAATTAACTGTGAAAAGTTAGTTTATTTTATTGGAGCTGCAGGATGGAAGTCACCTCCACTAATAGCTAGCACTGACTGTATGAATAGGTCACAAAAGGTTTCAGAGATTATCTTATAAAAAATCTTACTTTAATGATCACCAATTTATAAGTGCAGCATTTGATCTAATGTTTTTCTTTTTTCGGTTGGGCGTTTTTTCCTAAAGTCTTCTTCAATGGCGTTCTATAAATAGTTCAAGGAAGTTTCATATGGTATAATGCTTTTGAGCTAGTTTAGCTTGTATAATTGCGTGATCGACGATGAATAAGTATTTTGCATCCAACAAGCGTAATCAGGCTAAAAACTTTTGTAATTTTTCTAACCCATCGTAGAATTTGCACTCAGTTTTGAAGGCGTAGAAAAATGCAAATTAAATAATTATAGAGAGACCAAGTAACTCTATAAATATTTCATATGCATATTTGGGATCCATGCATCTTTGTATTCTACATATTTTAACCAAATTTGTTAAAATATGAAGCTATAATACTTTGTTCTTGCATAGTTTTTATTGAAAAGAGGTGTATGTGTGTGTTTGTTAAGTAACAAACTTTTGCATAGAAAAGAAGTTTCTAATACTTGGTATCTTCTGAGTTGACCCACCGGTAGTATTATTAGAGGAGCTGGAGAGCTCTCTCTCTCTCTCTAAAATTCGTCTCCTTCCAAGCTGCAGAGCTACCTTGCCTTCCATGTCGGTGTTGTGACGCTGCATGGCGTTAATTTATGTTTGCTTACTGTACTTTTGGAGTAGCTTTTACGCAGCTGAAGATGTTGCACTTCTATGCCTCTCTTTTTTATAATTAAAGCTTACCTATTGTAATATTTAAACCCACTCAGATGCCATTGTGGTTAGGCCCTCCTCAATAAGGGAAGGCCGCAAATCTTGTTAGTAATACAGGTTGGGTTGTGACCAGCCTAGTAGAAAATTTCGTGAAGTTACCGTTAAAGCCATTTCCCGTAGAGCATTTTTTCTCTGTAGCTTGTGAGTTCAACATATGATTTTTTTATTTAGTAGACTCTGCGTTTAAATGAATTAGTACGTCAACATGCAGGTCATTTTATTTTCGTCATTCGTTTTTCAAGAGTCAGCAATAAAAAAAAACTCTTTTGCTCCAAGACGATATTTCGGAAAGCTTTATTCCTTTATCATGGTAAAGAAGGTGAGGTTAGTAGTTCATAAATGGCAATACAGAACAAAAACAGGCATATCTAATTTGGTACATCAGGTTCAAAAACAATGCTTAATTAGTCTGCATTCACAGTTAATTATTACATCAATTTTAACAGAATTAAATTTTTTGAGTATTAATGTCCTAACCTCACATTCTTTGCCTTAATAAAGAAATAAAGTTTTCCGAAACATTGCCTTGGATGAAGTTTTCTTTGAATTGCTGCCCTGAAGAACCAATACCAATTATTTAATCACATTATTTATTAACTAGTCGTTCGATCATCATCAGTTACTGCTCTGTAACTTTAAATTTACACTTAGGTAGGAACAATCGGTTTTCAGACAGAAGGAAACGAAACTAAAAGTGATAGTTCTATTCAAAATCCGTCCCTTGTTGCCAGATTGATATTATAATAAAACGTGTATTCCCATTAAAACAGTCACAACGTTTGGAATAATCCAAAAAAGTGATTTCTATAACAACCTTACTTAGAAATTTTAGTGCATTTCAAAATTTCTTTTTACGAGTAATTTAGCGAGTTTGATTATATTTATGATACTCTAAATTGATAGGACCAAATATATATTCAATTAAATTCGCTGATCTTCAATATGGATTTGGTGAGAAGCTCTTTTATAGGTTACGAAGTTACAACTTCAGATAGAAACTGGTGCAGGGCCCTTGGTACCACGTTAACTTTCCTGTAGGCGAAATTTCCAGTTGTCTGATTGCACAAGTGTCTATTGATGTTGCAGTTTAATATCCGTGTAGCATTAAAGTCAATGCAGCTAGAACAACATGCCGAGAAGCTGCAAGTGCGGCTTTGCATGTAAATAGAATACACACAACTGTTGAAATTGCGGAATGCATCCAACTAAAAGCAATTCTAAAGCGACAGGCAAAATTTGCATTGTACGAGTAAATAGTTGGAATTTATTTTTACTATTACAAAATAAAATACTCCAATATGTATCGGTTTGAAATAAATTTGACGCATCGCTTGATTAACCTAATTGTTGCAAAAAGTGTTAAAAATACTCGCCCTAGGAGATTTTTCTTATTACAGTTATTAAACCGAAGGCCGTAAGTAGGTAGCTATGTAATTTCACCAGAAAATTAAAGGAACGCTAATTATCCAAGTAAACAGCAATCAAAATGCCCAGGTAGCTGCAATACGCACCTTTTAAGCTTTTATATAAATAAAAAGAGTATTATATAAAGCTCAAAATAATTGAAAGTGCTTTAAAATTCTACGTAGGCTGATTTAATTATTCTAAGGCGAAATGAGAATTTCTTGTCGTAAAGAATTAATGGAATTGAAAACAGCCACTTAAGTTTGATTTGATTAAGTCTTTCTTAGATAATTAAAATTTACGACAATTGGTATATTTATCTAGAAAAATGTAAAGGGCAGAGTATTATCCAATTATGGCTTTCAAAACTGAGGAAAACGGAAAGTCTTTCGGGAATAAACAGGGGTATTTAAGTTAGAAGTTTAATTTTCAAAGTTAAAGTAATTGAACGTTTTTATTTAAACTATGCCCGAGAATTTAAGGCTGAATATATTTCAAAGAGATTTAATGAATTTTAAAATGTAGTAGCTTACTAAAATAAGATTTTATTTAAGAAAAGGTTAGAAGTATCCGAGGTGAAAATTATGTAATGAAAGAAAAAAGGAAAATACTATATGGTAAAAATGTGAATTTTTGAAAATACTAAACAATGCAGTTTACTTAACTCTGCAAATCTATAAAATTGAAATTTTTTAGAAGTAACTAAATAAAATAGTACGACAATTTGCAAATGATAAAGTTAAAAAAAAGGTTCTTCTAGATTTTAATGACTATATGATTGCACAATATCATTACCCAATTCGATTATGCAAACTGTAACTGTTATAAATAGTTATGTAATAGGACGCGATCATAGAATGGTTAGAGTCAAAGTGAAAATAAATTGTAAACCAAAGACGAAATTTTCAGAACTAACAAAGCCTCACGTGAACAAGCGAAATACTAAAAGAAAATAGGAAATTGATTATATCAGAAAGAATGTGATATACAACCATGATATAGTAAAATAAGGAATCCTGCCGCAATCGATAGTATGAATTTGGTATCCATTTAAATCAAGAATTTTAAGAGGCTGAAATTGCTTTTAATTATTTTTCATAAATACAAAAATTCATCTCACAGTGCAAGTAATGTCAGTGATATGGCCATACACAGAAATACTGTCAAAGACAGTCATTTGTGTTAACTGTGCTGGTAATCACCTGACTGAACTAAAAAATGATATGCCAAAGTGGTCCAACAGTGCTGGTACGCACTGCGTTTGTTACAGAGGGTGCGAAATAGCTAAAGAACTACAAAAACACGTTCTACCGCAAATAAAAAAGCGCCAAACCATTGAAGAAAGAATCAAGTGAGTTTATATGCAGAAGCTGTAAAAGCCAGTAATACTTCCAAAATAAGCAACCAACCTTGCACCAAATTATGCAAAATATAATGAACATGATGGACCAGTTTTCTCAAAGATTAGACAGATTAGAAGCAAGAAATACTGGTGCAATGCCACGCAGAAAAGATTAATAGATCTACAGGATTTAAGGGTAGCTACTTAGAATGCTAACCATTCCAAAATTGAAAACGGGAATTAGAAAATAACAGAAACAGAATTATCTAAAACTCAGTGGATATCAGGTATACCATCCAAATCACCCAGATAACTCACCAAGCTAAAGGAGGAAAGGCTATCATAATAAGAAACAACATTGATCATTATGAAGTATGTTACATGTAGACTGCTGAAACACAACTGACGGTTGTGAAAATAACATCCAGTAAACAAAATATTACTGTTGGGGCAATATATTGCCCATTATGATAAAGTATGATCAAAAATTATTTTCATCTAGTATGGCCATGGAATAGTTCCTCATTTAGAAATGCAACTACGTTTATACTTAATGTCAAAATTTGACATTTGCTTTGTAGTGAGTTATAATTGCATTCATAAATTAGGAAGTATGATGAAAATACTTTTTGATCATACTATATAATCTTAAAAAGTTGAATTACAAACAGTTTTCATTATCCAATTATCAGAAGAAAAAAAAATCTGGTGTGATACACTCACACAACTTCCTTTTACAGTGATCTTATAATTAGTCAAAAATTTAATTCTTAATTTTTAAGCATTTGTCAAAAATTTTCAAAAATTACGAATTATACAAAAACGGTACAAAATAGAGCGTTAGTTGAAGAGACAAATTTTCTCTAAAATTTTAAGGAAAATTCGAAAATGTAATAATATACCGGGTGTTTTATTTAAAATAGGAGTTAATAAAAAAAATAGAAAAAAAAACAAAAGAAACCCACTTTACAAGTATTCAACTGGAAAATCACCTATGTCACGTCAATGCACATTAAAAATGTAATAAAAATGTAAAGTTTGAAAAAAATCGTTAGAGCCGTTTTTGAAAAAATCGAAAAAAACTGAAAAATCACAAGAGTAAACACCTACTTCCGGTTATGCGATTTTCTTCAAAAACTTGCTGTCGCATCTGCATAGTACACAAAACTTATATATGAAGTTTCAACGCCATACCTCTTTCCGTTTTTGAGATATTCTGTTCACAGACAGACAGACAGACAGACAGACAGACAGACAGACACACAGACACACAGACCAATGAAAAAAAATTTGTTTTTTGGGATCAGGGGACTCTAAAACGTGAAGATCTGTTGAAAACTCAATTTCGAATTTTTGGGGTGAATCCAATACTTCCTTTATCGTAAAAGGAAGTAATAGACCAACCCTAGTTAATAATACTACTGACTGGAAAAGTGCCAGATCCGAATTGCAAGATGAAATCAAAGTAAATGTTCACTTAAAAGACTAAACAAGAATTAGAAATAGAATCAGAACCATTTGTCAATATCATACAGGCAGCCTAGAATAATTCCAAAGAAATAACTTACAAAACAATAGGTAATAAATATGCAATAATCAGAGAAGTAGTAAAAAAGACAAGCCACAAGAAGATGGAAAAAAGTGAGAGACCCGTAGATAAAAGTATCCCCAGCCACAAAACCCAATAATTAAAATGGGAGATCCAAAACCTGAAGAAGGAAGAGTGCCTCACCAGTTGGTTATATTGGATACCTAACAGCTGACAAAAGAACAGAGTATTCGTTATGAAAGGCTACGAAGGTCTCAAAAGACCTATTGCGCAAACATATCTGGGAGAGGGATAATAAACAAAATAATTCCTACTAGCATCTACCCCAACGCCAATGTAGAAGAAACCACTAACTTTGAAGAAGACAATAGTAACCTAAATCCGAAAGAAGCTCCTGGGTTGGGCATCATAATGGGTGCGATCATAAAGTTAGTAGTTAGTTAGAGTAGCTAAAAATATTATTCAAACACTAGGAAAGCCAACAAAAAATGTTATGTCATATAAACCGATCGCAGTGCTTTCAATGATACCAAAACAGTTTTAGGAACTGCTTCTAAAAAGAATAAAACCAACAATAGTAAAGAAATGACTGATGTAAAACAAATATCAAACCTTCAGTTTGGTTTTATACCGCAATATTATATTATAGATCAAGTGTATCACGGTTATAATTAAAAAAAAGCAATAGAAGAAAAGCAAGTTTGTTCGATCATTTTCCTTGATATAGCCCAGGCCTTTGATAAGGTCTGGCATAAAGAACTGATTTATAAATTAAATAAAATTCTACATAAAAGTTCATTGACTTGCTAACATCCTATATATCTGATAAATTTTTCAGGATCAAGCAAGATAACGAATATTCAGAGCTCAAAGAAATAAATGCTGTAGTACCTCAAGGTAGTGTTCTTGGTCCCATCCGTTATTAGTAGCTTCAGCGTACTTATGCGAACGTTTTGTCCGTCCGTCCGTCCGTCCGTCCGTCCGTCTGTCTGTCTGGATCGCCTGTAACTTTCGAACGGCTACAGATATCGAAATTTTGAAAGGGGGCAAAGTTGTTGCTAAGGTCCCGAGCACCTTCATGCGCTATTTGGTTTTGGCGAAAGGTGGCGATTTTCCACTTTGCAAAATTTCCAAGCATTTTAGCACAGTGGCGGCTTGTCCACTTGGCGCCATCTACAGAAGTTCGGTGGTCACGTTTTGAACTACACATTCTGGGTGCACTATAATTCCACTTGGCGCCATCT
The DNA here is from genome assembly GCA_940337035.1 of Agriotes lineatus. Lineage (NCBI taxonomy): Eukaryota > Metazoa > Arthropoda > Insecta > Coleoptera > Elateridae > Agriotes > Agriotes lineatus. Next base: position 79,473,218 of record OW679196.1, on the reverse strand, counting down.
ACAGAAGTTCGGTGGTCACGTTTTGAACTACACATTCTGAAGCTACTCTTTAGATCTGTAGTTGAGCAGTTTATTTGTTATACACGAGTGATCTTATTAACATTGAAAACGTAATTGGAGTTTCTGTTAGCAGTATGGTTCAATTTAGAAGAAACGACCAGGAAAGTTAATGAATAAAAATTCGCTGCAGTTAACTTTACTAACAGAGGAATACTTAATCCTCCACAAGTCAACTTAAATGGTGTTCTAACTCCATATGAAAATAATGCAAAATATTTTGGCATGACACTCGAGACAAAATTAAGATGGAACGAACACGTTAAAGAGATACCACAAGAAGTAGATCTTAAATATAGACAAATGTATTGGCGGTTGGGAAAGTACTCTCAATTGTCTATACAAAACAAAATACTTATCCATAACCAGATACTCAAACCTATCTGGATTAATGGCTTTCGTCTTTAACGATGTGCCAAACAGAATCACACAAAAGTTATCCAGACCTTTCAAAATAAAGTGCCTAAGAACCTAGATCTCCATGCGTAATAACGATCTGCGCAGAGATTGTTGGTCGGTGCTATCATGCCTCAACAACCCCACCAGGGGTTACATAATCCAGATGTTCGTCGTCCAGTAGCCACAAGATACAACAGATTGCAGCAAGTGTTGTAGGTGGGGGCTAGCAGCACGCGAGTCCTATCAAACCCCCCGTTATTCCCATTTAGGTTTCTCTAGATAAGAGAAGCAGAAGAAGGTCTCAAACCGGTATAAGACAGCGATGCGCAGCTAGTCTGGAAGAGAGATCTAATCCGTTCTTTTCAGACGTTAGGCCACAACCTGAGATCTAGCAGGGAGCCACCTTGGGCCCTGCGGGGTCCAAGGGCTATAACATTTACAGCCGTATTTGCTTAATTGTGGTAAGCAAGGAACCGCCAGCCCAGTGCTTGAGAAGACCAGTATCCAGTAACTAACATTTGGAGGCGATAGCGTTATTGCTCAATTTCCGCGAACCGCGTTCATGTAAGAAAAGTTCTATTCCTAAGTTGACCTACCTGAGTAAATCTTTAACCTGACCTGAAACTACCCCGACTCGATACAATTAGTCAAATTGCTCTTTGGACCCTTACTGTTCAAGAAGTACCCTTCCTTCGTGCATGTGTCACACAGCTTGGTCGAGTTGAATCATAAGAAACACGTGAATCTATTAATTGTTGGCCACGGTTACGGTTGGACAAGCCCCTCGTTTTGTAAATCATCCCTGGGACTATAAATTGTTGGCCACAGCTTGGCCAAGCGCCTCGTTTTATAGATCGTCCTTGTAGATCCCGACACGTTTAAATTGTGTCACACGGCTTGGCCGAGTAGACTGAGCGAACCCAATACCTCTTTAATAATTAAATATTGTCAGGCCGTGTTTCGAATTGGTATCGCTAGTCAATAGTAAAACCAGCCCGTTAAAACCGAGCTCCTGTAAAGGGCCCGCCAATCAAATAGATAATTCGCCAATCCAGGTGCAAGTTGTAAGTACTCCAAATACGATGTCCAGAAACGCCAGTATGAAACCAGCTCCAGAAGAAGTCTGTCAGAGATCCAGCCAAAATAGCCTGAGCAAGAGTTCGGCGAAATTTTCGCTAAATTTACCGCTCGAGATCCCCGCAAAACCTGTCCGAGCACGTGCAACAAAGTCTGATAAAATTGCAGGCTCCACAAAACTTTAATTGGCTGACCGCGAGGTAATTTTCTTCTTCTTCTTCCTTCTTCTTCTTAGGCATATGCCTGTTTGTTCTTTGATTACTTTGCCTATCTTTACTCTTTGCTTAGGTTGTCGCTCCATCTTTTTCTTGGTCTTCCTACGCTGCGGTTTCCTATTGGCGACTTGTCTCTAGCTATTTTGACTATTCTTTTTTCGTCCATCCTATTTACGTGCTCGTTCCATTCATGCTTTCTTTTTAATGTCCACTCATTGATGTTCTCTACGTTGCATGTCCTCCTTATATTTTCACTCCTCTCCCTGTCCAATAGCGTTTTCCCAACAATTCGACGCAGTACTTTCATCTCGCTTGTTTCTAACATTCTTTTTGTTTTTGAGGTGTCAGGCCTGGTTTCTGCGGTGTTTGTCATTATTGGCCTCACTGTGGCTTTATAAATTCTTGATTTCGCTTCAACCCCTATATATTTGTTCTTCCATATTGTGCTGTTAAGACATGCTGCTATCCTTGTTGCATTGTTCACTTGCTGTGTTACTTCCGTCTCGACGTCACCCTAGCCAGATATTTCTACTCCCAAGTACTTGAATTTGGATACTTGTTGAATAATTTTTCCATCGACAGCTAGCTTACATCTTAGAGGCGTTTTGGATGTTGTCATACATTTTGTTTTTGAAGCGGATATCACCATGTTGTGCGATTGAGCTGTTTCATTGAATTGGTGCAGCAGCCTTTGCAGGTCAGTAATTTCCGGATTCGCAAATAAAAACTTTCAGAAATTTGTGGAACAGAGTTCCTGCTTTTACAACATGAGTGGCTACCAGTAACCTAATTTTGATTTTTCTAGCGTCTATACTTTCCACCCGTGGAGCCTGTAGAATCACATGACGGGAAAGCTTTGATCTCAATGTAGTTTTTAAAAACATTTCCCATAGCTCGAGTCTCAAGCATTTCATAGAGCTCATCGCTGACGCCAGCATCATCTGCAGAAGGCAGTTGGGAAACGTCAGCAGTTCGCCAAGGGCCAAGCAGCAGTAAGCAAGAAATTGTTGTACATTGTGACTCGTAATTTTTTATCACGACCAGAGCTACCCGTGGCATTAGTAATTGAATAACGAAATATCACAGTCCGAGCAGGAGGCATTGTAAATAATAGTTCAAAAATTCCGTTACGTTTAGTATGCTCCTCAGGAGTAAACAACATATTTGGCTCTTGTCGTGTTATAGCCCTCGGAACACCGCACCTCGTGCTATAATTTTCACGCCGCGGGCTAAAAACGACTGTTTTATGTACTCGTTACATAAAAAATATTAAATAGAGCAATCTATATATATATATAAATGAATCCCTATTTCCCTTGGTCACGCCATAACTTGAGAACGACTTTACCGATTTTATTCATCTTTTTTTTTAAAGTTTACTAATACTCTGTAGAAGGTTCTTACGGAAAGAAAAATTAAGAAAATCCAAAGGGAAAGCCGGAAAATTGGAAAATATCGAAAGTGTGTTGTTTCTATTTGCAGTCACACCTGTGCTTAATGGTTTGAAGGGTTTCCCCATAATGTCATAATCCGCATCAGGTAACCGAAGGCCGAAGAGATAAGACACTAATAGCAATTTATGTAATTCCAAATGCTTTACATAAGTCATCGCAGTCAGTCAGTCAGACATTCAAATTTGGTTTGTGCACAAGTGATTGTGACAACAATTCCGTGTCGTTTTAGTGTCCGTTACAATGCCAAAGGCACGACGAGTTAACATAGGTCGTCGAAGACAGTCAGCTCCGCGGGTATCTACTTTACGTGCGAACCGCAATGATGACCAGCGCGCTACGGATAATGAAAATAGTTGTAAATATTAGCAGGTTTTAAAATGAAAGAAATCGAAAATTCGAATATCGGAAAAACGTTTGCTGAACCCGCTAATAGCGGCAAATCAATGTTCGGGTAGGACAACGTCTGTCGGGTTCGCTACCCCTTAGAGGGTGAAATGGGGTAAATAAGCCTAAAAATCGATATGGGTGTCGTTATTGAGGTTTTTTGGGACGTTGATTGAGAAAACGGCATTTATTTTTAAGTCCAAGACGATGGACATGACATAAAATTAAAACTTTATAGTGGTTAAACGGGGTTTCAGAGACAAATTATTTTTGGGCAGAACAACGTTTGCCGGGAGGGGACGGGACGGGAAGGGACGGGACGGGAGGGGAAGGGACGGGACGGGACTGGACGAGACTGGAAAGGACGGGAAGGGACAGGAAGGGATGGGGCGGGACGGGACGGGACTGAATTTAACGGGACGGGACGGGACCGTACGGGATGGGACGGGGAAGGGGAGGGGGATGGGATGGGATAAGATGGGATGGGATGACAGAAAATAATTAGTCATTATTTAATACACAAATAATGAACCTCGCGCGTACGAAGTCGCGGGTTACAGCTAAAAAATGGCATACATTTTTAAGTCCAAGACGATGGACATGATATAAAATTAAAACTGATTAGTGGTTAAACGGGGTTTCAGAGACAAATTATTTTTGGGCAGAACAACGTTTGCCGGGCCAGCTAGTAGTTACATATAAATAATAAGATAATTATATATATACAGTCACGCTACTACTTACGCCATCTATTATTACTATTTTGTCAGAAACATCGTTATGCAATACAGGTATGACTAATGATAAATATAGGAATATATAATCATTGTTCTTTCATTCTACGAACTAAGCACCAACTTTATTAGTATCGTATAAATAAACATCCTGTGTTTAATGGTTGCATAAGCAAAAATGCTGAAATAAAGTTCGGCTTTATGAGGTTAGTAAAGAATCCAATCTAATGAAATGAAATATTACAGGTGAGAATAAATAATGCATACTTCTGGCTGTTAAGCGTATGCTAAGGGCTCATATTAATTTACCACCCCTATAAATTTGGGAAAGCAATCCATTTACGAGGGTGTTTTTGTGCGGAAAACAGAAGTTCATAAGCTCTTGATAGCGTGGCCCATAAAAAAGTTTTAAGTGCCTTCAGTCAGTCAACTCGCGTGGCTTTAGCCCTTTCAGTTTTTGCCAGCGATAACTGAATTGTCACAGTTCAAAGAGAAAACCCTATAAATCGCCTTTATGGCTAGTTTATCTGGGAGCAAGGTGGATCCGGGAGGACATTAAAATGAGCGAATTCCGGAGACTAAAATTCAAATGGGAAAGCCCTGCCTCGATTTTGGAAACGTTCTGAAATTCGTGGAAACAGTCCGTCGAGTACTTTCGCAAGGTATGAAAGAACAAGTCTAACTAAAATTTAAATTTTAAATACGAACGAGAGGGACTCTCTTACTGGAGTAAATTATGTCAGTCTTTGGGCGTTTTTACGGAATTTAAACGAAGTTCTCGGGCGAAATACGAAAATACAGGCGATGGGACAAGGGGAAGAATTCCCTTTGGACCGATAATCAGTTCTGGACGGAGCTGGGAGCGTCTCCAGATTGCTCGCAAATTATTACTTCGCTTTTTATGCACCTTTTTATCATGGAGCAAGCCCACCATATGTTTATAAAAGTGATGGATCATAAAGAATAACAAAATGCTGGCACAAAGTTCATTTGACAAATTACCGACAAAAAAAATTATTTCTAATGGCGACGCTGATAAAAAGTTTTATATCAATAAACACTTGTCGTAAAGTGTTATTCCTTTTGCTATGAAATTAAACATGTTATGGTGGCATAATGTGTAAATGGGAATAGGGTATCCTGTAGAATATTAATATTTATCAGACAATGCAAGGTTGCAGTATTGATAGGATACGAGTTCAACGAAGTTTGACTCTCGATATCTATCTTGTCAAAGAAAGACAAGAAATTAGTTCTTTTGCAATTATCTAGGTTGCAATTTATAGGAGAATAAAGTTATTTTTAATATTTTCCCAACAGTTTCGTTATGCCAGCTGTAAAAATCCATATGAGTTAGACATACACCAAACATCACATACATTACACACAATTTATGGAGTATGTAGTTAATATTACTGGGTATTTCGTTATGTTAAGTTTTGTCGGCATTCTCTCTTCTAACAGCATAAATATTTATAAAGCACTCGTGAAATGTTTGAGCGAAGCGTCAATCAAATTTAAATTGCTTAAATCTTATTCTTGTTGGAGTTTGACATTGAGTTATATTCTGTAGAAAAGTTACGCGGAGGATTGGCTAAGAATACAAAAAGTTAGATAACCCGTACCTTATTATCTATATTTCCTAACGGAAAAGAGAGCTGTTTGCTATAAAAAATTATCGTACGTAAGATTTTAATTGACTATTCAATTAACCTGTCATCTCTCAAAGATTGACCAAGAAAAATCCACAATTTGATGTTGCATGATCAATAAAAATCTGTAAAAGGCTTTACTTAGAAATCTCCTAGCAAGTGGACGTTGTGATACCAAACAATTTTAAAAATCAAAGGAAACTAGGGGTAAAAATATCTTAACGTTTCTAATTCTTCGAATTAGTAATGTGTCGATTTGGTTGGACTTGGTACAAAGGAACGAATCCGGACCAGGATCGATTTGGATCGAATTCAAGTCTCCAGTCCGAATTCCATCTGAAGATCGAAAATAAATGCGACAGGTCGCGAAGGCGTCATTTCTTTGGGGTTGCGTTATTCAATACAATATAATACTTTGTGAAGGTTGAGGGGGAACAGCAAACGGTGATGGTGTTCGTTTTAAAGGTTCGACACATGACACGGCCGGAGTTGCATGCTTTTTTATCAGTTATCCTTATCATTGATTTATGGATTTTGGCGCCTTTGTAGGTACACATTTGATTTCAAGTTTTAAACACAAAAATATACCGAATTACCGACAGTATGACCACTGACCAAAACAAAGATACTATGTAATATCAACTGTCTACTTATCATGTTTTTATTCTTCGCTTGAAAAAATGAACAAAAAACGCAGTGAAATTTGGAACCTGTTTAATGTAGTAGATGGAAATATTCTAAAATGTACATTTTGTAGTGGTACATTTTCCTAACATCGAATTTAACCAGGTATTTAAAGAGGAAACATCCAACGGCGTCAGTGTCTGTGGGACTATCTACTTCTACAGCATTTACATCTAATGCCGAAGTTGAAACTGAACCAGATGACTCTATCTCATATCCTACATCATTAGATGAACATTCTAATAGAAAGCAAGCAGTGATGATACAGTAGAGTCCATTTCAAAACGTAAATATCAGTCAACGCTAACTAATTTTACAAAACGAAAGGAAGAAGGCAGTATTCCGTTTGTTGAAATGAATGGAAAGGAATTACCAACATTTAAAAACCCGCATTAATGAGGTCAGGACTACACCTTCCCGCTTCTAAACAAATGTTTTCAATAAATTAATGGAAACATGGCCAAACTATTTTTTAAAAATATTAAGATTTTTGGCTATTAATTTATGCCATAGAAGAATATATATATTTAACAGGACTAAAGGAAAATTGTCTTAACAATTTGTCGAATTCGAATGTTACTTTCTACTGTAATGGTCTTTAGTATCAGATTAATAAGGTTAAATGAATACAGTATTAAAAATAAAGATGAATTGGAGTATCAAAAGGATATCAAAATTATTAAAATGTATTTGGTAAAGAAAGGAAATGGAATTTAAAATTCAACTGAATGAAGCTATATAAGGAACACTAATATTCTAACATAATTTAATTATTATCTGAGATGAAGTGGAGTATTAATAGCAAATACTTATTCGAGAAATACCATTCAACATAGTGGGTGTTAGACAAATATGCTAAAGTTTCTATAGTGTGCTGGACTATAAAATATATGCTAAACTAAATTACTAATGAGATATTTTTTATTTATAAGTATTTAAAAATAATTTCGTACAAAAGCATGTAATACATTTGTAAGCGGTTAAAATTACGAAAATAAACCCTTTATAAAATTAAAAAGCTGTTTGGTATATAGAAAGGTTGTGAATTAACTAAAATTGGCGTGGTGAAAATAAAAAAGTAAATGTTAAAAGATTAAAAGATGTGAAGACAATATGGTTGAAGAAAATTGATGTGGTGAGAATACCTAAGTAATACAGTTATAATCTACAAAAGCAAATTTCTGGAATGGGATGCCGAACTGAGTTTATTGTCAAGTTAAATTACATCATATGAATTGGATAACAGGGACTGCTTTTACTGGAAGTGGTTTACATCGAGATTGTTAGCAGAGTGAGCGTTTTATGGGCTAGATTGAAGGTTTTCATCTAATGGAGTTCTAATTCGACAAGGTTGTCATTGAAGTGACATCTTGTAACTTGCATCTAGTCGAGGTCGTCGGTGGCTTGAGGATTTTTGGTAGGAAGAGGTGGATGGCGTTTGCTGCTGACACTACTTCTGGAGAAAGTTGGTAGGTGCCTTGTCGTGTTTTGGCCAGAAAGTCTTTGCGGATCCAGGTGTTTTGGCGGAGTTCATACTAGGATTTGTTTGGACGTTGGGAGATCTTTGTGAGATTGCTGGATGCGTTTGGCTTGGCAAAGGAGAGTTCGAGGCCCATGAAGAGATGACAGAATACAGGTTTTTAAATAAAAACTGAAAAAAAGATAGAAAGAGTAAAGTGAGGTAATTTTAAAGAGAGAAGTACTTACTATTTGATATTTGTTGAATAACAAGCAATGTAACGAGAAAGTATTTGCAATTGATTTTGCACTTGAATAATTCAAAGTGACAGATGACAGATGTACAAGTTGTCATGAAATAAGAGAATCAAATTTCAGGAATAGAAGCAGTCTAGATTACGAGCGAATCCGACCTGTGTTTCAGTTAAGAGTAAAAATGTTTCTACCGGAGTTAGCGATTTAATAATATTGATAATCCATAATTATAAAAGGACAAATAAGTTACTAAAAATTGAATTTTAAAAGAGAATTGATTGAAAATAAACTAAAGTATAGTAAAAAAGTCAGATGTAATAGCTAAAGTATAATGATTATTATTATAACATAAAACCATTTTAATATATACCTAAAGACCATTATAATATAGTCAATTATAACACTACCTACGTTAATAATGTTAATATCATGGAGTTTTAGAATTGGACATGTTACATAGGATTTCAGTTTGCATTTTCTGCTTAAGTCAATAATACGGTCTATACCGAGAAGCCGAGACCACGAGAAGAGCAGTGTGCTGTTCGTTTGGACTCCGAATGACCGGGAACCGCGGGTGTCTGCATGCGCATTTCAATTTGGATTTCGTTCCGAGGAACGACTCTGACGGATACGTTCCACTTGCGGAATGGAATTGGAATGAACGAGTCCGCAGAGATATCAAAACTTTCCATCAGTACTTTGAATTTCTGCTATGTAGCTGCATTAAACACAAAGCACTCATTAGTTGCCCTTTTTTGCTAAGTTTACAGCTATGTGCAAATTACTACTCTTATCTATTTCTTAGTTAAAGCGAAAATAAAAAAAAAGTTTTAAGGTGCTTACGCTGTATATGCTGAATCCAAAATATGCTTTTTTTCGCCAAGGGTAAAAACCTGAACTATGTGCAAAATATTGCTTTGTTTTAAGTAATAGTTCTTGAATTAAAGCAAAAATAGGCAGAAATTTATTTTTGAGGTACTCAGCCTGTATATATTTTATCGCTTTTTTGGGTTTCATGGCATGAAGGCATATAATTCGCATGCAAAATATCGTATTCCTCCAACAAATAGTGTTTGAGTTATACCGGCAACAGGCAGACAGACAGACAGGCAGAGAGACAGACAGATGAAATTGAGAAAACCTGGTTTTCGTCATATAGGGGCCCTGAATTAATGTAAAGATCTAAAGAAATTTCGGAAGGTGATTTTTCGGGATTACAATACTTTGTCGTTTCGACGAGGGAAGTAAAAATAGGAGCAGATATAGGTGCCTAGGGTAAATATTCAATAAAGTAATTTAAACAAATGTAGTACTTCTCAAAGAAATTGATACCGTTCCGGTAATAAACTGATGAAAATCGTAAACCTCAATTACATATATTAACGCAAGGGAAATATCTAGCAAACTAACTGAAATATTACAAATAATCTATTACTGCACAGCATGCAACTATACAGATTGTCCGAAATCCATTTTGAACATAGGAAATTAATGAGTGCGACAAGGAAGACATAAACAGAATGAGTAGCAAGACAAAGATAGATTGTAATCATGGTTAGGTAAATTTTTAAAATAAATTTAAGTCAATAAAGCAAATAATCACTTCTGCCAAATATTTTTTCTACGACCACCACTAAAAGTAGGTCTTTTAGCGCTAGCTTTTTTTCACTAAAAGTGACGTTTTATAATTTAGCTTGTTTAATTATTTTTTGTTAATTTATTAACTATTTGCAATCTATAAAGACTTACAATAAGCAAATTTGATACACATGTGTTATAAAGTGAAGTGAGGTTATAAAACTACAATTTCGAACTGGAAGTGAGGTTGTAAAGTTATTCTAGTTACTTCTTGCGTTAGAGGTAAAGTGTTTTTTAAATAATTAAAGCGTTATGTAATGAATAGAGTCAGATATGTACTATTATAATTACCTTTGATAACTGACTTTGACAGTACTGGCTCCACAAACATTCACCTGCGCGTCAATGCCATCTCTTTATTATGAAATAAATTATAACTGCCATAAATGCAAACCTTTGTTAAATCGACATTTATGGATTAATAACAGCAAATTTAAGGTCGTAGAAAAAATATAGTATGTAAACTCGTGCTAAAAGTGTTATTGCATTCGACCTCCCATGTCTCGTGCATAAACATCAACTTTTAGCACTTGTTGCATAAATAGCTATTATCTGTCACTAAGAGTATAAAGTGAGGTTTAAATATACTATTGTCTATTATTCACATAATTATTTTAATTATCTTTTTGTCTTTTTAGGATTTTTTCATTGCTCATGCTTGAATTTGTTGAATATGTAGAATAAGTGCATCGTAAACTGAGTTCAAGACCATTTCCTACATGGAACAATAATAAAACAGTCCGTTGTCGTTGATAATCTAGTTTCAACACTTATTATAATACATGTTTGTGGTGACTATAATACTATGTTTTCGTAAGTTTCCACATTTAATATACGAAATCATAATGGATAGTCACAATCTGTAGAAACTATAAATTCAAGTTTCTTTAATAATAAGAAAGTATATTTTCTGCTAGGATAATAGATTGACAAAAACGGTAAAATCCTGAACCAAAATAATCTTGTTTTTGAACTGGGAAATGCATTATTCGGAAAGATTTGGGAAACTCATCTGTAATTCCGCAAAATGCAAATATCTGTTCCTTGCGGTGTAATTTTTGATGCAAAACCTCGAATCTCGTTAACACGAGTCTGTTTACTCTCTGGAGACGAAAACCTTGTTACAATGGCAGATAAACTGTGTCCAACACTTGTTTAACACATCAGAGAGTTTGCGAAAGTTCAGGAAGCTCTGCAATGACATTCCACCATTTTAGGATATGCAGATGTGTAATTTCTGGTTGGTGAGCTGTTTTGAATACAGTTTTGGCGTACTTACAATGGCTTATATTGAGTAGCTCACTTCAGCATTTATTACGGTATTTATTGTTTTTTTTCGTTATTTTATTAGCGGCACTGCTTTTTATCGGTGGATGCTAAAAATATCTTGAAAAGCTTCGAATAAATACGAAGGAATGCTGCCGCTTTCTGATAAATGAAATAATCTTTGAAGCTTTTGACGCGTTGCTGGCGAGTGCTACTGATACAGTAGAATAGTGCCGTTATGCTTCCAGAATTTTAATTAAAAATTATATTAAAGAAAAATTTACATTGGATGTAGTTCATCAAAAGATTAAATAGCAGTCTTTAATTGAAGCAAATTACATTCTGAATATAAAATTAACACTTGAAAGGCCAAACAAATTTTCTAGTGCGAACTGAAATTAAATGAAACCTGTTTAGTTATTTTTGTTAGGTACTTACAAATTACTGATCGTGACCGTTTATTATACGAATTTATCTACCAAGTGTTCAAAAAGAAATTACATAAAGGTTGGCCATGGAAAATTAAGGTAATGTCAGTAGGCAGCTTTAAACTGTCATCACTGTTAATGTTGGAATACGTTTATATGGAAAGCTCAATTAAGCTACAATTATACTGGTTTGTACAAGACAACACAAAATATTTAAGATGGAATCATATTTTCCATGGCCAGCCCTTACGTAATTTATTTTTAAACACACGGTATATTCAGTGTATTAGCTTGTATAATGCTATTCTAAATTCACTATTTAAGCTATAATAAATGATAAAACAGAAGTAAGAAACGCAACATCAGTAAAGAAGATGCATTTAAATAAACAGGGGAAAACTTTAGTTCACTCGGCTTTGCCTCGTAAGCTAATTTCCCTGATGGATAAAATTGCTTTATTCAAGTGTGGCCTATAAAATTGTTTCCAATGCCTACATTTAAGTAAAGAAATAAGTTTTAAAATGTAATAAATAGTTTTATTCCCTCCAGTGGGATAAATAACTCATTACGTCACTCAGTTGACACTATTTCCGTTAGGGAATGAAGGCTTCATTACCTAACTGAAATAGTGTCAAATGAATGGCATAATCACATTTACTTACTAAAATAATTTTGAAAATGGCAGATCTGACATCTCTCTTAATGCACTTTTCTCAATTTTAGGCAGTTGTAGATAAAATTGTGTACAGTACATGTGCGATAACTATTATCTACTTTGCGTTCGTACTGAGGCTATTACGATACTCGTTTGCGTATCGTAATAGACAAAAGGCGAAGCTATAATAAAAATACTAAAAACAGAGTAATTGATTTTTTTAACGTTGGCAACCATAGGTACTTCGCTCCGTGTACATATCAAACTGTCAATAGCAGCCTTTATTGCACCGCACAAATATTGCCAACTGCCGCAAAATTCCTTAGATTTTGAAATGTATTTTTTTTAATTTAAAAAAATGGCACAGTAAGTAAAATACTGTATGATACCTCGTTTATAAGGCATTTTGTTGCACTTACTCCTTTAAGGCACCCCTCGCTTCGCTCATCGTATCCTTAACCCGTGAGCAAAGATAATATATTATCTTTGCCGTGAGTGCTACAAAATGTTTCTTATAAAACTCGTATCATAATATGCTATTAAATAAGTAATCATAATATCTGGTTATGTGCTAGTTACTAAGGTACACGTATGTATTTTGTTAGTTGGTATGGAGTATGGACTGCTTTATTCATTAGTGACTAAAGTAACATTTTATTCATTTTCATCATTAAAATGTTACTATACAATGGAGATTTGAATAGATAAAACACAGCTTTATCAGTTAGCATTGGAAAAAAAGTTTTTCTTTTAGGTGGAAATTGTCATTAAAAGGTGTGTGAATGGCTTTACTCAGAACTTCTCCAGTACGTTGAAGGTGTAAAACTAAAAATTTTGAAAAATCAAAGGAAAATAGGGTTAATAATATCAAGGCTCCTAATGATACTGAAAAAGTAAAAGGAAACATAGGATTACATCAATTTGCAAATAAAAAAAAACATTGTAGGCGATGGGATTCGAACTCAGAGCATTCGAAAGTGATTTCAACGCTTGGTTGCAGGCCATGCGCAACCCGGGCCACGTGGCGACCGGTTCTGCCACGGAGGACTGCCTCGCATCTGTGCGATGGGGCTGGGTTATACAGAACACACTTATTGTTGTCCATGTTTGTCTTTGTTACAACATTTACCCTGTATCTGTTGGGCCCTATTTTCATCAAAGATAAATCCTGAGCTATGTAAAAATTATTACCTTTATATATTTTTCAGTTAAAGCAAAAATAGATAATATTTTCTTTTTTACAGTGCTCATCATGTATATATTCAACCCAACGTATATTCCGTTTCGAGGTCCTCATGCAATATATCGACTTCCTTCAACAAATAGTTTTTGAGATATACTGCCAACAGGTGAATATACAGACACACGATTGTGATTCTTTTAACATCACAAATGTAGTTAGGTGATCCTGATATATCATGATAAATTTAAAACTACCCTGTGGTTAGTATTAATAATTTATCAAGTCCATTTATACTTAGAACTGAGCTTTTAAAAAATATAGGGTTTACTATCCTGATACATCATTACGTCATCCATGGCTAATAGATGTTCCTTTCGTAGATGAAGGCTTTCCAAATTTTCTTCCACGAGCGCGATATGTTTTATTAATTTTGCTACCTCAATTACATCAAAATGTTTGATGATACTTCTTTAACTGGCTTTAGTTTTACAATTAACTTTGTTAATAATTTTGTTATACATACTTGCTTAACGAGAAGCAAAAAGCTATTGTCCTGTGAACTCCTATTTATTTTCATTAAGTTTATTAAGAAATTTACACATAAATGATACAGCACAAAATACTAATTGACCGAATGAGGCGAGGCCTTTCGAAACGAGTGTGCGAAAATTCATTTCCGGGTATGTACCTATGTACGTATGTTCCACACGGTGAAACTTACAGAAAGATGTTCATGGAAATTTATAGAGATGTTCTATAAAGCTTTAGAACGATGACAATATGCAATTGAGTTACTAAGTCCCAGCGTTCTTTGTCAGTAGGCCCAAATACCCCCAAAAATGTCAGAAAAAAACAAAAGAAAATGTGATTTACCCAAAAATTCCAGAAAGAATAATACCTGGGGCTGCAGATTTCATACAGACGACGTGTTCTATGAAGCTTTAGCACCATCGTACCAGACATTTGTTTCATTGTGATGCACCATTTGGTGTGAGACGGCCCAAATAAAAAAAAATGAAAAGTAAAATATCTTTACGATTTTTATCATTTTCACAGATATTTCCTACTTATTCATAAATGATGCTCCATAGTCACTATCTGCTCAAAAATTCTAAGGAGGCAGATATCTAGGAGGGAGGGGGCAGATTTCATTCATACGAATTTTTATCCAAATACTTCAAATACCTGAAACATGTCCTTCGATCATCTTCACAGCCTACATTTCACTCTTACTCATAAATGATACCCCATAGTCAGTATCTACCCCATCATGCCAGGGGAGGATACTTGGGTGCATGAGGGGAGGAATTTAATACAGACCAATTTCCATGAAAATTTACGGAGATGTTTTATAAAGCTTTGGAATGACGTTTTTTTGAAAGAAATGGCTCTAAAGATTTTGATCATATTCACAGATGACAGTTCTTTCTTAATCGTAAGTGATGCCCCATAGCCAGTATCTACCCAAAAATTTCAGGGAGGGAGAGATCAGGGGGTACACATTTTATTTCAGTGCAGAGCTTATAGGGTACGAAAACTGGAGTTACGCGTGCTCTATTGATCGCAGAAATGCTAATAATAAAATCAGTCACATAATCTGGATTATTACCTCAGAAGATGTTAAGAGCAGTTTAAAATCCCGTGTTTTCCCGCAACTTTTATTTCAAATAATGGCAATTCCGCGCTTTCTTTTCAAATTCAAATACCGACGTTTTCCGCTCATTCTAGTATAGTGTAGTTTTGATCGCTTACACGTGTGAGACACGGCACAGATGTTCTATGACATCTCGTCGTAAAAACTGGTATGGTGATTTAAACCTCGCCCTATATCAAACAAGTTGCCACATGTTTATCTCGGCGTATAGCTTTTTGGCGCGAAAAGCTATCGCAGCAATGATGAAAAATGAGTTTTCTGTATGAGTATGACAGAGAAAAAAAGCGGCGCATTCTAGCGTCCCCTTCTATTCCGACCGAGTCTCGCGGCGTTAACCTAGCGGCAGCGTTACGAAGTGGTTCAGCCCACGGGAGTTTCGGCAGCCGTGGGGTGTCTTCAAAATTAATATTTTAATCAATATTTTTGTGGTTCGTTTCGTTATAAGAGACTCTTCGTCTGAAGCTTATACCGTACGGTTGTGTGCAGAAAACTTCCCTTGGCGGGTGTGTTATGACCGAACTAATCTTTTTCGTTGTTATTGTAGCACTGCATGTGCAATTAACGCTTTGGCGGATTTCTACAAGAGAGGTTTTCCGACGTACCAAATCTAGGAAACTGTGGTAATTAGGTGTTGTTTTGCCTTCTTCCCAATGCTTGTCGATACAATGTCCTTAATGCAAAACCCGGCCTTTTGGGTGTTCGTTTGATAACGTCGTTTCGACGGCCAGTAATCTGCGCTGTCTTTTAACCATCTACAGAGACTCCGACGGGATGGCGAGACCTTTCAGCTGCACCAATCAACAGCATCGCCGGATATCACTCAGATTGTAAACTACTTGTTTTTCTTGTTTGTGTAATTTTAGAACGTGTATGCGACGCGCGTGTGTTGACATTAAAACGATGTAATGTATACGTGGCAACAGCCATATTTGGAGCCGACGCGCGTGACCTACTTTAAAAGTAAATTGTCATTATTGTTCCGTCATATCATTCACAACTTTTGTGCGGCTTGTTAACCACTGTTGTTTCACTGTAACCAATGTACTTTTTGTCATACTTATCGTTGTTAAGTAAATTATAACATTACTAACCTCTTTTACAATTACTCTAGCGTTTGGCAAGGGCGGGTGTGTTACGAGGCTCGCACCAGCGGCGTCCCCTTTCGAGGGCGGCGGCCGTAAGAGTGAAAGGTTGTGCGCTGTTTACGTGAGTGCCGCTTTGTGCTAATGGATGATCGTCGCCGCTTGTTGCAGTTCGTAAGCCTGGAAAGCGGATTCGTCCAACAGCTGTTGGGATCGTTTTGTTCAAGCGTGCGAACTTCAGGCCTCGCAAATTTCGTCGTTGCCCAAGGGGGCTCTACATTTTATTTCCCTGATGATAACGGGGGATTTTAGGTTGCCACTCTCGACTTCAAGCCTCAGCCCATATACTCTGGTGATGAGCGCTCCGATTCCCGCCAATCAGCTTTCAAGCGAAGCTGTTAATTAAGGTAGAGTGCTGTATTTGTTTCTAAATTAATCACATATTGCCACAGCCCCGCAGGCGGTTGTTCGCCACGCTGTAATTAGTCATATATTCCCGCCGGCCCGCAGTGAGCTTGTATTTGCTTCTAAATTAGGCATATATTGTCACAGCGCCACAGGCAGCTTGTAATTGCTTGTAAATTAATCATATATTGTCACAGCCCCGCAGACGGCTATCCGCCAGGTTGTAATTAGTCATATATTACCGCAGGCCCGCAGGCAGCTTGTATTTGCTTTTAAATTAGTCATATATCGTCACAGCCCCGCAGGCGGCTGTCCGCCACGTTGTAATCGGTCATACATTTCCGCAGGCCCGCAGGCGGTTTGTATTTGCATTTAAATTACTCATATATTGTCACAGGCCTCAGGCGGCTTGTATTTGCAATTAAAGTAGTCACATATTGTCACAGTCCTGGCAGGCGGTTTGTATTTGCATTTAAATTACTCACAGTTTGTCACAGGCCGCAGGCGGCTTGTATTTGCAATTAAATTAATCAAATATTGTCACAGGCCCCGCAGGCGGTTTGGATTTGCATTTAAATTACTCATATATTGTCACAGGCCCCAGGCGATTGGCATTTGCAATTAAATTAATCACATATTGTCACAGGCCCCGCAGGCAGTTTGTATTCGAATTTATAGTTAGTCCTTAGAGATAAAGCACCCCCAGCTGGGTTTAGTTTAGCCCGTATATTATGATATTTTATGTTCTCATGGTGTGCAGTGATTTTATTCACATGTGCGAAGACCAATATATCGGTTATTGAATGATGCCTTATGATTTCTCCACGTGTTTGTGCATGCTTATTTTCAGGTTATATTATTTATACACTGTGTCCGATTTTACATAAAGTGAAGCTTGAAAGCAGTTTAGGAACATCACAGGTAGGTCGGTACACTTGTCGCTGCAGTGTGGGAGTCGTGTGGATGCTCTAATATACTATTCCCGTTGAGTTTCGGATTTTGCTAAGGCGATACGTTGGAAGGCAAGCTCACTTGACTTTCCGGTTTTACTCTGGGTCTATCTTTGCTTTTTCGTTTATTTAATTTTGTCAGTGTTTACCGCCCCTTTGGCCGTTGCCCGTAGGTAATCTCGTGTAGGACCCTCCCTCGCTCCACTGATGTCTAGTCGGCATATTTTGTTACGGATGGGCAGCGGTCCTAGGTGAGTCATTGTCCCGATTGTGAGAAATATCGGCCGCGCTGGCCGTTTAGCTTGCACGTAGTTTTTGTATGTGCCGGCGCGGTGTCGTAAAAGTCGATTGAGACCATAACAACTAATTTAATAAATTCTAACTTTCAACGCAATATAAAGTAACTCCCATTTTGTTTGTTTTACTCGTACTAAGTGGTTAAAATTAATTTTCATTCGAAAGTCATCATACAGTAAATTTTTTGACCTATAAGGTTAAAATTTGATGTGATTACTATTCTTGAGAATTAATCGAGATTCGATACATTATAATAATTAATTTAAGAAACAATTTATTATATACAAATACTATCGCGTTAATTTCTTTAAACAATGTAAGTATATTGTTGTATATTTGATTTCAAATTAATTCGACTTAAAATTGGTTAAGCCAATATATACTTTGTTAAAATAATAAACTAGAAATATTTTTAGTAATAAATCACTGTTTTTTTAAAGAACTATGGAATTGGGGCGCTAAGAGGCGACGCAGAAGTTTTTGCAGATTATATGTAAATTTTAAATTAACGAACACAAAACACTAAGGTAAGCTTTTTATTAGACAAATTAAAAGTTAATAGAATTTTTCGGGCGCTGATAGAAGAAATCGTTAAGAGCATTAAATAAAAGCGGATTTGCAGTGCACCGCTCATATAACGAGCTTTGAGTGGAGAGAGCTTTATAAAGCCATAAATATTTTAAATACAGAACACCACCAAGTTTCGGTATTATATTTCCTGTTGCTACAGCAAAGCGTGAGCTAATGGAGAAATATCGTCAACATTAGTAAGGAATTAGCTTCCTGCAAAAATATAGAATAAAACCGAACCTCTGAGGCCGCTAAAGATATTTCTGCCAACGCCAAAGGCAAAACAATGGCCCCAAATCTATAATTTATATGTCTTTTACCCGCAAATAGAAAATAATATCGCCGCTGTTTGGAAAGCCGAAATCCCGCGTTTCGGCGCCTTTACAAAACTTGCCGTCTTACTGATGTCAATATTAGATAGTAAACTAAAACAACGAAGTACTTGGAGTATCGGAAAGAGATTTGTCTGGCGTTTTAAGCGGTATTTTCTCGAAAAATATATGTTCCGCTCGATAAAGACGTTCGCTGCTTGTGCAGAGATTTAAAATCGGTTATTTATCTTGAACACAACTTTTTGATTAATTTTGTGGGGGCTTCGGCAGGCAGAAATTACGTTTTGAGTACTATTTGCTTTTAATTTTTCACGACCGATTTATTTTCGTTTCAAAATTCAGCGTTTCTAAAATAAACAATACCAAATTAGTTTCAGCAATAAATTGTAGAACTGTTATATTTAATATTATGGGTTACTTAAGTTTTGCAAATATATTTTTGAAAAAAATTGCAATTAAAGCATGAGTTGATTATGTTGTATTACTATGATTTGTATGAGTTAAACATCAGTTTCACTCTTAACATTTAAAGAGATACCAGATTCCTTTTAAGCTCGAGGTTAGTAGAAATGAAATGAAATTGACTTTTCACATATTTATTTTACCCATACTTGCAAATAAATAAATGACAAATGTATGCTGTTGCCTGATATTGTTCTATTGTGTGTTTCTTTTGTTTGTATGGGATTTTGTGATATTAACTTAACGTTACTTAAAGTATGGTTCTATTCAAGATACTAAATAGATTTTCATTCTGCCTAAGGAGAAAAGCAGAACCTATCAGATGAATATTTTAGTGCTGTCTACAGTACTGGAATTAATGACTGTTTTTAACATTTTATCTGGGCATTTCTCAAAACCGGATGGCTTGAGCAACTTTTAACAAGTGCACGCTGGATATGATTTTTTGACTTAGCTGAAGCGGATCGTAAGTTTCTGGTTTAATATTAATATTTAATATTAAATAAACTGCTCAACTACAGGTCTAAAGAGTAGCTTCAGAATGTGTAGTTCAAAACGTGACCACCGAAGTTCTGTAGATGGCGCCAAGTGGACAAGCCGCCACTGTGCTACAATGCTTGGAAATTTTGCAAAGTGGAAAATCGCCACCTTTCGCCAAAACCAAATAGCGCATGAAGGTGCTCGGGACCTTAGCAACAACTTTGCCCCCTTTCAAAATTTCGATATCTGTAGCCGTTCGAAAGTTACAGGCGATCCAGACAGACGGACGGACGGACGGACGGACGGACGGACGGACAAAACGTTCGCATAAGTACGCTGAAGCTACTAATAAGCTTTATCTACTTCTTCTTTAGTAAAATCCGTATTGCCATCTACCCTTCAGGGAAATTTTAGGGTATATTTGAGGTAGTGGAGTAAGTTTATTGAAATTGTTCGGAACTGAGTTAGTTTTGACAATGATTTCCGAACTTCGTATGATTTACTATTGTATAACACACCATATCATATGGCTACTTCGCATAATTTTTTATTTAGCGAGTCAGATGAAAGAGCCATTTTTGCTCAAATATGGGGTAGAATTTAAAAAAGCGATGTAATATAATTAGATCTATCTTATGCAAAACTTCTATCGCAGTTGTTTTAGTTTAATAGAAATGGTTATGGGGCCTAGGAAATTTCCGGTATATAGGTCAGCTCACACTTACGAAATAGTAGAGGCTGCTTATCTGCACACCTAAAGATTTAAACCGCAGGATTTCCTGTTGATTTTGAGTTTAGAAGAAAATTATACCGATAGATTTAGTTTGTGGTTTTTTACCACACATTTTATTTGACGGCGTTTGATTATGGACAGTTGCAAAACAAGCGTTCGAATCGAGAAATACATAATCTTCATACTTGTTTAGAAGGCTACAACATATGAATATAATTAAAGAAAAATATATAGTTTAATAAAGAAAACGTTAATAGCTATTTATACAGGGTGTGCCAGAACTCCCTTCCCACCGATTGGTCATAGATTCCTTAGGTTATAATAAATCGATTAAACCTAATATACCCTATTTCAAAGTCCCTCCAGTAAGAAGTTATAGGGCCTTGAAGTTCAAGCTTTTATTTTTTCCTTTTATGTTATTTCCATAATTGTAAAGATGCCGATTTGAATTTTGGTATGTACTGCACTAGTAAAAAAATGTTTGATACACTAGACTTCACCGTAAGAGGCACTTTACCTATATCTGAAAACGCTTTTTAGCTATAACTTTGTTACTTATAACATTTATTTAAATTTTAAGTTATTATCTGAAAGGAAATCAAAAAGCGTAAAAATAAAGTAAGTAGTTCATAAGTGTGAAAGCAACCGTTTACCTTAAAATACCCATCAAAGGTTTTTGGTTCAACCTTTTTTCCAGTGATATGTTGTAATGACCGGCCTACTCCTGAATATAAATAAATAAAATGTGTAGGGAAAATCTCAGGGCTTATTAAAAATTATGCTTTATAATAATTATTAGCAAAATAAATGGTTTATTACCTTTTCTATTCTATTTATTGAAAACTTTTTAAATAAATGCTCCGGTTTAGCATGAAAACTCACAAATCTGCAGGGTTAGGTTGTAACACACAGTATAAATTTTACTGTTGAGTATAAATTTTACACAAATATAGCATCAACTTACAGTTACTGCTAATTACATCTTTTGTATCTATTAATGTACAACAATGACTTAATGTTGTAATAAACAAAATACGAATTCTGGGCCTATTTGAATATTTATTTCATGTTCGTGTCTTAGTGATGCAACCAGAATTGCGGTAGATACTATACCACTACATGTTTTTTCCCACTTTTTGAGAATTAAAATTGCTAGGCATGATTATTAATTATTTACATACGTTGATTTACATGCGTAGTCTTTTTAATTATAAACAATTCATTCTTTGACTTCAATTTCTTTTTAATCAGCCTGATCTGGCACTTGAATTCTATCAAAAACTTAACATTAATTATTTTATTTTGTTAACTAAAATGATTATGCATTATTCATGTAGGGATAAATTGCTGAGACATGAAAACGTTCTCTGATTTTATTGTTTTGCTCATTTATTAGCTCATGAGTATCGCCATTACTTAGTATCTGGCTTATTGTATACGGTTCTTCATAAGCGTTATTTTCTCTCTTCTGTCTGCTACCCTTAGCTTTCTTATAATAACGAGATCTCCTATTTTTAAATGTGTCCTTTTCTTCATTTTCTTATTATGATTTTCTTCGTACCTATCTTGGATCCAAAAAGCATAACGTTACTGGACTAACTTCTGTGTTAAATTGGGCACATTGTTTGATAAAATCTTCTACTTTCAGTAGGCATTCAACCTATTTATTACGATGTTCGTGAGCCATTATCCTTAGGTATTTAATTGTTTCTTTGATGTAACGTTCTGCTATATTGGATTGGAGATGTTGTATACTACAGAAATGCTTTTTAATTTCCTTCTGCTCTAAATTGTTAATTAACCTGGCATTCTTGAAGTAGCTTGCATTGTCGGCCAATATCTTCTTTAGTTTACCCACTTCTTGGATTTTTTCTACGGATGTTATCACATGTTCTGTGTTGATGTTCTTTGCAGTATATAATTTTATGTACTTGGAAAACACATCCACCATAATTAAAATATGCCTGTACCCATATTGTCCTGGAACTAAATTTCCCAAATAGTCGATTGCAACCAATTCTAAAGGCTCATCGAACTGACAAACTTTGCAACTATTTGTAAAGTGTTTAATTACTTTGGTATCGTTCTTCGTGTAGAACCACTCTCGAAACATTAACAATGTTTTTCTTCCGCCACAGTGTCCAAATGTGTGGTGTATTTCCTTTCTGATGTTTATTGCATCTTCTTTGCATAATACTAACAATTATTTTCCATTTAATAATTTTACCAAAAAATTCTCTGTGATTTTGTAGCCTTTGCATCCTTGTTCTTGACTTTCTTGAACTAAATTTCTTATTTCTTGAATTTCTGCATTTTCCTGTTTTTTAACAATTCTTCGTTTGAACATCTCCCCCGTTGATAATATATATTGTTGTAAATACAACGCCCATCCGTACAATCTGTCGTTGTGGAACGTTTTATTTTTGAGCAACGATATTGCTGTATTGTATGTTTCTATGTAAAATTTGTTTCTTGGTAAATAAAATTTTAACTTGTTAATCGCAAAGATAATTGCCAACATTTCCTTCTCAGCGGTTGTGTATCTAGTTTCATATTCTTTGTAAGATAATGCAAATCGAAACTTTGACTCCTTCTTGTTCTTGTATCAATTCTGCAGCTATTGCCGATTCTGATGCATCCGTTCTTAGGATAAAGCTTTCTTTGAAATTGGGGTATTTTAGCAGTAACCCTTCATGAAATTTTTGCTTTAAATTGTTGAATGCTCTCTCTCTTTTTCTCTTCATTCAAAATCCATTTACTGCATTTTCTTAATAGCTCAACTAAGTGTAATGTTAATTCAGAATAGTTTGCTAGACATTTCTTATAGTAATTAAGCAAGCTAAGCAAACCACTCAATGTTTATAAATTCTTAGGGCGAGGTAACTTTTTAATTTCATCTACGCAGAATTTCTCATATTTGTTTAAAATTTGTTGCATTTCTCTAAACTAAAGCTGCTCAAAACGTTGTGAACCAAATGGAACCGCTTTAAAATAAAATATTTCCTCTTCTGCACAAAAGCCTGCAATTTCTCGATTTCGTAACGGAATTAGCCAAAATGAATTATTGAGATCTAGTTTAGTTAAAATATTCTTGTCCCGTATCTGACTTAAATTCATCTTCTCTTTTGGCGTTTGACCTTTCTGTTCCTCGGCCTGATCTCCCTGACGCTGCTCTTCTACTTGGTCTTTAGCTATCGTAACTATTTCTTCTGCTTGCTGCTCTTTCTCTTTTTCTTCTCCAGTTTTCTTGTTTCTTCTTGTTCGCTTATCAGCTATTTTGCTTTATTTTTTTTAAATGTATTCGAATCAGAGCGCTTCTACTTAATTGGCAATAAAACCCTGCAAATAGCGCTTTTGTAAACGTTCTACCCCACAAGTATTATGTAAATAAGGCTAAGGTCTGTTATTGACTTTGTTAATTATAGTAATTGTTTAAATAATTAGAAATTCGCCTTCGCCACGACGTTGGGTGCCAAGTTTGTAATGACACCCCAACGCTATAATTGGGTGGCGACAAGTTTGTTATTATATAAATAATTAAAGTGTGTTCGGAAAATCATAACAAATTAAATAGTTTTCACAATTAAAAATTATGCTTTGTAATAATAATTATTAGCAAAATAAATGGCCTTTCTAATCTATTTATTGGCAACTTATTTAAATAAATGCTCCGGCTTAGAATGAAAAAAATATCTGCAGGGTAAGGTTGTAACACCCAGTATAATAGTTACTATTGAGTATAAATTTTACACAAGTATGCCAAATACCCGACTTTTCTGCATCTGACTTCTGGCAATCAAATTACAGTTACTGTTAATCTTATCTTGTGTATTTATTAATGTATAACAATGACTTAATGTTGTAAAAAACAAAATACCAATTCTGAGTCTATTTGAATCTTTATTTCATGTCTTAGTTATGCAACCACAATTGCGGTAGACACTATACCATTACAATATATATAATTTTTTTCTTTAAACGCATGTTCTATAGCCCGAAATTCAAATATTTTGCTTTAGGAAATCATTATAATGACTGTAGATTTCTGTAGTGACATTTTGTCTAATTTCTAGATCAACATAACGTTGTAAAGCTTTGGTGTGATATCCATGGTGCCATAAACACAAATGCGGGAGTTAATAAAAAAACGCTTCCCGCTGGTTGAAATTTGACGGTTTTGTTGGGGCGCAAAAGCCGACTTTCTATACAGTGAATAGAAAAAAGATATTAAATAGCCAGTAGTAAATTTAACATTTGCCAATCTGCGAATTGTAGAACCTGCTTCTGCTATTAATGATAAACCTATAATCCTTGAGCTCTTTAATTATTTACCTCCAAACTGACGTCTAACAGAAACGCTAATGCATCTCGACAAATGTTATAATATATTAAAATAAACCAGCAATGGTGTATAGGTTTCTTTACATTAGTACAGAAATTTGAAATATGGACCGGTTGCTTACTCAAGGTACACATACGCAAAACATGTTTAACTTTATAATTCAAGATTATAAATTCGGGAATAAATTCAATATGACTCAATATAAGGTATACCAAAACTGAAAATGATATGTTTGGCCTTCTGACATGTAAACAATGCATTCATGCACAGTTGACGTGCATCGTAACTACGATTTCACAGTTAGCCAGTGTTTTTACGAGCCTCAGTGCGGTAAAATGACCAGAAAATTTTTAGCTTTCAGAGAACCTTAAGGAAAAAAGTTCCTTTGTAGCAATAAAGTGTATTGCCAGAACCGCTATTTAAATAAGTCCTCGTTTCGTTGAGTTTTGGAGAAATAGAGAACATTGATATTTTTGACTTCGATTTGGTTCGCTTGGTTTTATTAAACCACTCCGCTTCGCGTCGTGCATTACAAATTAAAACCTTGCACTGTAAAATGCAAACTACCGCACTCGTAGCATAAATAACTATTAAACAACTGAATAAATAATGATATATCTACAAAACCATTAATAATGTACAGTTTATATAATAATGCGCTCGATATGTTCTCCTTGCGTTGCAATACATTTCTCATAGCACCCTTGTAAATTCTTAAACATTGTCACAGCAGTTCACATTTTTTACGTATATCAGCTACCCTTAGTTCGTTAGCCACTTGATTACGATAGGGATAAACTCTTAAATAATTTGAATCTTAAGGGATAGTTCATCTAGTCAAAGGAATTCCTTTTGGAATTCGCCGTTTACTTTTCTGAGAAGAATGCAACATTTTATCGGAAAACCTACCCACATCTTCATTGTTCCTGGATGTTCCTCTCTTTCCATAACTACCTTTTTGCTGGTTAAAAATGGAACAAGTATTTATAAATTTCATCACAAGTAGCAATATGCTGCGCATTGTTGGGGATCGTTTGTTAAAGCGTTCTTCAATCATGGTAGAAACCAACTGTCAACTAGGCCCACCGTTTCACCCAACTCCGTATGAACAGAAATAGGACAATACATGAAATATGCAATATTATTTGGCATATAAACATATTTAATATTTTTTCCAGTTAACTGTGATAAAAAGCTTGTAATTTTAATATCTTTCTTTTGAGTCAAATTGTAACTAAGAAGATCTTATCTCTTGTAAATACATTTTCGAGCAAACGTAACTCAGTAATGGAACCTTACTTCTTTAAATTAAAGACTTTTCAAGATTTTGTAATGGAAGGTGATATTTTTGAAATATTGCAAAATAAATAAATAGTTTAAATGTTAACATTAGCATATCATGACTAACTTTTGTAATGGTTTACTATGTAATTTAAATTTTTATGCTGTCGCACGGGTTTTCCCCCTCATCGATGATAGGGACGATACTCTAGTTTCGATTGCGGTTGCGGCTTGTTAAAGCGCGACACAGTTGGCTCTTACTTCGTAGTTCCGCACACCATCAAGGGCCGGCAGGCATTTTTTACGCTCGATTGACCGCCCGCCGGCGTTAAGTTGTTATTCGAAACCTTCTTGATGAAGGCTGTTAGTTATTATCGTTTAGGATATAAGAGAAGGTCAAAAACAGACAAAGAGGCTAGACGTATGTTAGTGGACCAACTCTGATTACATGGTTTTACGAGATATGACAGTGGTTGAAGTGCTACTTTTCTTGCTGTGTAGCCTCGTCGGCGTTTCATACTTTTTTATATGTGCTTACTCAAGTGTTCGTTTCACGAACACCAATTTTCAGCTTCTCCATATATGCGTACGGCAGAAATGTTACGCTACAGCAGCAGAAACGGTGAGATGCAAGCACAGAGATATGTGTGGTAGAGAGTTTACTCTCGTACGGTGATACGTAAATGTTCACACGGGTACTACGGGTAGTCCCTGTAAGCTCCAGGTACCGTATGATCGAAAACTTTTAACCTCTAGAGGGCTGTGGATGTTTAAAAAATTGAATTTATGTTGGCAGTGATGAGTAAAGCTACATAATAATATAAACTATACAACTTTGACAGATAAACTTAACTTTTATAGGATGTTTAATGCAGAGCACGACGTGATGCTGTGTATGGAAAATGCTGCATTTCATTTTGAATTGCTGTAGTTGTTTTTGTTATTAACATTTTTATGTATTCAACAATAATGTTAGTATTTGTTGAAATGACAGTCCTGACATAATCTTAAACTGACAGATATAAAACTTTTACTACGACTGCCATCCACATTTTTTGACAAAATAATTCCACAGCCCTCTAGAGGTTAAAAGTTTTCGATCATACTGTATCTCCATCTTTGTTTAATAAATCTAACGCACATACTTATATATTTCAATATATAAGTTCGGTACTGCTACCTTCTGTATTTCAGATGTTGTATTATTGAATGCTACGATTTACTCTGAGTTTATAAGTTCTTCACCTATCTGAGTATATTTGTTGTAATTAAAAAACTTGTTGGAGCTCATGCTATTTGGAGGGTACATAATTTAAAGAACCGCATTCCGTTTCCTCTACAGCTAGCTGGTAAGCCCTCAAATATAGTTGTTATTTTGCCTAGTTGGATCAGA
This sequence comes from Agriotes lineatus, assembly GCA_940337035.1. NCBI lineage: Eukaryota > Metazoa > Arthropoda > Insecta > Coleoptera > Elateridae > Agriotes > Agriotes lineatus. Next base: position 79,445,698 of record OW679196.1, on the reverse strand, counting down.
TCTTCTGGTATTCCTCGGTGGTTCACTGCTTTGTACAGATTTCCTGTACTTTATTACTTTCCTCGTCTAAAAGGTGAATGAAGTATTGTAATGGAGAAGTAAATCATTTTCCGAGATTTCTTCAGATTTTCACGTTTCATGGTCCCTAGAGGACGAAAAACAGGTTTTTTTCAATTCCATCTGTCTGTCTGTTTGTCTGTTGGAGGTATAATTCAAATAATATTTGTTGAAGATAGACGATATTTTGCATGCAAATTACAGGTCACAGAAACTAGATTGAGTCTCAAGGTAGGTCATGAAAAGCGCTGTGATGATATTTGATGAATTGGCAATATGTGGAAAGTTGTCAAACATACAAAGTTTGGTTACATTTCAAATGACAAATAATCAGTAACGGAATATGACAGATTTTTTGTGTTTTAAAATGCGAAAATTGCTGTTGCTGGGATAGAAGGTTGAGCAGAACCTGGTTGTTCAACTTAACACCATTATTTCCCCAATCCTTTTAACATTCAAGAACTGATAGTACACCATACCGAAATGTTGCGTACGCCTCTGATTTATTGTGTCATTTATTTTAAATAAGGTTAACAATTTAATGTCAATATGATAGATGTAAAAATGTTACCAATACGAAACTTGGAAATGACTAGATTCTAACATTAGTTCCGATTTTCACCGCGTCTCAATCTAGATTCTGTAACCTGTATGTGTCTATCTAACATGAAATCAAGAACATTTCGGACAATTATATACAGGGTGATTACCAAAAAAAATAAAATATTGTTGATTTTTGCGTTAACTGGGAAATAGATACAAGTAATAATTTGCACATAGGCCAGGTTTTACACTTGACGAAAATTGTAACCACAGATACAGAATAATGTTGTGAAATATTGAAAAAGTTTGAAAACTAAGTCCGTTCTGTTAAATACAGCCAAGCATCGCAAAGCCAAAGTCCTCGATGGGCCAGTAAATAATTCGCCGGATTTACATTTGCGTTCGTAGGCCTTGTAGTTGAAATCCTATTGCTGGTAAAGTTTTTTTAAATTTGAAATTGATTTAACTTGAATTACCAAGTGTTTGCTTTGATTGTTTCAGTATTATTTCGAACGTGAAGACATATTTACCCCTATTTTTCTTTGATTTATAAAATTGTTTAGTGTTGCAACGTCCACTTGTGAGGGAAGTTTTGAGTAGAGCCGTTTACAGATGTTTATGTATTGGAATCAGTACTGCTTCTTTCCATTTTTCTGGTAGTTTTCTCTGTAGCCACATTTCTTTTATTAAGTCACCTTTTTGATCTTGTAACCCTTCTCTTTACTACTTTATAAACTTCGCCGCTATCCCGTTTCTTCCTAGATCGCAAAATAATAAAGATGGTTAAATAAAATTTCCAGCTTAACCTTCTCTTTTGCGTTCTACAGGGTGATAAAGGGAATTAAAAAAACTACATGTTTTAGTAAGAATCTTTTCCCACGACCGAGATATCTATTTCAAAATAAGTACATATTGGTTACTTCTATTGACGAACTATGTTTAATCTTGTCTTTAACAGATTAACCAGATATAAATTTATAATTATTCATTTAAATTGTACGAAACATTCTAAAAGTTAAAAGCCACCAAAAACGCAATATTGCATTATGCAAGCGCAGCGACCTACTCACAGTCAAGTTTAAACACCTCGCAGTCGCCGCTCAGCATTTTTACACGGCTTCGCGTACACAATTACGCAAGGCCGTGACAAGGTTTAAATGCCTACAATCGCAGCTCAGCATAAAAGACGCTCGAGTTCATGGAGTCCATATCATATCACGGAAGCAAAACCGCTGAGTATTGTTTTGCAATACTAGTAAATTAACCTACTGAATATAATACATTGCACCTGTTATTAGAAATGAACTTTGTATATTACTATGATCTAAGCAAATTTGTTTGTATATATAGAACAATTATTTTTGTAATAAACCAGTCTGCATTTACTTGTTAGATTCACTTACTGCGTCGCTGTGGGTCCAAGCCTATAAATAATTAAGGGATGTGAGGCTGCATCTCACTCAGTGACGAATTATCATCCCGTTAAGTGGCATGACTAAGCTGTCTTAAAGCGGAAACTGCTGTCTCAGTTCTGCGCTTAACATAAGGGATGGAACCAGCAAAATAACGTAACGGACGCCTGATTTCCACAGCCTCCAGGCGAATCTGTTCATGGTCCTTCGAGCCGGATCTGTCTACAACTAAGAAGAGGTACATCCCGAGAAGAAAACAACATCTACCAACCCACCCGGTTCCCCGAAAATGGCAAACAATATGGAGGAATTCAATCAGCTAGCTGTCGCCCAAGAAGAACTCGGCCAGAAGATCACGCAGGTATTTTCCAACAGCAAAAAGGACCCTGCCAGCCGAAAAACAGAAGCTTACATCGCCAGCCGAAACAAGACGCTGGACGAAACTTGGAACGCCGTGACCAAAAATCACGCCAAAATGGTGCAGCTAAGTATTCCTACACATAATTATTTTACCACAGGGTATTACGAACAAATTAAAGCCATCTACTGCGAAGCAAAAAGTTATTTGCAGAGCTGTTTAAAGGCAACTGAAAATCCCGACCCCTCTGAAACTAGGAGGCGAGAGGAAACAGTTGTAAATCCCGAGCAAAAGGTTCGTATCCGAAAACTGCAGATTCGGATGCAGAATTTTAAGCAATCTTTGGACGACGCCGAACTGGAACAAGCACTCGGAAGGCCCGCCATCACAAAGAGGGAATTAAAGGAAGAATGGGACCGGGTAATCGAGATGGACGAAGAAGTCATGTCTAACGAGATGGATTCAAACCAGACGCACTTCAGTCCTGAATTTACTACGTTGAAAGACAGGTACCGAAATTTAATTAATTTGTTACAAGCACCAACAAGGAACGAGCAAGCATCAGCCATCTCGCTTCCTCAAGTTAAAATCCCCATATACGAGGGAAATTATGAGGAATGGGCCACTTTTAAGGACCTATTCACCAAATTAGTAGATGACAACCAAAACATGGATGATGTCATCAAAATGCAGTATTTAAAAACGCATGTCAAGGGAGAGCCCAGCCGACTAATCCAGCATCTCGCAGTGACTCAAGCCAACTACAACACCGCTTGGAATTTGCTGCAACAAAGGTATCAAAATAATCGCCTTATTCTAACCAAATTGCTAGACACCATCTTCGATCAGCCGGTCCTCTCCAAGGAATCAGCCCAAGGGTTGAAAAGACTGCATGACTCCACTAAGGAATGTGTGGAAGCAATCAAAAATTTGGGCATTTCCACCGACAGCTGGGGTCCGTGGATTAACCGAGTTATTACTCGAAAATGGGATCCTGAAACTAACAAATTATATGAGCAGTCGCTTCAGTGCCCAAATGAAGTTCAGGATCACCAAACTCTAATGGCCTTCTTACAAATGCGGTTCCAATCCTTGGAATCCATTGATGGAGCTCGAAAACCAACTCAGGACAAGCCACAGAAAAATTACGCTGCCGGATATCTCAACTGCAAGATGTGCAATGGGGATCATTACATCGATAACTGTGGTCAATTCCAGAGGCTCTCCACCCACGAAAAGCAAGAAGTGGTAAGAACCTACCGATTGTGCTTTCGATGTTTGCGACACGATTCTAATATACAATGTCGTTCGTATTATAACTGCAAAATCTGCCGCTTTCCACACCATACTCTGCTTCACAAGGCACAGCCGCCATCAAAGCCGATACCTGCTCCGAAGATGAAGACGTTTTCTCACGCAGCAGCCATGCAGACCTCCAACGCTCCAGAGAAGAAGCCAAAACCCACAATCATTGCCGCCAACCTAGGCGCAAAGAAGAGCCAAGTGCTACTGGCCACAGCAACGGTTCAAGTTAAGGCAGCATCCGGGATGACTCATCTCTTGAGGGTCTTGATAGATCCAGGGTCTCAAGGTTCCTTCATCACCGAAGCCGCAGCCGAATTATTAGCGCTACCCAGGACCAAGGTTCGAGCAGAAATCTCCGGAATTGGGAACAGCGAAACAAAAGTCGCAAAATGGAAAATCACAGGTTTGATTACGCCAAGATTTCCAAGTAAATTTTCCTTACCTGTTACTTTACTGGTACTTCCCAAACTTACAAAAACCATGCCTTCATCACCCATTCCGAACATAAAAATGGATGCCTGGAAACATGTCTTCATCGCCGATCCAACCGACCAGGCCCCATAGATATACTTCTAGGCGCTGAAGAATATTCCCAAATAATTCTCGAAGGAATCAAGAAATCCAAAGATGGCATCCTAGGACAGAATACCGAATTGGGATGGATCTTATCAGGAACCATGGGAAGACGACCTCCCACCAGCCTTAAGGTCAACACCATGGTTACCAAAATTGAAGAGGATGAGCAGTTGCAGAAATTCTGGAACATTGAAGAGGCTTCTCCTCAAAGGAAACTTTCCCCAGATGATCAGGTATGTGAAAATAAATTCACAGACACAGCCCGAGCCAAGACGACATTACCAAGACTGGAACTCTGCGCAGCAGTACTCCTTTCCAATCTACTTCAAAGGGTAATTGCAGCATTAGACCTTCCTAAGGTGTCTATCTTCGCATGGACCGACTCCATGGTTACATTAGGATGGATAAAAGGAGACCCGGTACGATGGAAGACGTTCGTCGCGAATCGAGTAGCCGAAATCAACAATCAAATTCCGGCTCAACATTGGAACCACGTCAAATCCGAAGAGAATCCTGCAGACGTCATCTCCCGAGGCACTAGTCCAGAAAAACTAAAGAATCATCTCCTATGGTGGGACGGACCGAGCTGGCTAGTTAACAAGAGTTCATGGCCGTGTCAACCAGACACCGCAACCACCGAGGAAGAAGCAAGAAGTTACACTGTGCATCAAACTACCATTCATCAAGACGAGAACGAAGTCGTTCATCGTTTTTCTTCTCTAACAAGAATGGTACGAGTCATGTCACATTGCCGAAGATTCATCAACAAGTGTAAGCGACTTCCCACCCAATCAGGATGCCTATCAGTGAAGGAAATGGATGACACCATCCTCCTACTCGTTAAGGTCATCCAAGGAAGTGATCCTATTTTGAGGGCAACAGGATCTCAACTCCGGCAGAACAAATATGTGAGTTCCAGTAACAAGCTTGCCAACCTCAATCCCTTCATCGATCAGCATGGAATAATCCGTGTTGGAGGAAGATTAGAAAATTCCACCTTGTCCTTCAATGAAAAACACCCAATCATACTCCCGTACTCCAGTCATATTTCCAAACTAATAATCCAAGAGGCGCATCTACGCACGCTGCACGGTGGCACCCAACTCACTCTCTCATATATCCGAAGAAAATATTGGATCATCAACGCGAAGAAAGCAGTCAGCTCCAGCATCCAGAAGTGTTTCCGATGTCTACGATACAAAGCAGAGGCAGCACAGCAACTGATGGGAAATCTTCCATCTACCAGAGTGAATTCAACTCCTCCATTCTTCCATTCCGGAGTGGACTACGCCGGCCCAATACAGATCCGAACATCCAAAGGAAGAGGGCATTCTTCGCACAAAGGGTACATTGCTGTTTTTGTCTGTCTATCAACCAAGGCAATCCACCTAGAGGCCGTCAGCGACATGACAACCAACAGCTTCCTAGCAGTCTTCAGGAGGTTTACTGCCCGAAGAGGACGCTGTGCACACCTATACAGCGACAACGGAACAAACTTCGTTGGCGCAAGAAAAGTGTTGGACAAGGAGACCCGCCAAACAATTGAAGGCCCAGTTGTCCAAGAAACCTTAGCAACCGGTGGTACCCAATGGCACTTCATCCCTCCAATAGCCCCTCACTTCGGAGGGATATGGGAAGCAGGGGTAAAATCAATGAAGCATCATCTGAAGAGAACTATTGGCCACGCTACTCTTACCTTTGAAGAGTTAACAACTCTTCTCTGCCAAATTGAGGCCTGCCTAAACTCACGTCCTCTATGTCCACAAGGCAACGATATTGAGGACACAACTGCTCTGACGCCAGGCCATTTCCTAATAGGGAGGGAAATCATATCGCCACCAGACCCAATCAACACTCCAATATCTTCAAATCTATCGAATCGTTGGAGGATAATCCAAAAGATCAAGCAAGATTTTTGGAAATCATGGAGCTCGGACTACCTTCATGGACTACAGCAACGAAACAAATGGAAGAAACCATTGGAGAACACTAAAGTTGGAGATTTAGTGTTAATCAAAGAAGATAGTATCAATCCTAGTAAGTGGCCTTTAGCAAGAGTCACTGCAACTCATCCAGCAGCCGATGGATCAGTACGAGTAGTGACGCTCCAGAAATCAGGAGGACATCAGCTAAAACGATCCATAGGCAGCATCATTCCATTACCAGCAACTACCGAGGAATCGCAGGAACCAGAGGCAGAAGATAAAATTTCAACTAACATTATCCAGACACGATCATCCCCAGCACCAAGGAAATCTGTCGCGTCCAAATGGAAACTGCTGTTACTCATCTTTACCCTTCTTACCACCAATACATTAAGTAAAGCAGAATTTAATATCCAAAAACCAGACAGCGGGTACTATGTAGAACACATTGGACACGGGAAGATTGAGAGAGGAACATTCCGGATCGAAATCCAGTTCGAGAGGGGGAAGATCGAAGAAGACTTCGAAACAGTCACAGACATGGTAGACAAATTCGACAATCTCTGCGACTCTGCAAAAGAACTGTCCGAAGACACATTATGCAAGACACTGGTGCATCATCTTCTGGAACAGAAAAAGCATATGGAATGGATTAGAGATGGTATGGAAGAAATAATAACAAGACGAGAAAAAAGAGGAGTCCTTGGCACAGTATTAACATCAATTTTTGGAGTCAACGATGAAGTCTATCAAGATATAGACAGGCTAGACAGGAATCAACAGGAACGAATAAAAATGGACAGTCAACAATCCAAATTCTTGCTATCAGCACTTTCCAGGTTTAATGAAACCGAAGAACGAATCGACAAGAAGCTGGAACATTTCCAAGAAAAATTAAACCAAGGAATCCGGGCCATTAACAACATGGACAAATGGTATAAAGCAACCGACTCCAACCGACTAAATATTCACATCATCAGTGTGTACCAAGTCGCCACAAATGTAATTAGTGAACTGTGCAACTACCATATTCACATCTTAAACGTTCACTTCCAGCAAGGTAATCTGTACGAGCTAATAACACCTGCTCAAATTAAACAGATCCTCGCTAATGCAACCAGTAAACTTTCACCAAATTTGGAGATATTACCAACGCCAATTCTAAAGGTTGACATTGGGCATGACGACATCTACATCAACGTCCAAGGGTATTTCATCATAGTGGAAAAAACAGAATACTCCTTAATTAAAGTGACACCAATTCCTCTCCAAATCAGCAATGGATCCTACTGGATGATCGATGTGCCGAAAGGAATCTTCGCTGTGGATTACAACCTACAAATGTACTTCCACGAAACAGATGAAGAATTCAAAGAAGAGCTACAAATTTCTCCCACTACCTATATTTGCAGTCCAACGGTAGTTAAAGGAATTGAAAACAACCCAAACTGCATCATTGACGATATATATCACCGAGTAGAAACCAGTCAATGTCTCCTACGAAGACATCGCATCCAGTCCATTATTTGGAAACAATTGTACATGGAAAACACCTGGCTATTTGTAGTCAGTAAGCCAACCCGCATAGCAATCACTTGTAGTGGAAACAGGGAAGAAGTCACCGTCAACACTACAGGTGTCATTCAAATTTCATCGGATTGCATCATCCAAACTGCGAGGAATACATTAACCCCAAGGCACAACAGAAAATACAAGATCCTGGCTGGATACTCCAAGGCTATCAGTATCAATATTACCAACCCAATCACAACAAACTCATTTTCAGAAATCGCAGAGGAACCTGTACTAACTCAGTCAGACCACTTCGAAGACCTACAAGCATCGCAGTTAGATTTCCAGGAGCATATAAAAAACTTCACCTGGAAAGCCATCCGACATCATTCTCACCTGTCTATTGGGGTCACAGGCAGCCTTTTGGGAACCGCTGCCCTACTAGGAGCTATCTACTACATTCGGCAACGAATAACACGAAGGAAGCCACCACCCGCACAACCCCAGGCAGAAGAATATCCTCTCAAAACGCTCAATCTCGAAGAAACAATATAATTTATCGGTTTGCTTTTTTGTGGCTTAAAATTGGCAATATGTTTAATCTTGTCTTTAACAGATTAACCAGATATAAATTTATAATTATTCATTTAAATTGTACGAAACATTCTAAAAGTTAAAAGCCACCAAAAACGCAATATTGCATTATGCAAGCGCAGCGACCTACTCACAGTCAAGTTTAAACACCTCGCAGTCGCTGCTCAGCATTTTTACACGGCTTCGCGTACACAATTACGCAAGGCCGTGACAAGGTTTAAATGCCTACAATCGCAGCTCAGCATAAAAGACGCTCGAGTTCATGGAGTCCATATCATATCACGGAAGCAAAACCGCTGAGTATTGTTTTGCAATACTAGTAAATTAACCTACTGAATATAATACATTGCACCTGTTATTAGAAATGAACTTTGTATATTACTATGATCTAAGCAAATTTGTTTGTATATATAGAACAATTATTTTTGTAATAAACCAGTCTGCATTTACTTGTTAGATTCACTTACTGCGTCGCTGTGGGTCCAAGCCTATAAATAATTAAGGGATGTGAGGCTGCATCTCACTCAGTGACGAATTATCATCCCGTTAAGTGGCATGACTAAGCTGTCTTAAAGCGGAAACTGCTGTCTCAGTTCTGCGCTTAACATAAGGGATGGAACCAGCAAAATAACGTAACGGACGCCTGATTTCCACAGCCTCCAGGCGAATCTGTTCAAACTACAGTACTTAATTTTGCCAAATTCTAATAATTAAGAGGTATTAAGGATCAATTTTTATCCTAATTTTTTTAATATTTCAAAATAATTTGTGTGTTTAATTCTCCATTAAATTTTCACAAAAAATGTACTCTTGATTGAACTCCCTAAAAGGCCTCTTCTAGATTTTTAAAGTTTTTGCGCCATTCTCGTAGGGGACTGTTAACATCTTGGTGTAGGTAGAAACATTTCAAAAAAAATTTAGAGAACTTAGAAGTATTGAACTAAAGGAAAAATGATAGGAAAGTTTTATTAAACAGTTCAATAATTAAAATTTCTCTAAATAATTCTTGAAATGTAACCTACACCTAAATATACCGCTAATATTCCCTTAGGAGAATAGCACAAAAGTAAAAGAGGAGACCTCTTAGCGAGTAAGTCGAGTGTACCTTTTTTGTCAGAAATTGAATGCACACAGCATACAGGGCTTTAAAAAGTTTGGTCTAAAATGGCTTCTTAAACCCCTGATTCTCCGCCTTTGGGTTATTAAAATTTGGCAAAACTATTCGTCAGTAGAAGTAACTAATATGCACTTACTTTCAAATCAATATCTTTATCCGGTGGAATTTTTTTTTAATAAAATATGTATTGTGTGAAATCTCTTTATTATCCTTTAGCCAAAGAAGGAGGTACAGAGGGTAATGGTATTTAACTTTCTTATTATTTTACGTAAATCTACTACCCTTAAAATTTCCGGTATTGATTTCTAAAATACCTTGTACAAACTTTCGGGGAAAAATATATTACTGTCACTAACGTTACCAAATGTAATAAGTGCGTACATGAAATTTAACAAAACTTTTATTCTCTTCCAACTCGGCATGAAAACGTGTTTCAGCGAGATGCTTCAATTAAGTTCTTTAGAACTATATGTTTTTAGTTATATTTATTATAAATCAAACTCCTAACAAATTTCATGTAGGTTTTTAAGAAAATACTGTAACAGCAACCGAGCTACAGATTTTTGGAAAACTCGGATGTTTTAGTTGCATTTATTTATTTTGTATATTTCGAAAGGGCCAAGCAAACTTATCTAAATCTAAGTAGCAAGTTTGTACCATGTTCCAGCTTAATCCAACCGTTATAGTCTGTGTAACTATAACAAGTTGTGCTACAATTAGTTCAAAGTTATACAAACATAATACTCTGCACCCTAGTGAAAGTTCTAGATATTGCTCTACAGGGGTGCCATTTCTACTGGAAGTAATAAGGAAAACGGCTTCTGATTTTATGATTATCAGGTATCTGCTTCTTGCAGTGTTTGGGTCTAATATTGTTTCCAAATTCATTACTGCTAGACACTGCATATAAAGTTATGAACAAATTTTTAATTTAAAATATTTCTCAAAATTCTGTTCAAATTAAGTAAAAAATTATTATTATTACCTATTTTACTTTATTAGTTGTTATGTGCATTAACTGACATAAAACGCTTCTCTAAGGAAAAATATAACATTTTGTAGAAGATTCTATACAATTCCAATGGGTTGTTAGGAAATAAAATAAAGCAGCCAATGTTTTCTCTCTTCACAACATAATTAGTGTTACATTTCGTTATTTCGAAAAACCTCTTCAGACACTTAAAATATATTAAAATTACAGCATTTTTAATTCTAGAAATGAGATAAAAGGGTATAATAAGATTAAACATGTCTATATGAAATTTTCTTACCAATAATTTGAGTAATACATATAAAGGGAGGAATTAACACTCCCTAACGTTGTTTTAAATAAATCATACGGATGATTCAGGATTATATTAATAAATACAAAATTAATATGTTAAAACAATTTGGTTTATCTCAAATTTGCAAGCTGTTAATTGGAAAATTCCAGTTAGTTCACAGTTTCAAATGCTGGAAGATATTTCAAAAACTAAAGTCCAAGGTGAAATATTAATCATTATAAATTTTTAATTGATATATTAATAACAAATATGTAACTAACTACCAAAATTTAAAAAAATATTAAATTCAAATGAAAACATAAATAATATCATCCTTTAAACAGTGAATAATATTAAAAAAAAAAATCAGAAGAAAATAGAGACATAATAATTACGAACGAGGATAAAACACAGACTATTGTCATTATCAACAAAACTGATTACAATAATAAAATGTTAAATCTTTTGCATGACACAAAAACATAGTAAAGTTGATAAAGATCCAACTAACAAACTTAAGAATTTTAATAACAACATTAACAAAAAAAACTAATAACACATAATAGACTTTTACCTAAAATTCGATTACCAAATTTCATAAAAAAGATAACCCTTTACGACCTATTGTTGCTTCATATATGAGCCCGTTATATAAATTTTCCAAATAAATATTTATAAAATATACTAATTAATATTACTCAAAAAAAACCAATGCAGTGTAAAAGATTCATGGACTTTTAAGAGTTTTTTTGATAAAATTTTAGTTCCAAAAAATGAGGTTTTATTCTCTTTGGATGTTATTAATAATATACCTACAAATTTAGCAATTGATACAATAGAACAATTTTGGAATCAAATAGAAACATTTACAGAACTCCTCCAAAAATGAATTAATTAATGCAGTACAATATATCTTACAAAGTACATATTCTTCATTTAACAAACAAAAATTTGGTGTCGCTATGGGACAACCCCTATCAAGTACGATTGCTGAGTTAGTCTTACAAAAGATTGAATCCGAAATTTTAAATAACTTAAATAATATTTATTTTTATAAACGTTATGTTGATGACATAATTATAAGCATCAATAAAAATAACAAACAATATTTTCAAAACATGTAATAACTACCGTCCTAGATTACAATTTACAATTAATAAAGGAAATGTTAATAATACCATAAATTTCCCTGACTTAACATTAATAAGAACAGATACAGGTAATTTTGAAACTAATTGGTTCAGAAAAGAAATTAAAACTGATAGATACTTAAATTATAATTCACAAAATTCATTAAAATATAAAATAAGTGTAATTAATAGTTTAACTGATTATGCAATTTTACTATCTTCTAACAAATATCACAATGAAAATATTAATAAAATTAAAAACATTTTAGTAAAAATTAACTACCCTATTGACTCCATAAACTCAAATATTAAATGAGACTAAATAAAATTAAATATAAAAACACTAATAATATTAATTCAACTATTGATTTATAATTAATTGTTTAGGTCAAGAATTCAACAATAATCAATATTTTCAAAATTCATATTACATTTCTATTCCTTATATACCAAAATAATCACAAAAGTTATCTAAAATTTTAAAAAATAATAATTTTAAAATATCTTTTAAAAATGATAATACAATAGGAAATAAATTTTTAATAACTTAAAAGATAAAATTAATATTCAGACTGAATCAAATACTGTTTAGCGAATCGATTGCAGGAACTGTGATGCCAATTACCTTGGTCAAACTAAACAAAACCTAAAAAGGATATCTCAACATAAGACGTCCATAAAAACAAAAATTTTAACACCAATCAACCAAATACTGCACTTTCTGATCATGCTGTTGATAAGTACCATAATTTTAATTTTAATTCACCAAAAATATTGCAAAGGGACAACAACTTACAAAAACACCTAATTTACGAAATTATTGAAATAATCAATTACAAAACTCATATTGAAAATGTTCATTCTGTGTACTATAACCTTCTCTAAATATAATAAACAATTTTTATAATCAACTTTATATATTTATTATTAATATAGTTTTAGAAATATCTTCTAGCATTTGAAAATGTGAACTAACAGAAATTTTCCTATTGATAGCTCGCAGATTTAAGATAAACCAAATTGTTTTAACTTATTAATTTTGTCTTTATTAATATAATCCTTGATCATCCTTATGATTTATTTAAAAACAACGTTAGGAAGTGTTAATTCCTTCCTTTATATTTATTACCCGAATGATTGGAAAGAAAATTTCATATACACGTTTAATCTTATTCTAACTTCTTCTCTCATTTTTTCAAGAATTAACAATGCTGTAATTTCAATATATTTTAAACGTCTGAAGAAGTTAGTTAAACTAACGAAACCTAACACTAATTATATAATTATGTTGTAAAGAGAGAAAAAATTGGTTGTTTTATGTTATTTCCTAACAACCTATTTGAACCTAACCTATGGACAGCTGTTATGTACTACATACTAAATTTAATTCATTTATATTATAAATTTTATAATTCAATTGTTTTCTACAACTTAAGATAGTTAAGTTTAATAAAAATACATTAATATAACTCTCCGAATAGAGAGTATTCATTTCACATCTCTGAGTGGACTGGAATCTGTAACAGTCAGATACCTTGTACTGAGATTTATGTCAACTCGGGACGTATATATAAATATATATATCTACAGTGGATGGCCAAGAATCGAATTAAATTCTAGCTTGAGAGACTATGGGTAGCTGTCCCTGAACTTTGGGGTTATTGTGGTTTTAATGCTGTTTTAGATTTAATTCCAAAACTAGTTGGAGGTCTTCAAAAGCAATTTCTCTAAATTCCTGTGTTGTTCAGCTGCCAGCTATTCCATAATAAAATAAACCTTTGTTGAAGCTATGCTTTCGGCATTTAATTTTAATCTAATTACTTTAAATGAAAATTTTTCTATGAATTCTTCAAATTGTTTTTACGTTAATATTAAATGAATGACCACATATTGTTTTATCTTGTTTGGTATTAAGGTGACCACAACAGTTAAAATCTCTTTACTATCAATAACGACACTGGGAAAAGCAAATGGTACAGAAAACTGTCAGCACACGCTAATATATTCCCGGCATAGTAGCTATATTTACCAATTGTACGCTACGTGTATATTTTGAACACTAATGGTGGAATGTTATAAAATTAATGAAATGTCATTAGATTTTCATTATGCTATCTAGTATAAACATTTTCATAATATTTTTTATATGCAAAAATTGTGACGTTATGGCATAGCCAATTCGGCGTGGTAAGCAATATAGAAATGTTCAAATCATATAAAAATGCAATGTATAAGGAATATTGTACAATATGAAATTGATACCATATAAAGATGCAGCTGCCCAACAATTAAAGAGTAAATGATATGCACAAATCTTAAGAATTATTTATCGCAAGTTCAAGATTTGTACCAGCAGGATCGCCTTTTACAAGAATAATCGCTACAAAGGTTGTCTTCGCTCAATATAATGCTAAAAGTTTACTTTAATCAACTAGGAATTTTAAAAATCTGAAAATAAAAACTACTACTGAAATTCGTACCATTCTACTACGTAGACTAAGAGCAGTGAAATATTGTGTTGCCGATTCTGTGGCATGATATTTTTCTTATCTAAACTCATTAGGTTAACAGTCGTGTGCCCGGTCCCTGAATTTCTCGCCAAGTCGGCTTTGTATATGCCGTTTCGACGATCGTCGGATCAACAAAAGGGACTTATGTGCAATAATCTTTTAAAACATTGCACGAGACACTTCTATTCGATAATACTTTAGATGTGTCTGTTTCGGCGTTTCTTTACTACATGAGTTTTGAAAATTCTTGTAAATTTGCTCATGGCTTTCGCTGCGCAATTTAAAATCACTACTCTACTTGCCATTTTGTTTTTTCTGAGTAAAGTTGAAAACAGGTACTGATCTTTCCAGACAAAGAATTACGCATATTGGGGAACTAAGGTAAGTCCCAAACCAGCTAGGTTAGTTTTATCGAAGGCAGTAAAAGCTTTTATCTTGTTGATAGGTTTTCCACTTCACCTCCAGGCTTTAGATCGACAGGTAGCGCTCAACAAATTCGCGGATTTTTCTGTATTATTCTGGTACTACCCCATGTTGGCACGTCGGCCTCTTTTAGCTTATTTCGCTGTCTTAAATCCTTAGCGTTTGTAAATACATAGCGCATTATTTTGTAATCGATATCCATAATAGCTATTTACGACATTAGGCCGGTAGCTAAGCTTTTATGCCGTCCGTCAGTGCAAGACACATGATCTAGCATACCAGCCGTTTGTCGTATAACATTTTTTGTGTACTGAACAACAACATCACACATTTTGATTATTAAAGAATTATTTGCTTTCAGAATGCTGTAATTCGTGTTATACGTTTGGCAGTACTGAAGTGCATTGTTTGTGATAGTGTCAGTCTACCTCAAATTTGAGGTTAGGTTTAGCGTCAGTTTGTATCAGACTGACGCAAAATCTAACCCGCTAGCCTTGATTTTGACATAAACTGACAGTGCCACCTACAATACATTTCAGTACTACCAAACGTATAATATGAATCATAGGCGTCGGTAAGTATTACCGGCCTAGACCATTAAAACGTACCTACCGGACTTGTGATCAAGTTGGTAGATAGTTGCTACTAAATCAACACACAAAAAATACATTTACAAATTAAAGGGCTTCCGCCGGTTTCCACCTTTCCTTAATGACTCAACAGTTATATCTGATTTCAGGTTAAATGTTAACAATTTCCCCTGAAACGTTCGTTGGCTAGATTTCTAGGTTTCTGAAACTTTTTTTCTCTTTCATGCCTATTGCCTAGTGATAAAATTATTTTGCAACAGTTTACCATAAAAACTTTTTCCTTGATGAAACAACGAAAACAATTAGAAATCGAATACACGCCCAAGACTCGAATAAAGGGTAGTTACTTGGTTGTGTCACTTACTGAGAGTACACGCTGATAGGTGTTCAAAATGGATCTTACTTGGGTACTGGAAGGCAGGCGAAAAACAGGAAAACCTCGAAGATTTTACAATGAAAGTGTAAAAGAGTTATTGTGGGTTGGGAATTTAGAGAAGGAAGAAGCTATCGACAGAACCAGATAGTGTTTAGTAATGGGAAAGTAGTATTATTCGAATGCTGCCATGATCATATTTATAAGATAATATTTTGCATATGGTGTGGTTTTGAAACGTATATAACAGTTGGAGAACATATAATTATTACATTTCTATAAATGTAACTGTACTGATTTTATGCTAAACAATTGGATGATTCGGGTTTGCTATATAAACCGCTCAATATATTTAAAAACGCAGCCTTTGAGTTCACCACATAGGTGGGCCGCAAATAAAGTGTTCAAAATTATGTACAAAATAGAAAAAAATATAATGGTTTTAATAATACTAAAAAAGTAAAAGAAAACACTTAGTAATGCGAATTACATTAATTTTTAAACAACAAAAAACATCGTAGTCGATGGGATTCGAATCTGCGCTCCTAGGTTAGTCAGACGTTTTAATGGCTAGCTCCTAACATAGTCGCTTATGGCTGTTATAAAGGACAAGGTGACGATATAAGAAAGTATTGCCGATTGCGAACAAACTGCACTCGATCGCTGACGATGAAAAGGTGATACGCAGATACGCAGGCACACAACACGTTTTGCAAGGATATTGCCAAAAACACACTGAAATTTGCATACAAGTTATTCTTACTACATGTTGTAGAAATATCATAAATGATTTGTTTACCAACGTTTACCGCGATATACATATAAGAGCATAGATGCTGCTTCCTTTTGTTTAAAAGTCACATGAAATAATTATGTTTCTGTAATTATACATTTGTTATCGTTTGCTGTTCGAAATTAGAATTCAGTTATTATTATGAATATTTCAATCATGTCGGAAAAAAAGTTTACTCATATAGCACTAGTCGGGTTATTTACATATCTTGGTAACTTGGCATGACTCCCTTCAAGCACTAAATATTAATAATGCAAACGTGTTTATCAGACACGTTCAAGATTTAAGAATTCAATGTTTGTACTTTAAGAAAACGCCGCCGGAATAATGTACACGTATTTTTTACATGTTCGGGTCAAAAAATTTACTCTTAAATTCTTTTCAGATTATTTTGCAATATATGAGTTTCTATTAAACTAATAACTGTAGATATTTTACCTTTACGTAAAACGTCATATAATAATAATTTTATCACTCTTTCCATAATGGAAGAATCAATAGATTCGCAAACTAACAAAATGAAATTAACAGTTTAATGGTGCATTTAAATAAAATAATTCTAAAACGCTTTTGTTAATTATAATCGCATATTAGTAGCTGGAAGTTATTTAAGCCTATTTCATAAATCATTCTAGTATCTATTGGAAATTGATAATTTGAATCTGTAAGAGTTGCAATTCTGTATTGTTATAAAATTCATTTTGCCTATATTTTATTGAGCTAATCTATAGTTCGACATAAATATTTCGTGGCGGGTTCTACCACGAAAATAGATTATATTCTGATTGAGCCATAATTCATGTATTTTGTACATTTTAAATAACGTACTACATATGTTTCCCGCTTATGTCAGAAACACATTAAACTAAAATACAGAAGTGTAGTTCTAAAAAATACTAACCTGTTCGTTACAATAACTTTGTTTGTCACATATTGTGGAATATGTTTAAAATAATTAAAGATATTGTATAAAACACTGCTGGAGTCTGTGGTTTGAAAATATCACAATTCGTTAAAACCCCACACCACACAAATATTTAACAACTGCTAAATACGTATTTCTACAGCCAAGCTGTCATCATCAGTAGCTACGAAAAACTTACACAGCAAAATGGCAACGATATGCTCGTGACCAAATCACAAATGGAAGTGGGCGATTTCCGCGCAATTTACACCTATTTATATTGTGGCCGAGGGCCAATTAACATGGCCGACGGTCAATTTAACTTCAATAAATCATACAAGATGGAGAAAGGTATAGGTCCACCATCTTTGTTCAAAAATGTATTATCTCGGTTTTTAAAAATGGCCAAGCTTTCAAAAGAAAGAGGATGACCTAAAAATTGTAAAGGCGCTAACTTCAACAAAGCAACAACATTCTTTTAAAAGATTGGCCATTTTTAAGAACCGAGATAATAAATTGTTGAACAAAGATGGTAGACCTATACTATAAATTGACCGCCGGCCATGTTAATTGGCCCTCGGCCACGCCCTCCGGGTCATATAGTATAAATAGCTGTAAATTGCACGAGCATATCGTTGCCATTTTGCTGTGTAAGTTTTTCGTAGCTATTTATGACAGCTTGGCTGTCGAAATATGTATTTAGCAGTTGTTGAATATTTGTGTGGTGAAAGAAATTAATACGAGGCATGCTTAAAGAAATCACTGAGATACGAGAGGAGTTTGAAATAGCCACAGTAGCTTTTTCACTCTGAAATAAGGCGAAACAATGTAGATCGTAGTAACATTGAAGATGACGAACATTCTGTCTAATTTAATCAAACTTCTATCTCCTACCGTTTTAGGTTCAGCACGAATTGTTACTTAATAAAATGTATAAGAAATATAACGCTTACCCCCCGACACTACACAAATATTTACGGACTACATGATTACGTAATGTAGGCAACCCATTTAACACGGTTGGCAACCATGTTGAAAAAAACTCTGTGTTTTCTTCGACATGGTGAAAGGTCAAAACTATAGCACGAAAGTGACTGCTTAAAAATATCAAACGTGTAAAAACATATGGGTGAAGATGCAGCTTCAATAAAATAGGCAAAAATGGGCACTTGTCCTTTTTAAAATTCATCACAGTTATTCTCTGAATGATGTCATTTTTAACAGTGGTCTATTATGAGATGTTTTATCGGACTTTTTCCACTGTCTTGGGTGTTTATCACACGACGTTTTGGGAGTTTGTGATCTACTCCCGTCCTCAGGTTAATGAACTTCTGGTTAGTCCTGAGAAGGAAAAAAAACTCCCGAAAAGTCGTGTGATAAACACCCAAGACAGCGAAAAAAGTCCGATAAAACATCTCATGACAGTTAGTCTGCGTTTTTCTGTTCTTTTTCATTTAATGTTTAGCGTTACAAATTGTTGAAATATCCCAAAAAAATTGCAAGCCGTATTAGAAAAAGTTGCCGTAAAAATTGAAAATACAAGAGGCGGGTGAAAATACGCAGAGCCTTTTTTGTGGTGCTGCCGTGTTTGTTTTCCCTGAAATTTGATTGTTCGGCGCTTATTTTTTGTTACGGACAGAAATCTATTTATAATTTGCGGTTTATTTGAATTGTTCGCACTGTGATACTCGTTTTGACCGCACTGTTGCAGCAGGCGCGCTTTCTTTGCGTTGGTCATCGTTGGTGAATTTCCGACCATTTGGTCCCAATAGTTTTCAGCGCAAAGATGCTTGTCGTTCAATTTCGATCTTCGGACTGTTCTGATGCCGTATAGTCACTACCTGAATCTACAGTGCTGGCCAATACCTGGAAAGTCCCCTTGCTTAGTTGTTAGGGACCCGTTGCTGGTCTTCTCTTCTCTTCGGATTCCCGAGGATTCACTAGAGTGCCTTGACGAACAAGCTATTTGGTCATGCACGTAGCAATGATTAATATTTTGTAGTCTATGAAAAGTGCTACCATTTCTCGTGGACGATTCTTCAAATCCTTTTTGTTTGGAAACTGTACTGCTGGGCTAAACGACTACGTCTTCGATTGAGGTCCTTAAGATTTTCTCGAACTTTATATTTTGCTGTTGTACATTTTTCAATTTACTTTTCCTTCTTATGTTGCTTTAAGCGTTGTGCGGTTGCAATGAGCATTTTTAAGACCTTATTGAAGCTTTACTTGATATGTCTTTTTATTGTATGTTAAGGTTTTAGAAATAAAACACTCGGGTGTAACTTAACATTTGTTGTACAAGTTTATTAATAATGGAATATGTCTGTATTAGATGGATGGTTACAAGAGACTGCTTAAAAGCTACCTAGAATCTAGTATATATCGGCTGTTTATGAGGGTAGTCATAAATCCAGCAACCCAAACATTTGGCAAGAAGCAGCGAGTCCAACACCCTGTCATAAACCCAAGGTTGAGTTTTCTTACAACTAGCGGCATAATAAAAACGAAAGTTTCAAAACATCAACACTCTCCCTAAAACTTGACCGACTACTAAATCTAGCTCTGAAATATTTTTTAAAACTACATTTTTAAAACTACATTTCACGTATACCTAACTTATCTCTAATTTCTCTAAATTTCTGATTTGACAAAGGCTTCGTAAAAATATCAGCTATTTGTTCATCTGTTGTTACATAATTAACATTAAGTTTACCCTTTCCATACAGATCTCTAAGATAATGATATTTTATGTCTATGTGTTTGGATCTATCGTGTAATTCGGGGTTTTTAATAAGTCTAATGGCACTCTGATTATCCATATATAATATGAGCGCACTACCTTTCACACCGAGATCTTGCAAAACTCTCGATAACCATACACCTTCCTTGACGGCACACGCGGCACTTACATATTCTGCCTCCGTGGTTGAAAGGGCCACACACTGTTGTTTCCTACTTCTCCAGGTGACTGCAGTACCGCTGAAACTGCAGAGAATACCGGATGTTGATTTCCTGGATTCAGGATCGCCAGCATAATCCGAATCACTGTAGATTTTAAATGTTCCGCTTTTCCCATAGAAAAGTCCCAAATTTTTCGTGCCTTTCAAGTAGCGAAACACTCGTTTTACCAGCAGCCAATGCGCCTCTGCTGGTTTATCCAAACACCTGGATAACAAACTCACTGCAAACGCTATGTCCGGACGGGTAGTTACTTGCAAAAACATGAGATTTCCCACAGCTTCCCTGTATGGCACATTCTCAACACTTTTGTTTAAATCTGCCCGTTTGTTCCAACTCACATCGATGGGTGTAGAAACTGGCTTACATTCGCTCATTTTGAAACGTCCAAGCACTTTGTCAATGTATGCACTTTGTTTAATAAATATCCCACTTTCTAATAGCGTAAATTCGATGCCAATATATGAATTTACATTCAAATTTATAACCGCTTTAAATTCATTTTCCAGGGCATGTAAGAACTTATCGGCATCTTCTTGACGGGATGCAAGCACTAATCCATCGTCCACGTACAGTACAATAATAAGTCTTTGTCCATTTTGTAGGCTCACATATAAGCATGGGTCTGACTTTGATTCATTTAACCCAAACCCTTGCAGAAAGTCTTTGAAACGAGTATTCCAACATCGCGGCGCTTGACGAAGTCCATACAAACTTTTATTAAGTTTGCACACACGATTAGTACCGTCTTCGAAACCGCGCGGCTGTTTCATATACACATTTGCATCTTCAAGCAGTCCGTACAGGAACGCCGTTTTAACGTCAAATTGGCGTATTATAAAATTTTCCCTTGAGGCGACACTTAAAACTGCACGAACTGTATCAAACCGCAGTACTGGGCTGAATGTCTCTGTGTAGTCGATGCCTTCTTCTTGCAAGAACCCTCTGACAACAAGTCGTGCTTTATATCTCGCCGAACAGTCTGAATTTTTCTTCAATTTGAAAACCCACTTGTTATCGATAACTTTAGCATTTGATGGCTTTTCTACCAGGCTCCAAGTCTCGTTTTCATACAGGGAGTTTAATTCGTCCTCCATGGCAAGTTTCCAGTGTTGGACATCGGGGGATGCACAAGCTTCATAAAAATTCCCTGGTTCCCCATCATCAACTGCTGCTAGTGCAAAAACGCCATATCGCTCAGGCGCTTTGATCTCGCTTCGATTGCGTAGCTGCATTTCATGTCGATTATTGTGACATTCACGTTCATCTTCAGATTCTTCTGTAAATAAATCTACTTCATAGAAATATTCAGATTCCGTTGGTTCTTCGCTGGTAACTGGAAATTCGCTTTGAGATTCTTGCTCACTATTTTCTGAAGTTCCTTCAGCACTAATTTCCTCCTTATCAGATGGGACCGAGGTATCCGCATTGCAAGATACCGTTACCGAAATGTGCTGTTCGTCCTTAAAAATTACATCACGACTAATTATCACTTCGTGCTTGTCGGGTACATAAATGCGATAACCGCCCATACCATCATGATATCCCACAAAATATCCTCGAATCGCCTTCTTATCTAATTTGCGACGTAGTTGTTTGGGGACATGCACAAAGCATTCGCTTCCAAATACTTTAAAATTTTCGAGACCCTGTGGTTTTTTGTTAAACCATAAATCATACGGGGTCTTACCAGCAATTTTCGTTGGGCCTGTTCGGTTTATTACATAGACGGCAGTGTTTACTGCTTCTGCCCATAAATACTTGGGTAACTGTCCTTTCGAGTGCAGCATTGATCTAGCCGCTTCTACGATGGTCCTGTTTTCTCTCTCAGACACTCCATTATGCTCCGGCGTATATGGGGGTGTCATCACATGTTTAATTCCCAAGTTTGCTGTCAATGATCTCATTTGATTGTTGTCGTATTCTTTTCCACCGTCCGTGTTAAGCTCCTTTATGTTTTCGCCGAAACGAGTTTGAACTTCGTTACAAAATTCTTTAAATTTGTCGTATACTTCACTTTTCTCGCGTAAAAAGTAAACTGTTCGAAAACCACTAGCGTCGTCCTTAAAAATAACGAAATACCGTTTTCTTCCCATTGATTCGATCTGCATGGGTCCGCACACATCAGAGTGAACTCGTTCGCGCACTTTTTCTGAGCGATCGACACGGTGACCGAAACTTTGACGATGCATTTTGCCGAATGCACAGCCGTCACAAAACTCGTTGTCCACTTCGACACTGATTTGCATGTCTGTTAGAAGACTTTTCACATGTCTCTTATTCTGATGTGCTAGTCTCTCATGCCATAGCTGTAGCTGATCACTTTTATTAGCTAAGCACGCTTTTACTGGAACAATCACTCGTAAGTTTATTTTATATAAATTTCCGAATTCTGATCCCGTCGCAACCACTTCATGATCCTTCTCAAATACACATTCGCGCCCTCGGTTCTTTATTAAAAAGTTTATTCCCTTTTTCGCCACTGTTTTAACTGAGAACAGGTTGCACATCAAACCCGGAATGTATAGCACATCATGCATGACTCCAGGTAGCCATTCGTTGTCGACAGACATCTCAATGTTTATTGTGCCCTTCCCTAGGGCGTTAATCCGTTCGCCATTCCCGATGTTGATCATCAATGACTGATGAAATTCGTCGAAGCTGCTGAACAAATCTTTCCGATTAGTCATATGCTCAGAAGCACCTGAATCGATTATCCATTCATTCTCACTTCCAGGCCGAACAGAATGCCCAATAAATGCCACCGGATTTCTTCCAGATGCAGTTGACTTTTTCGGACAGTCCTTTGCCAAATGGTGTTTTGATTTACATATAAAACAGCCAGGGCAGTCCTTGCGCCGGTGATCCTTCTTGCCGCAGGTATAACAACCGCTATTCTTCCATTGTTTGCCTTTCTGCCTGGATCCCTCGCCCACTTTCACTTTTGAAAATAAGGCGACTGCTTTGTGAACTTCATCACTTTCATTTTCACCGTTTCGTTTTGTTAATCGCTGTTCCTCTGTCAACAATCTGGTTGTCAGATTTTCCAGAGTCTTCCTAGTTGAATCTGTGGAGTCCCACGCACTGTGAAAATGATTGAACTCTTGAGGTAAAACCGACAATACTCTCGTTAAAAGCATACTTTCCGGTAAAGTACCACCAAGCTTTTTCATCCTATTAACTAATAGCTCCAACTTAGATATATGTTCCGCTACAGACCAGGCACCATTCCATTGAAAATCGAAAAACTGCTTCTGTAGTAAAGACAGCGATTCTTCAGATTTCTGTTCATAAATAGAGTGCAGCTTTAACCACATTGCAGACGCATCCTCGCAGTTCATTAAAAATTGCAGGGGCTTTGCTTCAACAGTTGTTACGAACAATTTTCTAGCAAACCTATCTGCTTTCTGCCATTTCTCAAGTTGTGTGGCAGCAGCACCGCCAACTTCTCCATCAGCCTCCGTCGGTTTTTTAAAAGTGCCATCACACACTTCTAACGCACTATTACAGTCTAGCAATGTACGAATTACAAATTGCCACTGTGGCCAATTACTTTGGTCACGGAGCTTCTCTACAGGCACTTTCTCCATATCCATAATAAACTTGGCAGTCCCACAACTGCACACACACAAAGTCCCCGTCTACACCGAATCAAACCGCGAATTACCGCGAACTATACACGAAACCGGAACTTCCGAACTAAGCGCAAACTGAGTCCATAACCTGTTAAGGTTTTAGGAATAAAACACTCGGGTGTAACTTAACATTTGTTGTACAAGTTTATTAATAATGGAATATGTCTGTATTAGATGGATGGTTACAAGAGACTGCTTAAAAGCTACCTAGAATCTAGTATATATCGGCTGTTTATGAGGGTAGTCATAAATCCAGCAACCCAAACATTTGGCAAGAAGCAGCGAGTCCAACACCCTGTCATAAACCCAAGGTTGAGTTTTCTTACAACTAGCGGCATAATAAAAACGAAAGTTTCAAAACATCAACATTGTAATTAGTGTTTATTGTAGTGGTAGCTTCTATTGACTGATAATTAGCTATAATAGTATTTCTAGGTAGGAAATTATTTTGAAAGAATAAATTAATTAGCAATTAAAAAGTACAAGGGGGGTTTTATGCATTAAAAGTACAATATGAATATTTGAGATTTGTTTAACGAATGGGAAATTAGATACAGTTACTGTTAAATTATGAATAGTTTCAGTTTCAGAGCTTAGATCTTAATTTGTATTAACTGACAATAGGAATAACTAAAGTGAAATCAAAATCCAAAAGATGACCTGAAAAAGTCAATTATGAAATGTTATAATAAAACATATCATACAGAAATGTATCAAGGGGTGTTAGATTGTAAAAGATCTGATGTAATTATTATTGCTAGGAAAAGGATATTTTTTAAAATAACAACGTTTTTCTTAATTTGTAACATGTATTTTGAGTAAAAGCAGCTTTGAATAATAAGAACTTTTTATTAATATGGTATTTAATTTCTGGATGGTCTATTAAAGGGTGTTGTAAAGTAAAAATTAAGGAAACGGAGAATAAACGAATTTTAATAAACTGAATAAATAAAGTAACAAATGGCATGAAGAAGAATAAGAACAATTAATAATGGTAAATAGTCTTCATGGAATTAATAAATCTACACGGTATTTGGATAAACTGCATAATAGTCACTAATAGGCATCCTATTTGAATTGGAACTTTATGTGAGTACCGTCAGGTGAATACCTACATCTACGATTGGTCTGAAATTGGATGCAGACTACATGTGAAGGAACTGTTGGACATGAAAAAGCTTGTATCCATATGGATTTCTACATCTGAGTTGGATCCTGACTTAGGGAGCATCGAGGTCTTGTGGGACTTCGCAATTGTCCTATAATAATTGGATAAACAGTATTGTTGCCAATGTTAAAAGTAAGGAGATTTCTAAATCCAGGAAGCTTACATTGGAGGTGCAGGCAGTTTGGAAGGCTACCAGTTTGGTGGATGTTACAAAGGGGGACGGTTCCTGTGGACTTGGATTTTAGCAGTAGTGGTGTCTGCATTGGAGTGATAGAGGAGATGATCAACAACGGTAGCTGGAAGCAGGAAGCCTTGTTTTACTGAAATTTCTAGAGGATCAGAAGGCGACTGATTGTGTTGTTGCGACTGACATCCTGCGGGAAGTGCTCCAGTGAGCTTAAAAAAGGTATATGTTAAATAAATCTAAAACAAATAAGTCCGTAATACTAAGGGCCGGTTGCAGAAAGCAATGTTAAGTCTGGTGTTAGCTAACGTCGCGTCAAAGTGAACAAAATCGCATAAAATTTTGTTTACTAATGTATTAGTTACCATAAGCATTTGAGATTTGATTCGTTTTTGTTCACTTTGACGTCGCGTTAGCTAACACCAGACTTAACATTGCTTTCTGCAACCGGCCCTAAGTGAATTACATATTTAAAAGAACTACCTACTTTGATAGATATTTGAAATAATTAACATGTGACAGGGATCATTTAGTTGACTTTTCACTTTGACAGTTGTCGAAATGTCATAATTGATAAATAATAGTTTTTGTGTGCTGATGAACTATCACGAATATTGATTGGAATATGCATGGACCTAACTTGAGTTAAGAGTAGTCATTCTTATAGAGCTAGCAAAAGAGAAATAAAAATAAATAGAAATTTTATAAAAGGGCATATATCTAACATTAATTTATTAAGAAAAATGTTAGTCCAATACAAGAGTAAAATCATATAAGCTTTAATAATTGAAAAGCTACCTGGTTTAATTAAATTGAGTAAACTAACAGCACCATGAGTAGGTGTATAGCATAGCAGTATATAAACTAAGGTACAGTGGATATTGTTATTTTGGGTGAATTCCGATGCTTTTAAAATTTGATTAAATTAGACTATGACTCACTATTACGTTTCTAAGTTTTGACATTTTAATGGGCTAACGCTAACTGTATTTAATGATATATTGTTGATCATTAGACATTTATTATAGACATGTGTGTTCTAGTTACTGCAAATTGATGTATGGTCTGGTTGTTATTAGTATGCATTTTTGATTATATACCGATGGGGCCACAATTCTATATAACAGCAATGAGATAACAAGAACAAGAAAATAACACGTATTGCTTGAGTAAGAAAGAGATAAACATAGTAGTAAATATTCGAGTAGCCATGACGCTTATTTTAATTATGACATAAGTCAACTAAACATTCCTACTAAAATAATTTTATTGTATGGTCATCTCTTTCTTACTCAAGCATTCTATTTTGTTGTTCATGTCATCTTATTGCTGTTATATATAATTATGGACCCCTCCGTATAATACAATAAATATTATTGTGACTTTGGTTAAGCTTTGAGTTTATGAGCTCTTGTTTCTATCTGGGTATATTTATTGTATTGAAATCTAATTGATATGATCAATAAAGTTAAGCTTTTGTAACGAACCTATGCCGTTAGCTGGCCCTCAAATGTGCCCATGCAGTCACAATGGTTTGAATTTGGCCAAAATTTGGTATCATTTTGCAGAAGTTATATAAAAACTGATGAACACTGGTCATGATTATTGGTTTTAATTAGCTGCATATTTGCGGTAGAATGATTAATTCTTGTGGGCAAAGATAACTTCCGCGTATTGGTTAGACTGTGTCCTGGTCTTCTCTTAAATGTTTTCAGATTTCTATTTTGGTTACTATTTGCCAATTTAGTTAATGGGTAGCAATTTTTACTGTGGAAAACAATAACCTTCCTTTATTTATATTTAAACAAATAAATAAGTATACACATGTACACATCCGTTAATATTACACAAATGCAAATACGAATTGTAAGTAGCCCCGTTTTCGTTACTGACTTATCAAAGTACGTACAAGCGCACGTGAGGTGATCGAACTGATCTGGGACGACTGATCTCGAAAACTAGGCTACTCGAGTTTATACAACAAGTGTTTGAATGAAAGAAGCGCCGGCTATTCTTTCGGATACAATAGCATTGTCCAGCCGACCCTTCGCTCTATTGTGACAGGCAGGTTTGGGATGGCTTCCGATAATAAAATTGCATGTGCTTCTTTCATATTTCAGAATTAATGACTGTATTGTGACTAGGGTTGGTCATTCCTGTCTGCCTGAACATTTGGGTCACCAGGATATTTACGTAACCCTTCCTTGTGTCGTGGGGTGCCTGTACGCTTGTGACATCCGTCCTGCTGTTTTTCGAATTTATACTTTGACGTTTTTGACGCGTTAGTTTGCATTGTTTGCGTGACGACAAAAATCACACATTCTTGACTGCACTTGCGAACGCTTTGTTCGCATATGTCGCACTAACGTTTATAGGCCATTCGTCACTCACGTTTTAGATAGCACTGACGTTTACAGATTTAGAACTGCACTTAGTGACAAGTTTGAGTAGATTTAGAACTGCACTTAGTGTCAAGTTTGAGTTTATGACCATCCCTTGCACGACAGGCGTTTTTAAGTCAAATACCTTGGTACGCTACACTATGAATTCTCTTATTATCCTTGGATAAGAACGGTTATTAGATAAGGAATTTCAATCTGATGTAGTCGAAGCAGTGATCGTATTTTTCATTTGGTGTTCGGCTATTGCACATATTTTTTTATATCCACATCAGCTATCGTTTTGATGTGGTTATTCTACATTGGATGCTCCGTCCTGCTTGATCAATGTAGATTTTATCGTAGTGGCATTGCAACTTGTAGACGCGTTTTGCTTGTAACCGTGGCGCCGTATTTTGTTTGAAGAAACGAGCTGCTCCATTTTGATGACAGATGCAAAGCGGCGATGATCTTTTTCTTCTCTAAGGTCTTTCCTAATCAGTTACTTCAGTAATGCATAAAAGTACATAGTATGCATTTTTGTTATTGTCCCTTTTCTGTTCTTTCTTTCATTTCTTACAGGCTTTACTGACTTCTCAAAACGTGCTTGTCGTGTTCTATTTCATTTTTTGTTGTTCAAATCTTTCACCTTGTCGGCGCGACGTAAAAGAGTCTTGATAAGCGACGTATTTTGTTGCAGATGTGAGATTTCTTATGCCGTGTGCCAGTAAGTTTTCATTGCTGTTCATTAATATAACTAGAAACTCCTATTGGAAACAGCATTTAGGTTTCTTGTCGCTAAATTGTATTGCTTCTTTCTCAAACGTCTCTTTGTGCTTAGATTTCAATGAGCTAATTGTTTCTGCTGCAATTTCCAAGATTTGCTATAATAAAATAATTTACCCTGTATACCTGCCTATTAGATAGTTACAATTGTCTTAGTTATCGCACAATCTTATTTCTTTATATGCTAAATATCTTATCTGAAAACAACAAACTACTCAAGCTTTAGAAATTTATGTATAAGTATAATTGGAAAACAAAATTGGCATGCAACTGTAGACTGTAAATGAAAACACTCCCTTATTTCAATTAATCTTTATAAAGTGTAGTAAATCAAATACTGTACAATTATGTTTGCAATAATAAAAGCAGTTTAGAAGTTTCAATGAAAACACGAAACAAAATAAATAACTCCCACAGCGTCTGGAAAACTGAAAACTAAAAGGCTGCAGGCCAAATAAAACCCCTCGGGTTAAAGTTTTCCTGCGTGTGCACACATTTGAAACTTCAGCACTGGGTCAAACTGCTAAGCTGTGCAGGATAGAGGGTCTTTTCGCTGAAAACTTTGCGACGCCGTTCAGCCGATCTATTTCAGTTTGCACGATGTGCTGGCCATTAGATGGCGCGGATTCAGATCAGGTATGGTCGTAAACAAATAATGCAGAATTACCGCCTCGAACTCCGAACCTTCGTCGGAACAGAGGACAAATAAGGCTTATTTGCATGTTACACATACTGTGGCGTCCTTCGAAGAAACGTTGGGATACATCTCGTTAGAGAAAACAATTTTCTGAAGCTTAGAACAAGCTTAGTTGTGGTGTTCTTTCGAAAAATCGCAGCTCTGGATTGGACGAGCAGGTAAAGATCTCCCCTAGTATGTTTTAAGAAATTCAAAATATTATGCTTGTTTATGGCTCCGCAGATTTTTTACTCTTAGCTGTCCTTGATGTTTTTGCAAACAAGACCTGCCAGTACACGGACATTGAAAAATATAAGTCGAAACGAAATTGCGTCCGTTGACAAATATTTTTTGTAGACGTTATAATAAATCGGAAGTGCTTACCAATGACTTTTTAATAGCAATTCGGCTAGATCAACTGCAATTATTAACAGAGTAAATTGCGAAACTGTAGAAAAATGCGGCTTCTTGATGACAAATCTGGTAGAAGGAGCGGCTTAAAACTACAATAATTGAAATAGATAAGAAACGAAAAGCAGCTTTTGAAAGTACTATGCTCAGTATGGGAAGAAAACCAAAAGGTTGAGTTACTCAACCAGGGCCACAAGTGGTGTATATCCGAACTATAGTAAAATCACGGAAACAAACGGTGCACGTCGTCAAATATTTAGTTGTTAATTTAAAGTTACCGTTTGATGACGCGCACCGTATGATTCCGTGATTTACCTATAGTTACAATAAATATGATGTAATTAATAACGAAATATTTGATGACGTGCACCGTTTGTTTCCGTGATTTTACTGTAGCACCCAAAGAAGTAAAAAACCTCTTTTACTTCTTTGGTAGCACCAAAGTACCCGTAAATCAGACAGGAACCTCAAATGAGTAACTATTACGAAACCGCCACGAAAACTATGCTTTTAATGTTCAAACAACTTTATTTGAGAATGAGTTGATGCCACGCAGTTATTATCACTATGGCCACTCTGTGCTGTATATTACTTGTAAATAGCTTTCCCGGTATTGAAAACGTAATTTGAAATGTGGCTTCAAGTTCCAACAACTTTGAAGTAGTTATGATAGTTGCCGCGACGTTCTGCAGACTTTCACCATCCCTTTAAAGTTGTGGAACTTGTGAGTAATATTTATTAGTGTTAATAACGTTTCCGCTACCTTCAAAACGGAACGCCACTGTGTACGGTAGCTGTAATGTGCGTGGCACCATAAAGTAAATTCACCATTTAGTGCCCAATATTGATAAAACTTCATGCTGTGCATTGTTATGTAGTGTATAGTAGTGTAACGGTGTTCTATAACTCTTGAAGTCAAGTCTTGTCAAGAATTTGGAGATGAATGCCGTTTCTTAATTCCCAACTACTGACTATTGAAAATGACATTTGATTATTGTGAATTAAGAATAACATGCCTGTCCAGATTCATGCAAGACTTGATTCCAAGGCTTCTTTTGGGCACTCGTTAGATAAAAGCAATGACAAGGTTGTTTACAAAGGCAAGGTTGGTCACAAATAAGAAACAATTTAGTAAAATTGTCACAAGGTGTTATGGCGATATCTCGAAAAAGGTTTAACATATTTTGATGAAATCTTGGTGAGGTAGTAAGGAGATGGGCGGACATATTTAAACATATTTTTGACGTTTACTACCTTTCTATATTTTGGGGAGGGAGGGGGTAACTTTGGAATTTTAAATTGGATGATGTACGTTTGTTTAGAAAATTCGAAAAATACTACGTATGTGTACGATTTTTTTATTTGCTCCGCTTTGCCTGCTTATTAGTGGCGCCTGAAATGGTACAGTGGGTACAAAATCCTTTTAGAAAAACAGTGAGAAAGTGTTTGGAAGTTGAAGGGGGACATTTCGAACAAATTCTCAATTATGACATTCGATAAATAAGTTGAAATTAAATGGTATATATATATTTTTAATTTTATAACCTAATAAATCATAAATCCGTAACCATAAACAAATCAAAAATATTTTTGTAGACATGGATAGGTTTTTACGTAGATTCGAATTTTATAAACAAACGTACATCATCCTATTTAAAATTCCAAAGTTAACCCCCACCCCTCAAAACAGAGAGAGGAAGTAAACGTCAAAAATATATTTAAATATGCCCCCCCCCATCTCCCTATTACCACCAAAATTTTATCAAAATATTTTAAATCGTTTTCATGATATCGCCTTGTAACACTTTAAAAACTCATCTAGTAGAAGCTTGAAGCTGTTTCGTCTATAGATAATTAAAAATAAACACTGTGTGCAACACGTACCACCTAAAGAAAATATTAGTTTAAAAACTAGATGGCTGTTAAATTTTCACTTGCAACTATGAAGTGGCAACGGGAACTTTGAGAAACAGTTTATAACTTTAAAGCTGCAGCTTTCATTCAACTATCATCAAGTACCAATTATCTACTATCAAGCTATATTTATACACTTATTTTTTCGGCCATTTTTTACGAGCAAAACTTACGACGCCATTATTAAACATGAACGTCACAATGGTGTATAAAAATTAATTCGATATATAATAATTAGTTTCAAGTTTCGAAGAAAAAACAATTATGGTGTTATATATTCTAAAATCAATATTTGAATTTAAAACATTAATCCTAATGGCGCGTAGTCTGTTTTAGACATATCATCATTATGTTTGACAGTAAGCTTGTATTTATTTTAATTTTATCATTCAGACCATTGGAAAAGAGCACAAGTTTTGCTCTCTAATATTAGTGTTATAGTATTCGATGTGCTTTCTAAGCTAGAAAATGGACAACAGATTATAGATAAATGAAACATAAGCATAACACAATCGGTTGCAAGACAGAGCAAGCAATACTAATCTAAAAGAGTAGGTAGTAATTTTCCGTGAAGGTCGTGGCTACCAGGCCGCAGCTGGACCGCTAAGTAACCGCAATGTCATTTGAACGCATTGAAATTAGTTCGAGGAACTTCGCCTACACATTGCGGCCACCAAAAATGATTTCCTATTTTGGTCGCGTACACGTAATGGGAACGTTTCTATTACGTGATCCTGACTAGTAACAAAACACTTTAAAGTTCCTACAATAGTCACCGGTACGTTCCGGCGACTAATTGTGCTAGTTTGAAGAAGCTAATAACGCGATTGTATATAAAAATATCACAGAAACATGTCGTGAGATGTACTACACATAAAAATAAATGGGAATCATTACATATGCGAACTGGCGTAACTCATTTATGTGAAAACATGGGAAGCTTGTTATAATAAAATATACAGCATATATGTAAACTAAACGTGAAACTCAATACTAGCAGTTAGTATTCACTAGTGCAAACCTGTTTAAAAAATACCTATGTTTATTAGACTATCTTAGTACATCGGCTAGTAAAGCACTGTAACATCCCAAGACAGGATTAAGAACGAAGTTAAAAGCAGAATTATGAAGCCAAAGAAAAACAAGTTCATTTCCATCCATTCGCATTTGAATTGAGTTAGAGAAACAAACGTTAAAAATCTATATTTGAAACGTGGCTTTTCATGAGTATGAAACGTGTGAAACGGCATATTGATGCATACGAGGTATCATCTCCGACAAGAGTGTTGAAGATGATGATCGAAATAGTTCGAATACACTGAAACTATAGAGAGAGTGAATTTAGATTGTGGGTTCCTGTTCGTTAATTACCGAGCTTTGTAGAGTAGTGATTAGCACATCTGCTTAGCATTCGGGAGGTCGCAGGTTCGATTGCCCTGGCCGTCTGCTCTGATTGAGGTTTTTAGGTGGTTTTCCTGAGTCAACAGAGTACCTTCTCTGAGGCGAATGCCGGGGCAGTACTTCTCCACCTTTTCTGCCTCTTTTCCATTCTCCACCCCGCCTTTCTCTCACCCATCCTACAATTTCCGTTCTTGGCTGAAACGGGACGCAAGGTCTCTATAGCAGCCCGCCCCCAGTTGGGGGAATTGAAATAACCCTGAACCTTTACCTAACTTTTCGTTAATTTTATTATAAACACTCGTTTGTAGTTTAGTTTTTCGTCAGTAAATTTATTTATTTATATTTACTATGCGCACAGTTCTTCTCTACGGTGTAGTATATCAAAAAACGGCACCACTTTCGAACCCTAGACAAAAATGATTTTTTTTTTCTAATATCGCTTCAACTAAATATATTTCAAAAAAGGTCGGGAAAATATAATCGTTAATTTAATTACATTTACGTTTTATACCCAGCCACTTCTTTTTCCTGTGAGGTTATTTATTAGGGTACGTTCTGAAGTTCCGCTAAACTCTTAAATCTGCATGAAGGGGCCTTAATCTGTGAGGCAAAAAAGCGTGTCAGGTACTTCGATTTCGGCTAACTTTGCACTGGATAACCTAAATCCGTGCACAGTTTAACCAATTTGCACTACTTAGAGGTCCTGGTCGGGCTTTAAGCGGTATCTTGCGGCTTACGGCGTATTAGCATTATGAGGCTAGACAAATTGCTGTCTAAAGTGCCCCGTTCGAGAATCGTGGATTTTAACGCCACTTAGGCCCCAGTAAACGCGTTCACCGTAACTACATTGCCGAGCAAGCCCCTAAAAACGATCGGGGTTTCCTTAATTTCTGCCACCTCCATATTCCTATTTTCCTGTACGTAGTTTAAAATCACATTTAGTCGATAATCGATAGCTTTTGCAGGATTGGGATTTCAGTTTCAGTAAACATTACTCAACAACCGTTTACTTACGTTAGAAATTGAAGAGGAGATAAATTAATCCAGCTCAAATACCTACACTAAATATGGTAAATTAATTATATGGACTTGTTTACGTTTGTTTATCTACACACTTTTGGTGGTTTATGAACGTTATAGGGTTGCTGTTAAACATTTAATACACAGGATATCTTAATTTAGCTATGGCTAAAGGCGACCTGCAAACTGCCGAAACTTTTAGCGCAGAAGTTTGTTTCCATTAGTAGATATAACTGCAGATGCATAAGTGCATACCTTCCAACGTAACTCTTCAGAAACTATCTTTGAGTGGTCATACAAACGAATAAATTGTTTGCAATTGCAGCAACATGCCATCGTCCTTCTGCCTATTAATAAAATGATGGCATTAGATACTAGAGTTGGACTGTTGGAATAAATCAACTGCATATTACCAGTAACATATTGAAAAACCTTCAAGTAAAATTATTCCTGAAGATGAGTATTAACAAAGTTGTTCACCAACCTTTGAGACCTGCAGTAATACAACCCCATTACTCAGTACATTAAGTTGGCTTTGAATGTCAATTTGACATTGATCGCGTTGATTTTTTGGATCATCCGTGCTAAGTGGACCCGTTTCGTTAGTTTCAGGTCACGTGTATGTATATATTTTGTATGTAGTCTTGCTACTACATCATTAAGACATCGTCACAATGGTCACCAGGTGCAGTTTCGATGACGTCGATGCTATTTTGATTTAAATTAAAGATTCTCATTTAGCTCGGTGTCTGTTTGACAAAAAGTTTCTTTCGACAATAGTAAATACATAGACATGCATTTATAGACGGGCTATTGAATGGTAATGCTGAAAACGCAGTAATGGATGTATGTACAGTCGTGTGCAAATAAATCTGGGACAATGTTTTTTTCATATGTAGGTTGAGTTGAGAATTGAAGAATATCTCCATGGATTTTCTGCTACCAGAAAGAGCTACATTTTCATTTACTTGTCAAAGTTTAATGTAACTCTTTCTGATAGCAGGAAATTCATGGAGATATGCTTCAAATCTTAACTCAATTTACATATGAAAAAACCATTGTCCCAGATTTATTTGCACACGACTGTACTTAGAACGTTTTTCAAATTGACCTCCAGTGGCTACATGTTTTCACCTACATCGGCAAATGCACGAATAATTGTATTGGTTTAACCTCCATTTAGACTTTGAACTGTGAGAAAACTTGTTCCTAACATAATATTAGTGTAGAGAATTAAAAACCTGGAACATTTAACGAAAATGCTACAAGAAGTATTCCACAAACTTCTGCTGATGTAGGTATTTGTACATCTGTTGTATGCTGAACGTTGAGAGATGATTTAGTACTTGTCTTCCAACTTTAATGTGTGCAGTAATTAGAAGATAAGATAAATAGAAAGATTTGGATTTTGTAAGTAGTTATTCCAGCAGCACGAAAGAAAATCTAAATTTTTAAATAAATTACTTGCCTTGGATGAAGCATTCTAGAAGACACAGATAAATAAGTTTTATATATAGGAGGCATTTATAGCAGTGTAGGGAGTGGCTACAAACATTGAATTATATAAATTAATCTGAATAGTTTTTTAAGCAAACCAGGGCAACACAACCTAAAAGAAACACTGGATGACCAAAAAGACATGGGAGTTAGTAAGAGAAAAAAAACAACTAAAGTTAAATGGAAAGGACACCGAAGAGAAACGTAAAGCATATCAAAAACTGAATGAGAAATTAAGAAACAATCCAGAATAGAAAAACACGAATATTTGAACAAATTATGTTCAGAAATTGAAGAACACCACGGAAAGAATGAAACAAAAGACCTTTTTAGGAAAATAAAACAAATAACGAGAGAGTTTAAACCTCAAACCTGAGAAATAGAGGACCAAAAAGCCATAGTATTAGACGAAATCGATGTAAAAGGTATTGCTCAGAGTTATACAAGGACATAACACTTGAATATGAAAAGGCAAAATGCGACGATATGCAACTAATGGCACTGGAACCTTCAATACTCAGAGAGGAAGTAGAAAACTCCATTAAAATGTTACATGGTAACAAAGCTGTAGAAGAGGATGACGTAAGCAGTGAAATGCTAACGACACTAAATGAGGAAGGTGTGTCACTTATGACGGACTTATGTAATAAAATATGGACCATTGGAATATAGCCTCAAGATTGGACTAAATCAGTCATTATTACGTTTCACAAGAACGGATCAACAAAAAATTTGAAAATTCTAGAACCATCTCCTTGCTTTCTCATGCTAGCAAAACAATGTTATATATAATATTGAATAGAATCAATAATTATCTAGAAATGCAACCTTGTTTGTACATATGCTACATTGACTACGTCAAGGCGTTTGACCGTATACAATGGAAAGAATTATGGAATATCCTATTAGAAATGGGGACTCAGGACCATCTTGTCTTTTAGATCCAATTATATGAGTGGGGGTCTGATACAGTGAGAACTAATGACCGAACCTCAGAAAGCTTTAACCTGCAAAAAGGAGTTCGACAAGGTTGCATCTTGTCTCCATTATTATTTAGTATATATGGAGAACAAATGATGGGAAAATCTCTACAAGGCTGGAATGGTGGAATTACCGTTGGTGGAGTTAAAATAGCGAATCTGAGATATGCGGATGACACAACGATATTTGCGACAACTCCCGACGAAATAAAAACTTCTTTAAATATCATCGAAACGCAAACTAAAAAATTAGGGATGGAACTTAATAAAGATAAAACCAAAATTATGATTATAAGAAGAGATGATATAGAACCACGAGGAGCTGACTTTGGAAAAATTTAAATAGTAGAGCAATACAATTATCTAGGCTCATTTATAAGCAATACGGGAAGCTGTACTTACGAAATTAAAAGACGAATTGCAATGCTAAAACGGCCGTGACAAAATTAAACAAAATATGGAAAAACTACAGCATAACCAAAACCACCAAAATCACACTCTTGAAAACACTCGTATTCACCATCGCCTTATATGCAACGAAAACCTGGACGTAGAAAAACAATGATGATAAAATCTTTGCCTTTGAAATGTGGTGCTGGAGAAGGCTGTTGATGGTTTCATGGACAGAACATCGAACAAATTATTCTGTAATTCAAGAAGTTGGCGAAAATATTAGACTAATAACTATAATCCAAAGAAGAATCTTGCAATTCTTTGACAAAGGACAGACGATAATCTGGAAAAGCTGATGGTCCAGGTAAAGACTGAAAGTAAATGATTAAGAGGCATCTGTCTACCTAGAAGATGGTTGGATGAAATCTAAGGACTGACAAGTACCGAATTGGAAGAATATACAAGAAACGCTCAGGATAGAAAGCATTGGAAGAATATGATACAAGCTACAAACTAAATACATCGCACAAATCACGATCTTCGGATACGAAGAATACGCCAATAGAGAGAAATATGCAACAGGTTAAGGAAGATTTGTGTATAGTGAATATAAGTTTGAAGGACTAAAATCAGAAATACACAGAATTAAACAAGATTATTAGAAAGGCCCATGACGGGCACTTGATCCACTGGAGATGATGACAATGATGAATAGATTGGTGCAATCTGTCCCCTTTCCATTTAAACAGCAAATAGATGCCACATAAGTTGTTGTTATCCGGCTAATACTTCTAATTTCATATAATAAAATTTACTGCCTAATAATGTGGTTCTTCTAAATTGTTAATGCACATAATATTTGTTTAAAACAATTAATGGTATTTAAAACTGCTTGAATAAAATAACTTTTCTTCTTCAATTTCAATTTTTTTTTTCACAAATGATCGCTGACATGTTGAAAAAATAAACTGTCTTATCTTATAAATGAAAATTCTCGACATTTGGGCATGTATTTCTAGGGTAGAAATTTATTCCACTGCTAAGTTCAATTTAAGCCTACCCCACAGGCTTTACACATGTGTTCATTTCACACCGCCGGTTCAGTACGCAGATTCGAATTTTCTCTAATTATAAGAAGCAAGTGGGTGTAATTTAATCTAGTATGGAAGGTTTTATGTAGTGGCATTTATTATTACTACAATTATTATTATTTATATTGATCGTATTATATCATATAAAAATACAAAAAGGTATGTGGCTAGACTTTTACTAGCTTTAAATTTACAATTTTTATGC
This sequence comes from Agriotes lineatus, assembly GCA_940337035.1. NCBI lineage: Eukaryota > Metazoa > Arthropoda > Insecta > Coleoptera > Elateridae > Agriotes > Agriotes lineatus. The sequence goes on along the minus strand of OW679196.1, from coordinate 79,407,614 downwards.
AGTTTCTTATTTTGAGAATCTAATAGAACGGACATTCCCAGGTTTAGGCAATAAATAAATATAACAAGTGCTTCCCAGGGAGCTTTCGGAAGTTAACAAACGAGTTATTCAAATTTGAAGTAGTCTTTAGTTGAGTACCTGCAAACAAACAAAACTAAGTGAGCAATTGAAATTACAGATGAGGGTACTTTCACGTATAGTTTATTTTGCTTCTTAATAAAACTGCTATGGCAGTTACACAGATTTGGAGTGCATTTGCTGTTACTTTGACTGATTTAGGTATAATGAAGACGTTCAAATGTGAATTTCAAAATTTACACTGCCGATTGCAAATTTTAATTGTAATTATATTAATGAATTATATTCTGTTCTATTTCAATAATTTCTTTATTCAAAGAGTCCTGTTATTACTATTACTATTACTATTACTTATTTGGTTAGAAAAACATATATTATTACTTGCTTAGTCCATTGCTCCTAGTGATAATTACTGTTTATGTGTGCTTGGCTAATGCACTTAACTATTACATTACAATAGATAAATAAACGACCAGGAACTAAATTATTGTGCGTAATGGCTATTTATAAATTAGTGATTTAACAATTCTTAATAATATGCACTATGTTTAAATTCTAAAATTAGCTCATTCTAATTAAAGTAAATATTTGAAAACTTATTATATTGTGAATAGTTTTTAGTTTCCCGGAAATTTCGGATTAGAAATAAATGAAAAAATTAAAAGTCAAAAGTGCTTTTTTAAACATTTCTGAGCAATATTGTATATTAATATTTTTTTTAAATAAATTATTATTATTTTATTTGATTTATTGGCGTTGCTGGACGTGTTGTATTGATTGAATTAATTGTCAAGTGAGAATCAGTAACCGGCAAGTCGCCTAACCTCGAGCAATGTTCAGTTTTGTAACGATTTAATTATAAATAGAAATAATGTTTATTGACTAGCAACAGGATATTGTTTATTTTCTTCATAGATACAAAATATGAAAAGTTACTCATAACTCCCTAGGGATTTTTCAAATTATTTCTCCCTCAATCTCATGGTAAACATGCAACTACAACGTCTTAGCAACCATACAATGAGGCAATCCTTGATGTTGCTTAACGATTCTTATTTTAAATATGACATATGACACTTATGAAATTTTGAAATTTCATATTATTTTTACAAGTATGCTATTAAATAGAATAGTGTATGCACCACGAGCGATACACATGTTTTTACCTTTGGTTGACTTCAGGGAAAAACATATTCATATCTCCTTTAATGTACTCCTATAAATATCTATTATGTACGATCGATCTATAATAGGTGTTTCTTAGACCTAATTTTCTGGCCTAAAGCCTTGGGCGAAAAATATTTTTATTTTCCACTGATCTATTATTTGTTGTTTATATCTGTGATACGAGGTATATAAAGCAGTCCATAACACCCTAAGGGGTTATGAGTGGGCGTAATGATCACGCCCAAGCATTATGCCCTCCCGTGCCCTCTCTAGAGGGCATAATGAGCAGGCGTTATCATTGCCCGCTTACAACGTCCTAGGACGTTATGGACTGCTCTACTAGTTTTTTTATTTGCGTATTCAAAGTAGAAAATAAAATGTTGTATGCACCACGGGCATTACTTGATGTGCATAACCCTCGGGCGACTTATAAACCCTCGGGTCAGAGCCCATCAAGCTTGTTAGCTTGTCGCTCCGAAAAGATATAAACATTTTCATAATTCCCTTGGTATATAAATAGGAAGGTGATTCGTCATGGTTTTAGGGGAGATGCCTTAATATGAAGCAATAAAACTCAATAGTCTTCTCCACAAACATTTATTTTAAAGTTATAGGTGGCGACATGTTTCGACACCAAACTGGTTTCATCCTCGGGCCATAATGATCATCATACAGAGGCATATGGTTAACAATGATGTACACAATAAAGAAAATTCACTTACTAGTAATAGAAGCAGATGTTAAAATTGAAGTTAAAATGAGGTTAAGATTTTAAACGTTGAAGACGAGGTAGGAATAATATTAAAAAACACACCACAATGGAGAAGAAAATTTAATTAACCAGCAAACTACGTTATAAAGATCGTTGTACTGGTTAATACATCAAAATCTAAAAATTTAAAATTAAGCAAGTAAAAGAGTAGCTGTCATTGAAGACGAACAGCACTCAGATTAAATTTAAATACAAAAGTAACTAGCTTACAAGTCGAAAAATCCCTAGATTCAGTGACAATGAAATTACCAGAGAGGGCCAAAAAGTATAAAAACAAAATGAAAGCCAAGTAAGACACGAAATCAGCAAGTAAAAGACAAAATAATTTAGTATTCAAGAAAATGTAATTGGTATCAAAATCTGTGACTTCATTGAGTCTGAATTCATTATTATACATTGGTACATAAATAATTATTTTCGCCCACTAAATGATGTTAGCGGGCGTAAAAAAAAAATTCACAGCCAGCTGACGTCATTTTAGCGGGCGAAAAAGAATTGTACCGTCCGCTGACGTTATTATTTACAAACACGTATTAATGAAAACCATACTTAGCTATAAAAAACTGTTTAGCTAAAATAATTGTAAGAATTTTACAACGTTTTATATAATCTGAATCTGCATTTTTAAAATTTCGATCATAAAGTTTAATGCATCTCAAGCGTAATCAGCGTCTTTAGCCCTTGCCGTGTTTATAGCCCTCGGTGCCCCGCTTTCACGCCGCGGACCAAAAACGCTTGTTTTACACCCTCGATACATAAATAACTATTTATAGGGTATTCTATAATTGTTCAAAAATTAAATATTTTTCACTGTGCGTAAAAGACGAGTTTTATTTCTGTTTATGCGAGTCCTTCAAATTCTAATTCTAAATACTGACGAATGAATTAAAATTTTAATTTATATGAAGTGCCCTTATTTCAACTGTACGACAAATAATTATTGAAAAAAGAGATAAAAGTTAAAAATAGTTAACAATTACAATACAGCAAATACTTCACCTATTATTCTTATAAAAATATGACAGTACAGAACATAACGAACCGTAAAAATAATTTTTTTCATTTGACATAACGCTTGACAGGGTTCATAATTATGTGAAAAATAGATAATAATATTTTAATCAGACTGAAATAGTTAATCGACACACTTACTAATGCGAATTACTTCAATTCGCAGCCAGAAACACTATCGAAGTTGGTAAGATTCGATTCTACAGACCTTTAGGAAATCAAATTGTAGTATGGATGGTAGTAGTTGGGATAGCAACATGTTGCTTAGATATAATAATATTTACTTGAAAATTTGGATATCACGCTGGAAGTTAATAGTTATTAGTTGTGAGTAAATAATAATATTTAATAATATACACAGTGGTAAAAAAGCTTTCCCTGTGATATAATTTGATTAAATATTATTAGATTATAATAATTAAAAACTAAAGTCAGTAAGCTTGAAAGTAAACCTGATTTATTTTTATCTATTAAATATGCAATAGAATTCATCATTAATTCTAATGTAGAATCAGTGATTGGGTGAATGTGCCAATGAAGTTATTTCTATTGAAGGAAATAGAAATATTGCTGAGAGGGTCTACAACCAGCTTCTACAGCAGCGACAACCAGTAAGCTAGTCCACAACGGAGAGCAGCTCTAGGTTCAGATATCTCTGAAATACGGCAAAGGCCAGTGAAGTTTTTATTGGAAAATTTGATTTGATATAATTTTGAAAAACTGTCTAGAATTAATATATCCAACTGTTTTATAAAGTAAATAAGAAAGTAATTTAATAAAATATTTTAAATTGGAAGTACTGGCAAATCAATATTTTGACAGTTTAGGCATTCATATTTAGAAATTTATATTTTTGGAAAATAGGTAATCATTTTTAATTTTAAACAACTAATGTGTTAAACTTATATATTTTGATCAAAGACATTAAAATTAATTATTGTAAAACTTTATTTGAAATTGAATACATATCTTAGTAAAGTAATAATATTATACCGGTTATAATTACTGGTTATAAAGATAAAAGGTCAGATAAATAAGAATTGTTAATGTGAACATATCCATTTGACTGAAAGGAATGTGCTTCATTGCTTTATAAAGCATACATTGAAGGATATAAGTTTATTTGATACAAAAGGTAAGTCGAACTTACTATATTGATAACATTTTCATATAATGTGTTAATACATACCAAATAGGGTATATTACAACCATTTTTACAAATCTACAATTTTTGTTTAGACGCGGCCAACTCACAGCTATCTAACTATGAAACTACATAGCTCTTGTAAAGGCAGTGTAGTGGAGTATGTCATGCCGGCTGGATGTAAACGCGAGAACGACATAACGAACAGGATAATCTCTTCGCCAATATGCTTGCAATAATAAATCACAGAACTGAAAAGCTTGTGGGTAAGGCCGGTTGCTTTTTTTTGTATGTGTTTTTCGATTTGTATTTGAGCTACCAGTAATAAACTTTAAGGGCTCTCGTAACTATCAAGTCAGGGTGACGTAGCGGCACACTACTGGACTGCCGAGTCTAAGGTCACTAAGGCCGAGAGTTCGAATCTTGATCCGGGCAATAATTCTAAAAAAGTGATTGAAAGATGCGGGTGAAAACTGCCATCCCTTGTCACATTTAAATCTGAAATTCCACATATTGGTAAATTACTCAATCCAATTTCAACCGTTTTCCTCCGTCTAGGCTTCTCAACAATTTCCATAATTCTTGTGGATTCTCTTTGGCCGGAGTCGTCGTACATATGGCGTAATTATGAGTTTAATAGAACATTAAAGATATTAAACGATGTTATGTCCACAATCTGTCTTATTATTTTGAAAAAATAATAGTAACGATTATGATCTGTTATTCGCTTTTATCATATTTTCTTTATAGTTCCTTTTAACTTCTAACTTTTATATATCCATCTAACTAGTTACAAAATGACGCATGCTAGTATTAGTTTCCTTACATAAGGTAAACTTTAATTATTATTAAGAAAATGACCTGTGATCTGTATAGAAAAAATAAAAAAAACCAGTAATCTTTGTATTTCTTCACAGTTTTATATATGACTAATTTAATCGTATGTAGGCGTTGGTGGAAATTCTAAAACGTTAAGCTTTAAAGACTCATATCTGAAAGTTTCTAAATAAATTTATCGCTAATCCATTGTAACGATATGCAGATCCGGTGTTACAATGTTCCAAAAATAAACCTTTTTTACATATGAATAATTATTTTCAATGTATGGCTATTTTGGTTGTTTGTACTAAATTCACGTTTTAAAACGCCTCTTTTCATATGTTATTTACCAGCACAGAAACAAAGACGTTTCAACGCCAGCGCTTTTCTAGACGATTGATCTGATTTTTCTGAACAGCCGACATGGCAGAAAACCCGTCAAAATCCTTCAACTGCGAAGAGTAGCGAAAATTCCATACGCATGAACTGCCTTTATCAGTTCTGAACTTTTTAGAGCTCTGGAAGGCCCAATTTTGTATTGTTATTGTATTAAGCCTAAGCTGAGCTGAGTGCGTATTTAGGAAAAATATAACGAAGGCTTTAAATATTTTTTTGTGACAACATATCACCGAGCTGATATTTGAGCTGAAAGTGTTGTAAAAAATAAGCTGAAAGCTCAATTAACATTTTAATATAAACGATATTGGAATCAATTTCTTTAAAAACAAATTCGAGCAGTATCCTTTCTTTGATACCTATATAGCTGTTATTATTATATCGTAACAGGCGTAATGACGTCCAGAGAAAAAAATACGATAAATAATAATGTACCGGAAAAAAATGAGGGATACTAAAAAAATACTGCAACAGCTGAGAAAATTAAAGTTTTTGAAATTTAAATTATTACAATACTACTTAACAAATATATTGACCAAGAGTCACATCAATATGTTTTATTATTGACCATAAAATATCCAGCGTTAATTTTGTTGCTTTTTGTTGTTACATTTATATCCCCCAATTTTACCGGTAGTTTATTTGTAAAAATTGTTACATTTGAAAATGTAGGTACCAAAATTCGCAAAATATTTTTTACCGATAAGGCAAAATAAATAGTAAATGTATTAAGACAGCTTTTGTGTTGAAAACGAAAGCGCCAAGGCTTGCATTAAATTAAAAATTATAATTAAAATTGTAATAAACATCATAGTGCACTGAATACTACCGATCATTTTTTCGAGTTCGCCAATGTTTTTTGAAAAAGCCTGAGTGATTAGCAAAAAGAGATATTGAGTGCACCCTCTATGATTTTGTACTTTAAGTGTCAATAATTAGCTGTGCAAATCGGCGCTGAAATTGCACTGGTGCAGAATTATCAGTAGTAATATAACAAGCGCGATGCATAGTTACTCATAATTTTGCACACGCCAAGGGTCGAGTGCTGGTTGGAATGAAAACTGTCCCGAAAGCTTGCCCCTCGAAAGGGCATAAACATCTTCATAATGTCTGATACATAAATAACTATTATTGCTCGAGAGCGAGAAAGACTTTCTTTACGACTGAAAATGGGTATAAAAAAGCCTCTTATTGATCGATCGCACATAAAGGGCCTTTATTTGTGAATTTTATTGTCTTTGAATTTCGGGTGCATTCGCTTTTTTTGGTAGAGTTACTGGCTCAACACCTTGAAACTCACACCTTTGAGAATAGTTGAATTACAGTGGTTACGCGAGAAGCTTTTTTTATTTATCAACAAAGATAAAAAATTAATCCTTAAGAAATTGTTTTTCACCAGTTTCTCAACCAACAGCAAGATATGTCTATTGTCAGTTCAAAGACTCTTAAGATGAAGACCGTTGTCAGGCCATTTTCTATTTTTCCTGAATTCATAGAGTTACATTACCATTTCGTATAGTTTTGGGACAGAGTTGGCGAGCCTGCCTGTATATCGGAGCAATCTTAGCCATAATTTATCGCATAACGCTAAAGCTTCTCGCATCAAAGAAAAATTCAGACACGAGCATGGCTTTTGGATCCATTTTAAGATTTAGCGCACCTCGCTAATCTTTAGACCGTTGCGTCATGCACCTGCATGTCCTTCAGTTGAGATAACGTCTATTTTGAAGTCATTTAAAATTTATACCATGATAGCAAGTGAAAAAGCATCTGTCGATCTCTCTCGCACCGAGTCAGCTTGTCGTCACCGGGCGAAATCCCTGGCTTTCTATTGGTTGCATCTGGTACGTTGCAGACAGAGTTTTGAGCGCGAAGCTCCGTTTTTAGCGTCGGTTCTAGGCATTCCGCCTGGGGCTTGTGGCAAAGCAAGTCGAAATACCATGCTGGTGTTTTCGCCCCTCGCCCGTATCGTTCGGGTGCGGGGGCGGTTTGCTTTTTGTAATTTGTGACTCCTCTAAGTTTTCTGCTTCGGCAGACGGCACTTGGCGCGTGTTGGGAGTACATGTGTTGTAAAGTGATGTCCTTTCGCGGGTTTGTTGTGACCATCCGTTAGTATGAAGGCTCGTTAGGCCTATTTTCTCCGTCGTTTGTGAGACGGGATTCATGACCGAGTGACCCATTCAACAGCCACGCTGATATCCGTGTTTGCCAAGAGGGCATGACACATTCCGGACGTCACTGCATTTCGCCCATGCTACGTATCAAAAGCGTAGCGACCATCGACGCTTGCACGGACGCCCTTCGCCCGTCTAGAGGCCGAGCTATTAACCAAGGTAACATGTGTGTTATAAACTGTTTCGTCACAGCAGGTTTGTAATTAACCTCATAAATCTATGTCTGGCGCTGAATTAATATCTAGTACACTCTGCTACAAATTTAACGTTTGTGTTCTAAATTGCTTTGCCGCCAGTCAGTATGTTTTTGTGATTCGAACTCAAATAAAAATTTCACGCTTGTGCATTATACTTGTTTAATCGTAAACCGACTGTTAAATAGAACTGATTTGGACTTGTTGTTTGCCTCAGCTGTGCGTCGTAGTTTCTAGTTCTAGGTAGAGCGTTTCCCAGCTGGGCGTATCCCGTTAGGTATTTTGTTTTACTAGTCCATTTACTGTGTCAACTCGATGTACGTGCCGACCACGCCGGTACAATTGTAAGTTTTTCGGTCATGTGAAGTGGCCCAATAAATGTATTAACTATTTACGACTTACGATTTTTCCTTTGTCTTGTGCATGTTTGTTTGCAGGGTGACTGAGTCACTGTGTCAAGATTACTGTAAGGTGAGGCCCGGACGTATTGAATGAGCATTGCAGGTAGGTTGGCGAGCTTGTCGCTGTGATTTGGCTTCCAGAACTAGTATTTGAGCACTTGTGGCCCCGTTTAGCTTTCAAGATTCGGCTAAGCGTGGATTTTCCCCTATTTGTATCTTGTGGCGCCCTATTATTATTTGGTAACACCCTATATATATGTCAACACGCTTGCCCTATGGTGTCTCGTTTTAGAACCCCGTCCCCTCACTGAGCGTATTCGAGCCGCGGCCTTTAGCCTGTTTCTTACGATTTCCAGGGCACGTTTCCCGGACTTGTTTAGCATTCGACACTCGCTCATCTGTGAGTGTCGTTAAGTTAATTTGATACTGTAACACCGTGCAAAAGTAGGTTTGGGTTTAAACTGCTGAAACGTCCTTATTAGAAATATAATGTTAAATGTGTTTTACTAATTTTAACTAAATTTATTGTGTAATGTAAAGTAGATAATTTAATCTGCAGCGTTACAACAGTTAATGAAAGTTGAAGTAGGTATTTTGTGTAGATAGTCCGTCACGCAGTAATATATCGAGTGATGACTAATACATTTTCCTGTAAAGAAAAAAATGTTGTATCCATTGCAATACCGTTTAAAACTTTATTTTATGGAAGCAGAAAAGTCGAATAACTTAAAACTGTTAATTTTAGGAAATCAGTGATAGCATGCAAGTAGCTAAACCATCAACTGCGCATTTATGTTTGACATTGCTGTTTGGCGTTTAAAATTGATTATTAAATTATTTTCTTATTGAAATGTACAGGCAACTTGTATAATTCAGTCATTTTTATATAATGACTAGGTAATTTATGCAGGGTGTAATACAGCATGCTGTGTGGATAATTAATTTAATTCAATAATAATATCCAGATATCTAATGGATATCATGTGTAACAGTTGTATGTATATAACTGGTGGGGTAGTAATGGGCAACCAGTGTGGTTGTTTACATTAAGTAGGAAAATATCTTGAAAAATAATAATCGGCGTAAAATAATCACGTTAAAAGGTTAGATTCCTTTTAATTGTGAAGAGTAATAATTGGATATTTGATACGTAATAGCAATACAATATTCTTTACGATCAAATTTGACTGAGGGTCACAACTATAAAATAGATTTCAAGATTGTTTGAAGCCATTTGAAGTGGCATTTTTACTTCGAAACCAGTAAAAAGTGAAAGTGAGCGTTTGTGGTATGCTGTAGAACTGTATATCCAGATCTTAAGGAGTCGGAAAGCTGCAACGAGCTTATTTTGGTCGAGAACAACTCAAAGGAGGTGTTTGCAGACTGCCATTCAGTTAGGAGCTGTTATAGTATATACTCAGGTACAAGAGATACTTCCAGAAGGTTAGTGCTTATTTCTTGTATCCCATTAAGAAATAAATAACAAGTTTGGTACGACAATTTAGTGAAAATAATTGTAATTTATATTTAGGGCGTAATTTAGAATACTGAGCTTTCTAAATTTACATTGTGATAATTTGAAATTTACATATTTTGGATTAGTCTATTTCTAATTAATTTTAAAATGAAGTTTGGAACATTTAAAACATTTGATTAAATAATTTGACAACATCTATGTGATTTATTGCAATGTCAGGTCAATCTCTCAAGTAGTACTAACTGACTGAGTAATTAGTTTTAATTTGATGTACTAAAGAGTGTATTTGGCTAAAGAAGTCAATTTATTAATATTTTAGAATAATTCAGTCTTCAACAATAATAAGATTTGTTAGTTGAGCATTAACCCATTCAGCTGAGAAATAAAGAGAGTCTCAATGCTTAATAACTGTCTAGCCGAGAAAGGGAGTTATTACCATTTGGCACCTCAAGTGGAGCTGAGAATTTGTATATATCAGAATTTGGCTTGCAACGTGTAGCTATGCTAGCAAAGATAAAAGACAATGGTGACTGGTAACAGAGGACGGTAAAATAACATGATTACTCCAATAATGCCTTATGCAATAACCTTTAGTGTTACAAAAAAAGCTGGTTCAAGATTTTTTAAGAAAGGTTAGGAGCCACAATTAAGTTTGATTAAATGTAATAATTAAAAGCCAAAGGAGCCTGTTTTTATTAATGTTTCTATTGTTAGGTATTTTACCAATGCTAAGATTAATACTATATTAGACCTCTCAATATTGGTAAAATTCATATTATGGTATTTTTTAAAAAGCTAATGTTAACATGACGTCAATAAAAATATTAATAAAGACAGGCTCCTTTAGTTTTATTATTACATTCATTCAAACTGATCTACGGCTCTCAAACTTTTTTAGAAAAACTTTAACCAGCTTTTTTCAAAAACTAGAAGTTTTTATATAAGACATTTGGACTAATCTGTCATTTTACCGTCCTCTTGTACTAGTCAAAATATTTGCACAACCATTAAAGTCACCCCGTATAATGCCTAGCAAATTTAGGCAGTCTATGAAATGCATCTCTTAAGACAATTCGTATAATTAGTGATTATATATATATTCCCTAATGATCTGCAGGCATTTTATGAAATGTATTTTTTAAAGTAAAAGTTAGCACTCATTAGCCACTGGGTTTAATGTACGCTAACTCATCACTCATAACAAATTTTGTAGGTACTTATGGCAGGCATCAGGCAATGACCGGTGAACATACACAATCAAAGGCTGCAATTAACCTAAACAAGCCAGAACGACACACAGTCTAGAGACGAGAATTAGGTATGCAGGTTTATTTAACATAACCTTCAACTTCAAACATAATATACATATTGCCTGCATCCGTGCAGTCATTATATAAAATGCCTAGGCATAATATATAACGCCCACAATTTTGCCGGCATTATGTTTCGACAAACATTAAACAAACGGACTGGTATTTTAGGTAGGTAATTTATGAAATTACATAAAATGCCTAGTCATTATAAAATGACTGAATTATACAAGTTGCCTGTAACATATATACAACAAAAAAGAAGTGGAAACAATGAAACTATTTTATTCTAAAATAGTACTCGCCAATTTGTTTAACTTAAAATGTCTGAATTTTCAAATTTTTAGTACAATAAATGACAGAATAATATGTAGGTTTTAGTCTACAGGGTACCACCGCATTAAATAACTTTATGCTATTTATGCTCAAAACTTACACTAAGACGAGAAAAATTACTTGCGTTGGTTACATTTTAACGAGAACTAAATTGAATAATCAATTATATACGTCAAACAGCACTGGAAAATGTAAATGTGTGTGTGCATCACTGCTTTTCTCAAAATTAAGTTTAATTTTATTCTATTTTCGAAGAATGGACAATTTTACTATGTTTGAAAGTAGTATATTTTTTTCCACAAAAAAGTCTAATAACGCTTTAGCTCTAGAACAATTACAAAAGGAAATAGATTAACATTCAAGATTTAACACTGACAGCACAGCTCTATACTGCGTTGCGCAAGTTAACAATAAACATTTTCTTAAACAAACTGAGTAGTCATATGTATTTACACTAGATTATAATATCATATTTTGGGATTATTATATGATTGCAATATATTATTAATCATTTAATAAAAAGTTCTGAATTTATTAAGAGAGCCCTATAAAACGTTTTCAGTACAACAGATATCATATACTCTAAAGACTGACATTGTCGTTAAGTGTAACTGTGAGCAGGTATCGATTAACTGAAAACAGAAAAATCTGGTGAGATACAAGCATATAACTTTTTACAGTGATCTTATAATTAGTCAAAAATTTGATTTTTAATTTTTAAGCATTAGTCAAGACACACAGACAGACAGAGTGAGAGACAGACCCATGAACAAAAACATGTTTTTTTTTGGGTTCAGGGGACTCTAAAACGCGAAGATCGGTTAAAAACACAATTTCGAATTTTTGGGGTGAATCCAATACTTTATTGTAAAAGGAAGTAAAAAGGTACAGTATCTCAGAAGTCATTTTTATCTATTCAAGTACACCGGTCCAAAGTTATAAAGTAACTTATACTTGGTCTGTAACCTACTTTTGTAGACCACGTATTCGTATTTTATTTGAAGAAAACTTCTTCCTTTTGAAATATTGTTTGATTTTTGGCATGGGTAATAATACCAAGAAGAAAAATCACTAATTGAAAGCCTAATTAATTAATTTTTTTAACTCAATTTGCGGTCACCGCCTGGGTGGTTGAGTGGGCAAGGGTCCAGATTAGCAAGAAGGTTGACATGGGTTCAAATCTGGTCGTGGCCGAGATTTTTCTCGGAGCAGCAATGCATTTAAACTCATTAGTTAAGTTAAATTTAAGTTAGATTAAGGTTTGTTGAATGTATGGTGTTTGGATGCAGGGGAGAGTAAATGAACTTTCTGAAACTTGACTGTAACGTTTTTCTATATTTTTTTCATGAAGTTTTAGTACTGCTTTATTTCAAATAATTTATCAGAATTATTCCTTCTTTGTCCTAAAAAACAGAAACAATCGTATTTCCTGCAGAATTCTGAATACGAAACCTCTGTGGGCGAGAGAACTAGAGGTTTCCATGCTTTTGATTGTCCTTTTGCCTATGGGTCGTCGTAATGATGAATTTGCTTCTGTCATACTTCTAGTACAATTTAAAAAATCTGCAAAAATCTTTACACGGAACTTCTCTCGCAAGTAAAAGTTTTGAAATACATTTTGAAAATCAAGGGAAAAAATTATACATTTTTTAAGGTGTTCGCCCTGTATATGTTATGTTAAAACTATGCCCTCTTTTGTCAAGGGTAGAAATATTAGCTATATGCAAAATATTACTTTTATTGAACTAATAGTTCTTGAATTAAAGCAAAAGTTGGCCCATTTTATCGTGTAACAATTAGGTAAAAAACACATTAAACAAGCTCATAATTTTCACAGATAGCTCTTATTTTTGTTTGTTTGTGTGTTGTTATGGATAAGTTCTAAGCATGCGGGGTGAAGCCACCCATTTTCCCTAACATGGAGTTCTTCTTTAAATTAAGGCTTATCTGTGAAAATCATGAACTTGTTAAATGTGTTGCGTACCTAATGTTTACATGATACAATGGACAGCTTATATATTTGACTAAAATTGTCTCACTTTCATGCCAGGTAGACATATAAGGCCGCAGTTTCATTGAGTCACCGCTAGCCACCAACCAGTTTGAAATTTCCAACCGGTTAAAATTTTGGTGGATGGTGGACGCCGCTGGTTAGCAATGCACAAGCGCTAGATAACCGTTAGGGATTTTTGTTTTATAGGTGCTACCACATTCGTTAAAGTTTCTTCGCTAACTGAAGATATCCACATTCTGAAATCATAAAATAAACGAGCATTTTCGTACATAACCTCACTTTTTGCGTTTTACTGGGCGTTTAAACATGTAACAATATTTAAATGTGCGTACTCCAAGTATTAGTAAGCGCGAAATTTATATTTACAGTTATTGGCGGTGGTCATCGCTGGCTTCAGGGTTATCTTAGTTAATGGTGGTTGATGGTTATGGGTGGTGGTGGTGTCTCAGTGAGGCTTCTGCTTAATACGCATGCAAAATATCGTATTCTTCAAACAAATAGTTTTTGAGTTATACATCCAACAGACAGACGGAGACACAGACAGATAGACAGACGGAATTGAGAAAATCTGTTTTACATCGTTAGGGACCCTGAAACTTGAAGATCTGAAGAAACCGCAGAAGGTGATCTTTTCGCAGTTACAATTTAATAATAAAAGAATAATCATCCGCAATACGTCTATGAAGCGACTTGCATGTTGTCACTCTCAGTAGTTTTTGATCAAGTTCTAGTATTTGGGGATTCATTTAGCAGATTATGCTCTCACACCCAAAACAGATGCACTATAGAAAAGACACGTTCATACAAAGTGTCCAGTGTCTGCTATACGATTTAGCTCAATTCATTGATTCTCCAAAATTCAATATTTTCTGAAAAAGACACAGATCTTCCATGACGGTGTTCATCTCCGACCTCTGTTCTTCCTCTTTTTTACATCTCAATTTTTATAGTGACGCAGAAGAGACATCGTCTATCTTTTAATGTAGGTACTCCACATATTTTCATACGTTTGCTTACCAGGAAATTCTTTTCAAAATGGGTACTTTATTATCGATTGATATTGAATGTTATCGAAATTAAAAAAGAAATCTGCCATAGTTGCTTACTTTTTTTTCTTACTACCATACCTGGTGTAACTATTTGTCAAAAATCGTATTAGTTTCCATGGTAACCTCATTTACTTTTATTCGTGAGCTACTTTCATGCCATTTGCATATCAGATCGCCCTGTATTTTCATTAGTTACTGTCTAAAGTATTATAAACAGTGCAGTGCAGCTATGATAACATATAGTGATTATTTTAGTGAGTTATGATGTTATTGCTTTTTAAAGGTTCATTTACCTACCTTGCGTTCGTACTGAGGCTATTACGATACGCGTTTGCGTATCGTAATAGACACAAAGCGATGCTATAATAAAAATACTAAAAAATCTCTTTTTTTTTGCTTAAAAAAGTGGCAAAGTAGATAAAATACTGTATGATACCTTGTTTATAAGGCATTTTGTAGCACTTACTCCTTTTGGGCACTCCTCGCTTCGCTCGTCGTACCCTAAATCCGTGCGTGCTACAAAATGCTTCTTATAAAACTCGTATCATAATATACTATTATATCACTTTACAAACGTGATTTTAGCTTGAGGTTCCGTCATACAGAACTAAAGATAAGCGTTTTTAAAGGGTAAATTTTCCAAACCGATTATTTGTAAAGGTACATTTAGTGTTTGACATGATTTTTTCAAAGATTGGCCAATCTCTTAATTACGTATATTTTGAAATTATGCTTATTTCATTACGTTATAATGTACCTATCTTACAAAAGCGTTTTGATAGTTGTCTGATCATGCTAATATTAAAATCCTATAACATAAAATCGTTGCTCTCTTTCTTTCTTTGTATGTTTGTTTGTATCTTTGTTCGCTATCTCCTTTAAAGATACTAGACCGAATAAGTTGTATGGTGGCTTAAAAGTTTGCTAATTTTTACACTTAGATCGTAGGCCGGTTTTAATTTTCAAAAAAAGTACGAAAAAGTTTTAAGTTAATTAAATCCTCTAAGCAGCGGAGCGAAGCGTCTGTCGCCGTGGGCTGCGGTGCGACAGCTGCTGTGTCCGTGTGCTGTTAGCTAGGGCATTGACTATAAACAGATCCTTTTAATAATCAATGGCTAGGGCGATTCCCTATGTTCATATATACGAGTAATTATAGCGGCGCATTATTCAAACAAGCCATGTTGGTCCAGGGGAAGAATGCTCGCCCGGGTTCGATTCCCGGCCGATGCATCCTTTTTTTTAAAAATTATATTAATGAATCTCTCTTTTTTTAATTTATATTAATGAATCTCTCTTTTTTTAATTTTAATATAATAAATCACTCTTAAATTAGAGAACCGAAGCGTAGTTCACTAGTGTATAGATAGTTTGCTACTTCAATTTTTCTTCTTTTTTCTCTTCAGAATTTTTCTTTTCCAATATAGGACACAGGCTTCCTTCATATTCTTCCACTCATCTTTGGTTCGATTGTGTCTAACAACTTTCTTACATCGCTTTAACGCAGTTGTGGTGCTTTCTTCTCTCGCTTCCTGTCTGTGTTTCTGGCTCATCTTAAGCTGGCTTGCTTTTGGGGATATATCTTTCACCTTGGTTTGTTTTTAAATATTTTTTCCTTTTAATGATAAATGGCTCTTTCCATTCATCGCTGCGATTTAGCGAGCCTGTTAACAATGGTTTCACTAAAAGTCCACTAATGATTTAGATATCCAAGTTCTTTGCTGTTCTACATTGATAAAGCTGCAAGCAAGGTTATGGAATTTCAAATAAACCTCGATAAGCAGATCAGGAAGAAAGTAAGTTCATGTATTGCGCATATGACAATGATAATTATTTTTGTTTACTTCTTGCAGCAGGCGACAGTTGACTGCGAGCTGTCACTTCAAAAACATATATTTAAAATTCTAATTACGTGTTCGTGTTTGTTGTTGTTTTGAAGTAGCGGTGCAAATGCGCTTCTGTAGTTCAGATTAGCATTTAAAAAGAAACTTTACTGTAACAAGTATCGCGCTCTTTTTACAAATGACGCAAATTACTGCTTTGTTGTGACAATCGGGATGTATAATTGTTACGCAATACAGCTAAAAACTGGGTCACGTTTAATGTTCTAGTTACTAATCGGCAGTAAAAATATCAAATTTATGAAAGTTGTCGCTGCACGGAAATAGATAATGTACAACTGCATATTGAAATAATTCAATGTAAATTCCTATGGTTTTCAGAATTGAAATATTATATGCTATATTATTTATTTAATTATTAATACCGTAGTGCTTGACGAAATGTATCATGCTGTTGATAAAAAGAACTAATCGCGAGAAAAAAGTGTACACACCGATGATACTCAGCTTATTGCTTTCATCGCTACTGCAGTATTATTCGCATCTCCTCTCTATATAGGTGTATCTAGGTGTTACGAATTAAGACCACATGGTTGCCAAAGTCAAATTGAAAAATTATATCAAAGTTGAAACTGGACCATTTCAATCAAAAATTGTATAAAACACAAAGGTTGTCGTAACCATTCCAAGGCTGTATAATATAAATTTACAGAGAAAATTGAGAAGGAGCAAATATCCATGTCAAATACCGCAGATATGGTTGTTTCATTTAGAGAAGATTGCTACGTGATAGAGTACTGAAACATGTTTTAACAAGTCAAACACTTATTGTCGCCGTTGATAGCTTTATTATGCGTATTATGCGACTTGCATCACAGAAATATAAGAACAATATTAAATAATCATAGCTCGAAGCTAATAATTATCATAGTTGAGTGTGGCAGTCTAGTACATATAAATAAGACGACACTTTTTAGCTCTGCAGCGTTTTAAGTTGGCCGTCGGATGTTTGCATGTAGAAATAGTATACAATTTAAAATTAATATCTTAAAAAGTAACTGTTTTATTTCAGATTCCCAATAGGAGAATAACTAGCTAACACCAATCAGTTATAATTAGCATACGATTTAAATATTGTCCAGAAAACATACTTTTACCAGGTCAAGAAAATGCCAATTTATCAAAGTATTTAATTAATTTAGATTGGAGATTTTTAATACATTTCAGTTCATATAAACAAGTATCTCGTTCCAAATGTTCTTTTGATTAGGTTTTCAACTCAGCTAATTTGCAGCAGTTTATATTCCATGCGCCTTCTTCTTGGCAAGCTTTCAGTTAACTACCTATAGATCTGGAATATCGAATGACGAGTCTAATAGCGGTAGATATATCGTTCAACCAATTTTTTATTCGTTTGTTTACCGCAACAGGCAAGCTAAATTGTCGTGCTGAAAGATGTAATCGTTGTTTTCCATCTGAAGAGTCAGAATTGACGGCATAATATGCTCTTCCAGTATCTGCTAATGTTTCAGTGCATTTACTGTATCACCTACAATATCGATATAGAAGACACACATCCCCACGTTATGATGAAAGCTTTAAATTTAGATTTTATTTTTAAACAGACAGATTGAAAGACTTGTCCGTATGTTTATACCTATTTATTTACTTTATCTATAAAGATGTAGATTGCATACCGGAGCGTTGAAATTACTGTTAGCGATATTTACACGTAGTATACGAATTTCCATGCTAAATCAATTATGTCCTTCTTCCCTATTCCATCTTCGACATTTTGTTGGAAAAATATAGCATGTTCAAGTCCTTTTCTCAACCATGTTTAGTCAGCAAAATAATGAAAGGTTGGATATTTTATAATGAATGATTTCCCGTTAAAAAATTACCAGTTTGACCTAGTATGGCGGCCCTTCATACCCTTCTTATCAGTATGGCACATAATTTCCGTCAGGGTTTAGGGGCCTTGTCTATCGATTACAACGAAAATAAGCCTTTCCGCTTTAAAAAAAAATATTTAAATTTATTAACAATTTTCCAAAGCCGCTGTTAATATTTCTAACCGCAGTTCGGCTGCCATACTTGCGTTTTTGACACCTACTTGGGTAATATAATAAGGTTTACTACCTA
Source organism: Agriotes lineatus (assembly GCA_940337035.1). Lineage (NCBI taxonomy): Eukaryota > Metazoa > Arthropoda > Insecta > Coleoptera > Elateridae > Agriotes > Agriotes lineatus. The sequence continues at coordinate 79,389,289 of OW679196.1, read as the reverse complement.
CCGAGCTTGTCGCTATGACTAGTAATTTAGGTGTTATGGGCTCTTGGTCTATATGTAATGATATAGTATCGAGCTGTCGTGCTCCCGTGTCGAGATGTTCTCATCCCGTATCACGCACGTGCTGTCATGCTCCAATTTGTTGCTTCCGTCCAGGCGAGTTTCTTTCGTAAAGTAGCTTTGACTTAAATGCGGCGCGAGCTATAGCTTTGTGGAGTACTGCCACGACTCGGGCTAAATTCTTTAAATTTATCGTGAAGTTTAACTTATGTTCATTTAAATTTCGACTTTATTGTTGTACCGCATGCCAGCATATTCGACTAAATCCATTCAGGATTCCTCGAACTTCACATTTGATTATATGTTGGATAATTTAAGTTTGATTTGGTAAATTGCATTTTGCGTTAAGCCTATGCCTTCGATGAGCGCCCTAACGTCTCATTAATGTTTAATTTGCTTTAATAATGTGATTCCCTCTTAAACTTCAATAATCTATCTAGTTTGTCTATTTAACGTAATTGCTATTGTATTTATATACTTTGACTATTATATTTTAAACCTTATGTTTATTAGGTGCACCCGCGTACTGAACGTTTATATATTAAAGTAGCATATTTTTGACTATTACACATTCGACTATGATTATGTGTGTTTTATTTACTGCAAACTGAGTTATGACCTGGTTATGATTACATTTCAGATTATTGTAATTTTGAGCAAGTTTTGAATTTATGAATTCCCGTTTCTATATGAGCACATTCGTTATAAAAGACTCATTGGCGCTCCTTCTGTGCTTATTAATGATTAATGAATTTAAGGGTTTGTAAAGAACCGCACGCTGTCTCACTGTTAGCTAGTTGACCCTAAAATGTGCCCATGTAGTCACCATAGTTCGCTTTTGGATTTAAATTTAGCTTCAACATATATGTTCGTCTTGACGGACTGTTTAATTCCCAAGGTTGCGTTTTGTAATTTTATCTTTAATATTGACATTGTAATTAATTAGTTATTCTTGTATTTGACTGTTAAATACGTTTACGCAAACTCTACAATAACTATAATAATAATTGACAGTACAGAACTAATTCACGTTAAAAAGAGGTATTAGACAAGGGGTTACCACATTTTCGCAAGTTTATGGGTATAAGTAAAATCATGTCAAATAGACATTACGCTGCACAAATTCAGATAAATAATAAAATAATAGAGACGGTAACCGAATACCCATATCTTGGACGAAAGCTACGCACACTATTCAAATATTCATATTACCAGTGTTTAAAGACAAAAGTGTCCAATTAGGCTATTTTTCCCATATTTACTTGTGCTTCCGAACACTGGACTTTTACTGAAACCAATTTAGACAAGTTAAAAGTAACACAAATACATATGGAAAGGTCTATATTGGGAGTAAGATTGTAGGACCGAAAAACCTTCGAGTGGGTAATGCATAGAACAAAAGTGAAAGATGTAATACAACATAAAAGCTAAAACAAAGTGGTATTAGGACGGACACCTAATAAGAAGACAGAATAAGAGGTGAAGCAAGAATGAGTAGGTAGGTAAGTTGTGCGCGATGTCAAGAGCTATGGCGGAAAACAGAAAAGTTATCTCTGACTAGAAACAAAAGGCATGCGATTCTTCACAACTTTATTTTTCAATACACTTTATCACCAAATCAATGTACTTGCGCCATTTGTCCTACACAGATTGCAGTATTAAAAAAATCTTTAAAGGGGTTTACCCAGAACTACCCTCGCAACTGCACGTTATGACACTAAATAATTTTAAAAATCAAAGAAAAATACGGGTAAAAGTTGCTAAAAATACTGAAACCATAAGAGGAAACACTTAGTCTTGCAAATTACATCAATTTTCAAATAAAAAAATATTACCGGCAATGGAATTCGAACTCCAGCCCATACGAGCAAGCCTGGGAATGCGATTTGAATGATCGGCATGCGGCGTGGTAGCCCGAAGTAAAGCAGGAGTTCGCTGCCTCTCCCACCGAGGATGCCTCCAATCGGTGAGATATTTTTTAGAACATTTATCTTGCATCTGTTGGTTCCCATTTTCGTCAAGAGTATAGCCTGATCTATGTGGGAATTATCACTTTTATCTATTTCTCAGTTGCCGCAAAAATAACAACGCTTTGTATGTGTTGGGTCCAAAGTATGCCCTTTTACATTCATTTAAGTAATAGTTCTCGAGTTAGAGAAAAAATAAGCAGAATTTTATTTTTAGGGTACCGTATCCTCTTCCTCCAACAAATAGTTTTTGAAAAACAGACAGATAGACAGACAAAATTGAGAAAACCTGTTTTTCGTCATCTAAGGACCCCCGAAACGTGAAGATCTGAAAAACTCGAAAGGTTATTTTTTTGCGATTACAGTACTTCCGTCGTCTTTTAGAGGATCTGAGTGGTGTACCCAAGTCACACCACCAGTTACTGACCGTATTAGAAACTTTGGAGCAGCTTCGAAAAATTATAAATAATTTTGATATAACTTTGCTAGGGAGACAACAATCAGGGATCCCATCGTGGTGAAACTTTATTATCTATCATGCAGTGTTCCCGACGATCCTTAAAAACAATTTTCTGGCACACTTTAACATTTGATGTTTTTGTATGTCTTTCACTTCTAGGTTCATCTTCTATGGAATCACGTCCCCAACGAAACTATTTTGACTAGAGCTTAATCGTAACTATGACGAAGCACCGTCTCCATTCAATGGCTCACGGATTATCTTAGAAGTGTTGCATTCTTTTTTCAGAAATTTGATTAGATATCTATGGTACAATTTTATAAGACTCATTTTCAGAGAAAAAAACACTACAGAAAATAAATAATAACGAACGAAACGAAGTGTCACTTTATTGACATTAAAGCTGAAATGCATCAGTTAATTCAGCCACGGCTAGGTAGATAATCAAGTCGAATATCATACATTTCAAAACCCCAACGACAAACCCCTATCCCTTGTTATCAAAAATGTACCAATCTCACTTACAGAAGACGACATAAAACAGTTGGTTAGCAAAAAAATTACCCGTAATTAGTATTAATTGCCTACAAAATAGGGAGAAAAAACGAATTACAATATGTGCAGTCATACTAACAGGCAATGAAGCAGCAAAAGATATCTCTAATTTAAGAACCTTATATTACTCAATCGTAACAGTAGAAGCCAGACGAAAACATACCGCAGTGTCACAACTGCCAGCTATAAGGGCACACTATAAATTATTGCGTTGCTAAATCACGGTGCGTGAAATGCAAGGAAGATGATCCAACCAAATCTTGCAGTAAAAAACCTATAGATACACCCTATTGTGTTAATTGCGGCGGCGACCATCCAGCAAGCTACAGGGGTTTCCCACATCATCAGAAACTACTAAATCCACGCACAGCCATCAGAAACGTCAGAAATTTTTCAAACATACCAAATAGCATTCCAAAACCACCACGAACAAAAAAATTATACCGATATCCAATCAACGTACTCCTCCTTAATAAATTCCATAATGCACTTTATTAAACAGTTAATTATTCCAAATGTACCTCAAATTAAATCATTTATCACATCACATACCTATCCTCCCTAACCTCTTCAATGGCTAATTTAACAAGAATCCTCCCTAACATCACAATCCTTAATTAGAACGCCAATGCGATGCAATCCCAAAGAAATACCTTTATATCGTTTCTGGCCAGATATAATATTAATTTAGCATGTATAACCGAAACCCACTTAGCAGAAGGAGACGCATTCAAGGTGAGTGGATATCACGTTGGCCGTAATGACAGACAAGCCCAAATAGCCTGGGGAGGTGTATCCATTATTGTTAAAAAACAGCTCCAGTGTGACACACCTATTGATATGTTGGTCAACAATCTAGAAGCAATAGGTATCTCGATAACCACTTCCAATAATATCAAAAAAAGAATTATCTCAGCTTATAGGCAACCCAACAAAACACTCAGAGAAACGAACATAATCAACCTGGTCAACACAACTGTACCAACATTATTAATCGGCGACCTAAACAGTAAATCCACTTTCTGGGGATGTCGTGCAACAAATCCCAGCGGGCTACAGTTGAATGACTTCGCAACAACCCATCAGTTACAGATTCTTACGCCCAACGAATACATGCACTGTCCCAACAGAAACGACCATCAACCTGACATCCTAGATATCATAGTAGCCAAAAATGTTCACTCACCAATACAACAAAGAGTAAATCCCGAGCTTGACTCAGATCACCTTCCCGTACTCATTTCATTCAATTCTGCACCAATAACTCAGCTAAGAAATCCAAGTACCTTAAACAAAAATCACGATATCGACGAGTATATTCCAACTTTTACCAAAACCGTCACTGATTCAGTTCAGTTCGCAATTATACCTTATAATCAACAAAGGAAAAACAACCCCAACGTCCCACCGGCCTACATTCTTGAATTAATTAAAGAAAAAAGCAGGATACGGAGAGAATGGCAGTAAACGAGAGCCTGATAAAAATAAGAAACATTGTAGCTCATCCACCGATAAGCCTACTACCAACGCTATCCAAAGTTTTTGAAGAAGTAATACTACACCGACTCAATTTGTCACTCAACGCAAACCAACTTATACCATCGATCCAGTTCGGATTCAGAAAATGCACATCAACTATGCAACAACTACAAAGGATAACAGAAATTATAAAAGAAGGTTAGGAACGCAAACAATATACGGTCGCAGCGTTCCTCGACATTACTCAAGCGTTCGACAAGGTTTGGGAAGGCCTCAAATACAAAATGCTACACTCAGAATTGCCGCAACATCTGCCAGCTACTATCATCTCATTTCTTGAAAATCGAACATTTGTAGTGGGAATTAATACTTCTATTTCAAATACTCAAAATATCTGTGCTGGAATCCCTCAAGGAAGCGTCCCTGGACCAACTTTATTTAACTTATCTATATACGACATTCCTGCTCTACACTTAAGCGACATTGCCTTATTTGCGGACGACACAGTAATAATCACCCAACACGAAACCCTCCATGCCGCAATAGAAAATCTTCAGTCAGCAGTTAACACAGTAAGCAAATGGTTCAAAAAATGGTGTATATCTTTAAACCCGAGCAAATGTGACACAAAAATTTTCACACTTAAATGCATCAACAACCATAACAGTATAAATTTATATGGTACAACAATAGGATGGAAGTCACCAACAGAAGCAATTAAATATTTAGTAGTAGAACTTGATACCCGTGTCATCTGGAAAGTTCACATAAACAGTAACTGTAACCAGAGCTACGCCAGACTGAAACAACTATATCCTTTAATCAACCCGAACTTATACCTACATCTAAATTGCACCGTTATGTTATATAAGGCACTTCTAAGACCTATATTTACATACGCATGTCTTGTCTGGTGCACAACCTCAAAAATTAATGTCAGCTACAGACATTTCAAAATAAAGTTTTGCTTATAGCTGTTAATGCTCCCTGGTTTGTTAGAAATGATCAAATCCAACCATGAACTAGGAATTGACACCATTGAACAATTCATAAACAGAACTACCAAAAAATTCCTAACCAATCTACGTTTCACCGATAACATCACCATCCAGCAACTAGGCCGAAGAAATATACCTACATACCCGACTCAAGAGACGGCTTCCCCAAGATTTACCATTAAACCAAAGTGAGCGGAAATGAAAGTGTATAATCAATAAGTTTCCGAGGCGTCAGTGTCCTCCGTGTCGGCATACGCGCAAGACAGAAATTAAGTACTAGTTACTTCATCACAACCATGCATAATACTGTTACTCAGTGTTGATCTGGTTTTCTATAAAAAAAATCTGAGCTGGTTTAGGTTAATTCTAGGTTAGTAGTAGCTTTTTACCAAATCTCCATCTCGGCTGTGCGGATCTTTTGGTGAAGACTCCAGTCCACTAGATCCATCCCCCGTGTTGGGGGGTGCCTAAACGTGCTGTGCGGTGTACGTATGTTAGTATGTGTACAGGATTCAGGTCGCCAGGAACCTTCCTGAAGTCTTGGATGGTTTCCATACGAAAGGTCGTCCGAAAATGAAGGCAACATCAACTTTTGAGGTATGGTCCAAGGCAAAAAAAATGTTTTTTTGATAACTGGTTCATAACATTTCATTGTACTAGTGAAACGGAGTGATGCTGTGTGTCGAAGTATTCTTGGAAAGCACCGAAGAGCGCTTATTTAGGTGGGGGGTACCTATATTGTACTTTCAAAACCAAACGTGTTGGTCCACATTGTGCTAATCATCGGTGTTGGTGGCAGATACGTTCACTATTTTCGAATCTGCTGCATCTTGTTTTTTTTTCGTTTGGCCTTGATTGAATAAAAAAAAGTTTTCATGTACGGAAACAACTCGCATAAATAAACAACCACTGAGATTTAGCTTAAAAGAAGTAAATTATGCAATACAGTAGGATATAGCAACTCAGAGAAACAATTTCAATTACCTGGAAGCCAAAATTCCTTTAGTAAGGCTCGTTTTTTATTAAAACAAATTGATTTGAAGTACTTTAAGAGCGTATGAAGATTATGTAAAACAATATACAGTATGTCGTTTTTAAAAAGAATTACTTGACTGTATTGAACATAAAAAAGGCTACGAGTATCATTTCTTAAATTACGGTTTAATAAAAATTAATAAATATAGACCAGGTAACTGCTTCATTTATAACTAATCGGCTTAAAATACCTTTATTTGAAGGTTTTGATTTTAAGCGATGTTGTTCCCTGAAATAAGCAACCGTTTCGTCCCTTTTTAATTAAAAGTTTTTAATTGAGAATTGTTGGGAGTCTTTGCTATGTAATTAGCAGTTTTAGATTGTTTCCTAAACAACCTTGGCATTCGCGGATGTTGGTTTGCACTTATTAACAAATTGAAAATACTTTGAAAGCATTGTCGAAACTGTCACAAAAAAGTTAGTAGTCATGGGCATAATAGAAAGTTCCATTTAATGAGATTATATTTTCAGGAAGTTCGAGCAGTGTAAAGCGTAGAGCTATAAATTTATTTCAGCAATCTAAAAACGACGATATCGGCTGTCACAAGAAATTGTCATCCATTTGTCCTCTCCTTGTGTTTCCGTCACTTCAGACACCTTGCAATTCAAGCTGTGGAAATAATCATGAAAATTGATACTTAAGTGACACAGCCAGTGAAGCACGAACCCGCTGAAAGTATTAAATCAAGACGCGGAATAGTTATTCTTCAAGGTCGTGCGTTAGACATAAAATTTATTATTTTCGTGTCAAAACGTGCCTTCATGTCATTTAATATTTATTGCAGGCAGAGATAAAAATAGAGCTAAGTCGGTAGCATTCCGAAAGTGGTTTGGTAATTCAGGTTAAAGTAACCACAGGGACGAAATTATATCGAAATGGAGACCACGATAACGCAGAAGTGGAGAAGCATGGGAGTTTCTAAAAGCCACATGATAAACAGCTTCCTGAATTTGCTAGTAATTAGGTTATGGTGGGCGGGCGTTTTATGCTACATAAATGCACTTTGAAATTGATTACATCGATATTCGAAATTGCATTGCCGTAACAATATTATTTGTTCGTCACAAATGATTTACATTATTGCAGTTAGTAGCGTAAATGGATGGGCTTGTTTGGCTAATTAAAGGGTTCAAGGTATTTTTACTAACGTTTTAATTGCGAAATTTTCAAATCGGTTTACAGTAAAAATTACAACCACCATTTCATGCGATACATTTTGAATAACTGCTCTCTTCTATTATTATTTTATGTATTTATCATGCAGTCAGAATTACGTAAAATCATTATTTACTACATTTTCTAGTATGGAAACATCTTGACACTTTCGTCTACACGTTTATTGTTGAAGTAGGCGCTTGCAATTACCATATTTGAATTAAGACACATTTCATTTTTCTCTTTTAGTTACTTTTTGAAAATCGTGGAAAATTTTACTGTGAAATAATAAATCAATAGTACTAGTGGGCTATTGAAAAAAAAAACTCTTAGTAAATTTATTTACCATTGCTTGTAACTACAGTAAAATAATAAATGAAACAAAATAAAATAATTTAGTTTTTTTCGCAATGCACAAAAACTGAAAGTGATACACATATAAACTAGTAATACCAAAATAATTTGAGTTTTATCAAAAGAAATGATTAGAAATGCTGTTCAGAACCACAAAAATAGTCAAATTCCAATTATTTATTGAAAAATTATTATTATTATTATTATTACTATGATTTCCTACAATAAATTCTCACCTTCAAACTCTTGTATCTTTCTTATTTATTTTCTGATCGATTAAAATTTTGGTCAATTATGCTACCCTTTAAAATGGTGTTTTTCTTATTTTTAAATAAGTGTAGAGCAAACCGGTGGCGTACTGAATCAACATTGAATGCTAAAAATCTTCGGCTTAGTAGGTACCTATTATAATAGACCAGAATTTGAAATCGACCAGAAAATAAAGGAGTGCGAAGCTAAGAAGTGAAGCATTTATTTTATAAAACCGTAATAATAATAATAATAATTTTTATATACATATAAATTTGGAATACGGATAGTTCTGTTTTGAAAGCAATTTTTTTCTATAAAACTAGACCTAACAAGATTTTTAAATTTTTCATATAGTAGACTAGTGATTTGCAATAACATTATTTAAAATTTTTAAAAAGAATTCTTTTAAAGGGTAGTACAACTAAGCAAAATTTGAAATTCATCAGAAAATACATAGGAAAGCTACAGAGGTGTAAAGGTTAGAAGTGAAACACACCGTATGTAAACGTGTATTGGGTATGTGTACCTGCCGTCACATACCTACCTGCCTGTGTCCCGTTGCCATCGTTACAGATTGCAAGGTAGCATCGTTTTTCCATCTTAATGACTACAGTTGCCGCTAAAACCGCTTACCCCTTACTTCAAAGGGCGCGGGCGTCGGTTAAACCTAAACCTTAACTAAGTGAAATCCAGATCGCCCGCGCAGGGAGTCGAACTCTCGCCCGCTCCGACCCGAGCGCTACTTGTTTTCACTGTGGCGTTGGCTGCAGCGGCGATCACCACAGAGGTTCCAGGTAGCGTTCCTGGCAGAACAGTTAAAGCGTCCGAGTAAAAATGAGATTTCCTGTTCGAATTTTACCGACTGCAATATTTTGTTATCTTTGTGAATTAATGTGATTCCCAATACTGTGTTTCAGTTGATTGTTTCAGTTTTATTAGAAATACGATATTTTGTACATGATTATAAACATTCATCACCGTTCGACTCTTTAGTGCGTTAGCGTTGGGTGAGCATTGGAGCCTGGTCTCGCGTTTAACGACACAGAACTTATTTTAAACGGCAATATGGGCCTACATGGTGTTCTAAAGAGCCAGTTATTTATGTCATGAATTGTTTTTTTATGAAATTGTGCAATAGTGTGTATTTTTCTTGAGAAATGTGAATGAGTAGTTTAAGATTTAATACAAAATAACTGAAATAACTTTATCGTAAAGGAAACAATAAAAAAGCTGGAAAATAATCGTAGCAGAAATTTGACAGGTTTTAATATTTTAAGGCAGTTAAATGCTTGTAGTAAGTATACACTTTTAACGGCTAAAATATTTTTTTCGATTTTTGTAGATCAGTTAACTTGGTTGTGTGTATTAGGATGCGTGTATTAGCTTTTTTGCTATTTATAGATAAGTGCAAAGGTGAATACTGTAGTACTGTATTTAATCGCGTGATAGTTTTATTAATACTTAGGAGTAAAATTATGAAAGGAATATAATAGCTATTTATGATACAAGTACTTAAAGTGACTGTTTATGGCACGCTACACAAATTATCAAACGAGATCGTAGACTGAGTTTGATGTACATGTAAAGTGCAATAACTTTTTTATCAGGAGTTTGCGTACAATATTTTTTATTACTTTAAATTTACTTGTATTAATTTATATCAATATCAATTTAACAGAGGTTTAAATTTTTGGCAGTTGTAATTGATGTCATAATAAAAATTGACAGTGAATAGGTAGCCAGTACTGGTGACTACATATTTCTGTACCGGTATCTGTCAAAGTTAGTTGTCTAAAGTAATTACTAAGTTTTACCTACGACAGTGTGTAAAATTGACTTTTAGTTGGCAGTTTTAAGTTTGTAAAATGACTGTTTAATAACATGTTCTCATTAGTTTACGTCGTCAGTAGCAACGTGTTTAAAATGATTTCATTAGTCCCGAGTGGTGTAGCTTGAACAAGCGTCCACTTTCGATCAGCAGAGTTAAGCAACGCTGTCTCTGGTCAGAACTTGGATGGGAGTTCCACGGCTGCATCTCTCGGCGCCTCGTGGTACGGCTATCACGGAAAAAAGTTGGTCCCGGCGGTCATACAACATCATGACAGTCGTTAGTGGGGTTGGAAGTCCTCATAACTGCACAGCGACGCCTATAATTGGCATAACGGCTGTTGGCTGAGTGCGAATTAAATAAATAAATTAGTCACGTCGCTAACGTGTTTTAACATTTTTAACCTCGCAAAATTACGACCGGTTGCTAGTAATCCTAATATACATTTAAATATATTTTTTATATTTTCCGTATTTTGTAGATTCTATCGTAAATAACATAATTATTGTACGATACACATGCGTAAATCATGTTTACTCACTCGTGGGGTTTAAACCGGTCGCTCACTTGCGTATTAACTCAGCTTTACTCGTGACTAAAGACTAGCTTTACGCACTGGTATAGCAAATTACTATTAACTTATTCGTTACATAATGTTTAATTACTTAAAACACTTTACCTCTAAAGAAAGAAGGAGGCAAACGTTATAACCTCGCTTGCAGTTTAAAATCTTAGTTTTAGCAAGCATATGTAATTTTTAGTTGGACAAGCTGTTGATAAAAGGCCTACCGCTACTAATGATCGAGAAAAATTACATTATCAATAATAGTCTTGTTTAGTACACAATCCGCTTTTTTAAATTTGGTCCGTTGCAGCAACTTCATCATGAATTGAAATGCCTCCAACTACATATTATTGAAGTCTTAATTAAAATCTCTATCAGTTGGTTATGCTTTTATTATTTCCTTAATATTCGTGCTCAGACAGATATCAGAAAAGACAATAAAACACAATAAGGAGGTACATATGGCTTTAGTACATCTGGATAAAGCATTCTACCAAGTCAATAGAGACAAAGTACTGGAGAAATTGAATGAAAAAAATGCAGTTTAGTCATACTAGAAATTGACACAACCTCTAAAACATGAAAAAATAAAATAAAATCGTTAGTTATTGGTAACTGGGGAATAGCTTAGATTAAATTTACTTTACGGCATGCGGACAATATGCTCATTTTTTGAAAGAAAGACCTCCAAGGCAACTTAGATATATCATTGTCATCATCATCATATTTCAGAATTATGCATTCCATCTTTGTACATAAACCTTCTCAATGTTCTTCTACTGCAGTTGATCTTTTGCTTTCGTTATCCAATGTGGTCCAGCAGTCTTTCTAATATTATTCCTCCATCTTGTTCTCGGCCTGCCTCTGTCTCTCTTGTCGGTTCTTGGTTGCCACACCATTGCCTAGCTACTCCACCTTCCATCCTGGATTCTCTCTAAATGACCGACCATTTTCACTTTCGTTGTGCTACTCTTTTTGTTATGTCTTGGACCTCTGTTTTATTTATTATCCATGTGTTGGGCTTGCTATTTATCAGCTTTATTCTAAGCATAGATCTTTTCATTCTTCTTTGAGTTACTCTCAACTTTTCTAAATTGGTTTTGAAGGTTCCCCTCCTCCCAAAGCTATATGCTAAATATTATTTTTATTGAACTAATAGTTCTTGAATGATAGTAACAATAGGCATATTTTTTTAAGCTGCTAAGGTAGGCATATAATCCGCATGCAAAATACCGTCTTTCCCCAACAAATTATTCTTGAGTTATACCGCCAGCATGCAGAGAAACAGACAGATAGACAGATAGACAGACAGACAGACATACAGAAGGTATTGCAGCATTTTGCATGATTTAAGTAGGTACTAGTTGTTTAACCGCAGTTTTTAAAATCGTATACTAGTATGGAAAATGTTGAAAAATGTAGATGACTTCCAAACTTCCCAATGGATATGTCAAATTTGAAGGTTGTTATCGAATTGTGACTGAATGACAATAAAACAGTCACTTTTTGAATTACATTACCAAGTGACTTACTGTTCTCAATGCTGGACTGATTTTAAATAACTTCCCAATTTCTGGTTGAAATACTATAAATAATATTTTTTCCCATCTAAAAGCAACATTTACTACCAAATACTGCCAAGAGAATTATTACCTAGGGTTATACTTACATAAATTTTTATTAGTATTTAGCTTTTTTATGCTTTATCAAGTTCTTGTACTATATAATTTATAAGTCATTTAATCAGTTTGATTACTGCTGACCTAATTAATCTAGTTAGAAAGTTCAAAAGAAATTTCGCTATCATCTGTTAATAAATGACTCAACATTTTATACTCTAGTCCTATACTATTTGCACTTTATTATTTAAACAGGGGCTTTGTAACATATAAAAGCTTCCTCTTCTTCCCCTTACATTAGGCCAGTGGTCTGTTTTTAATCACAAAGTCGTGGTTCTATGAGCCCCTCTTGCTCGTAAACCGGGTAGGTCAAGAGGAAGTGGAAGAGTTCCCTCATTAGGGCTTAACAACTTCCACTTGTGATAGCGTGGTAGCCGAAGCGCGTAGGATATTTAAAAATCCGTGTGTAGTCACCAGGGATCGAACTCGGTTCGGCCGCCTGAGACGCGAACGTGTTGCTTGCTCGCCAATCCGCTCTCTAACATATAAAATACATATTAAATTACGTAAAATCCTACAGAAACATAATTTTTAGAATACAGGCCGTGTATACAATTTTTTATTTTCAAACGGCGTGGGTCAGAATAGCGTTTTCGAGGGAAAAAATCGATATCTCTGAAAGTTTTAAGCTTTTTTACAGAAAAAAATATGTTATTTAACTTCACTTGTTAGTTAGTTAATTATTTAGTTAGTTTGCTAGGGTCAAATTTTGTAATCCAGTTTCGACCCGCTTCCACATATACCATCAACTTGAAACGTTGTACACTTACGATGACAATGCAACATTTTCTGTCAAACAATTTCTAGGTACCGAGGGAGTGGTTTGGAAGGGGTGATTAAAAAAAAATTTGTTGTAAAATTCTGAAACTGAGGATATAATAATACGAGTATAATACGTGTCAAAAATGGTAAAAAAATCCAAGCACTAAGGGGGTGTTTTTTTAAGGAGTTGAAAAATAAATTTCGTTTGAAAATTCTGCAATTATGTGAATATGTATAAGTATGTAATATCTGCGCATGCACTAAAAAGAATTTAAAAATTCTAGGCACCGAGGGGGTGGTTTCCGTGGGGTCGAAAGATGAATTTATTTATAAATTCTGAAACTTTGTGAACGTAATAATATATTATATACTTGTGAATACATAAAAAATTGTAAAAAATACCCGGTACCGATCCCACGGACTGCGGAAAAATTCCGCCTTGTCTTGGATTCGAATCGAAGACTCGCTTAATGCAAGTTAGACGCTCTTAACCACTATGCCAGGCGGTCGTCGTATAGGTAAATCCTAGCACGCTACGACGTCAATAGAAATCTGTATATATATAAATGAAATTCGAAACCCTGACTAATCAACGCAAAGCAATAACCACTGGTACTAGGAACTTGAAATTTGGGTGGAAGGTTCAATTTGTTATGTAAGGTAGTGCTAAAAAGGGATTTTTTGAAATTCGACCGCCAAGGGGGCGAAAAGGGGTAACATGTGTTTTCACGAATTCCTCAATATCTCATACACCCGATGAGATATCGACTTGCTGTTTATTTGCAAAGATTTTTGATGCAAATGCCAAGAAAAGTATTTCATAATTTTGCCCTAACCAACCCCTAAAGGTGCAAATATGGATTCGGGGTGAATTAAAGAACCCTTCGTATCTCCTATGTTTCTTGAGTTAGAATCTTCATTTTTGCCTATAGATGTATTTTTGTGATATTTAAAAAGCGGTTTAAGGGATTTTGACAACTTTACCCCTAAAGGGACGAAAAGAGGTAAACTGTGTTTTCACGAATACCTTAATATCACTTAGACTCGGTAAGATGTCTACTTGGTGTTTGCTTGCATAGGTATTCAATGCAAATGTCTAAAAACACATTTCAGGATTTTGCCCTAATCAACCCTTAAAGGTGCATTCATGGTGAATTATAGAACTCCTTGTATGTCCTATGATTTTTGAGTTAAGACCATTATTTAGTGGTGAAAAGGGAAAACTGAAAAGGGGTAGGTTGTTAAAATTGTCATATTTTTTCTTTCTGGGTTGGTTCATTTCTGGATAAAACGGGCCGAATAATAAAAATAATAAGTACATATATTTTTCATGTTATCTCATTGCTATACTAAAACTATCGTTTTATCATTCTATACAGGGTAACGACAATTACATACACATTTCCAGGGGGTACGTGAATCATAAAAGAGTTAAGAACTTTTTTCTGAAGAATATTACTTCCTTTTTACCTACAATATTGTTTTGTAGGTTTTGTTAGTTTAGCGTATGTGAGAAGGGGCACTCCAGATTTGATTTAAGATTTAGAAGGAAAAGCAAACGTCGGTAGAAAGAAAGGGCATCTTGCTAGTTTGTAATAAAAGAAACTGCTGATGGATCCTGGCACTTACTCCCGTAGGGCCTATTGTTTCCAGACGCGCCAATGTCCGCAACTGAAGATTATGTTACTTATTAGTTTAATCTATGAGTAACATAACAACAATAAAAAGAAGTCATATGCAGGTCTAGCTACTATTTAAAATTCTAATAGTTTGTAAATTTAAGAGAAAGTGTTTTCATGTTTCAAACTAGCAATTTGTTTTGTAAGCAAACTTGTAAATAATTGTTAAAACATTTTAAGTCGGAAGAGTACTACCACCAAAATAAAGAAAGAAGCTGAAAAAAGCCTTAGTAATGGACCATAAAAAATTATGTACTGTTTTGTATCTATTACATACATTACATGCCATTAAACTATAAAATATTATTACTACCATTTTCCGAAAGTCAATTTAAAAGTAACTACTGTAATAACTTGAAAAAAGTATTTTTTTCTTCCTATATCTCACTGTACGGCGTTATAAACTTTTTTACTTTTAAATTCATCTTTTTTTTTCCACTTATATACATATAAAATTTTAACAAATTTGTATAAGATACTTTTCAGGCCCAGCTATCCACAATCACAAATTTTTATAAGCAATATTTTTATACAATTTACGCAGTTACCCCGATTGTAAGGGTTTGCAATCTGAGAAAAGGAAAAACTTATACTATTTTACAAAATGTCAACAATTCGTCGCAAGCGAGGTGAGAAGAAATTAACAACGTTTTGGATCATGCAGTTTAATCACTAGATAATTTTTAGAACAATGAAATCTATCTCAAGTGCTGGCTTTATAACGATCACAATTACTTATTTATATGTTTTCAATTTCTCGTAAAATTTCAAGTATGAGACGCCTGCTGTACTTTTTAATATTTTTGGTATGACTTGTGATCGATCAAAATTCGCCAACTCCCTGCGAGATTTTTTTAAATATCTTTCATCAGTAAATGGTTGTTAGAAACGTAGCATATAATTATTGTTGACTGTTGAAAAAAGATGAATGATTGTGATGAATATGTGTTTTGATCTTCCTTAATGCAGGTCGTTGACCTATTCTTAAGAGGTTCTTTGGCCAAATTCCATCTACAAGAAGATGTAGGCCGATAGTTTGCCTTGCAGCTTTTGAAGATTAATGGTATTTATAAATTATACCAGGTGTCCGTTCTCAAAGTCGAACATAGGCGATTAACATTATATTGGACGTTTTTGCCGATTCCTGCTCGCCAGTTCAACTTACAGGGAAGGTAATGGTATCAATGGAAAGATAAAATTATTACGCATCAAATGATACCAATAGTAATATTCAAGATGCGATTTTTATTCTAAAATACTAATTTAAAACTTGGGAATTTTTAAATATGCCATGCCTTGCTTTTCAAGTTCGATAGCATTTGTCAAAAAAATTGCTAATTAGTTGGCGTAAATCAGGTATTTTCTGTCAACGTCTGTTAAAATTATCTACAGAAAAATTAATTATTTCAATGAAGAATGAGTGAAGGCACTAATGTTAATTGCCTATGTTCGACTTTGAGAATGGACACCCGGTAGATTGTACTTAGTTGAGAATAGAAAAAATAATCAAGTAACTGTGGAATTACTAAGGTTTGACAAATATAGAAGAGGTATGGATTTATATACAGGGTGTTAACTAAGTACATAGACAAACTTCAAGAGGTGATTCCTTGATGAATTATAAGAAGGAAAGCTTATATAAACATGCATCCGCAACGGTTCCGTTGCCGAGATACAGGGTGTTTTCCATAAAAAGAAGTGTGCCTTGAAAAATAATTGAAGTAATTTGTTTTCTTAAACAACTTAACTTTTTTTATAAAAGTAATCATTTGTAGTTCTTAAATAGTACTTTATGTAACTAGTCCTCAAAGCAAGGCTTTAGGGGACGAGTCGTAATGTTTCCGTAATATGAAGATGAGTCCTCTAAAGCCATTTGAGGACGTGTTGTATACAACGTTTTTTTGTATTAGCTCTCCAAGCATTATAATATGAAGTTTCAATTACCATTAACGCGGCATTATATTAGAAGGCCGCGCGAAAATGTATTTTTTCGCTCCCCAGACTGGTTACTTTGGAAACTGTCTAGGATCATCAAAATGGCCATTTAGAGGCCTTGTACTTAAAGTCCTCATGGCAACTAATGTTTGAGTCCGCTAAAATGTTGCCATGACGACTTTAAGTACAAGGCCTCTAAATGGCCATTTTGAGGATCCTAGACAGTTTCCAAAGTAACCAGTTTGGGGAGCGAATACAAAAAAAGCATTTTTGGTGATAATTTTCCAGTCAAAATGGTTCAGTTTACCGATATTGAAATGACTGGCATGCATTTCGTATACGGAATATTTAAACTTTAACCCCTTGTATCTTGAAAAGGTTTACTCGATATTTTCAGTAGAATTTATAGTGTCATATTTTTCATATACTAAATGGAAATATTGGTCGATATTAGAGCCAGTAGGAAATAATTTGCACATTATGTAGTAATTTTTTTAGAATAACACCATTGCGAAAAAGAAGTAATCTGTACCTTTACTATCAAGCTACAAAATAGTTATTAACGTCATTAGGCCGATATATAGCAAATAACGGACGCGGTTGAATTTTATAATCCGAGGCGAAAGCCGAGGTTTATAATCAACAAAGTCCCTTATTAGCATTTCGGCTGTGTGTCGTTGTAATATTTGTTTATTTGAAGAACAATTAATTAACAAAATTTAAAAATCACGTGATCCCTAACGACTGGCGGCTATTATATGACGTAATTTTTAAAAATCACGTGATTCTTAACGGCCGACGTCTATTATAAATGGCGCAATTTTTAAAAAATGACGTGGTACTTTACGGCCGGTGGCTATTATGGATGATGTAATTTTTTTAAAAATCACGTACTCTTTAACGGCCGGTGGCCGTTATAATCCTTAACAGCCGACAGCTATTATAAATGACGTAATTGTTTAAAAATCACGTGATCCTTAACGGCCGGTGGCCGTTATAATCCTTAACAGCCGACAGCTATTATAAATAACGTAATTGTTTAAAAATCACGTGATTCTTAACGGCCTGTAGCCGTTACAATCCTCAACGGCTGACCGCTGTTATGAATGATGTAATTTTTTAAAAATCACGTGATTCTTACGGTCGGCGGCCGTTATAATCCTTAACGGTTGGCGGCTATTATAAATGACGTCATTTTTAAAAAATCACGTACTCCTTAACCGCACGTGGCCGTTATAACAGCCGACGGCTAAAATAAATGAATTTTTTAAAAATCACGTAATTTTTAACAGCCGGCGGACGTTATAATCCTTAGCGGCCGGCGGCTGTTGTGAACGATGTCATTTTTTAAAAATCACATTTTCCTTAACGGCCTGCGGCTGTTATCTTTTTTAATAGCTGGCGGCTATTAGGAGTGACTGTTCATGTGTTTATTTAGTTCAGCTAAAATACAATATGAGTACAGTATTACGAAATAGTATATTGTATAACTAGTGTTGAAAATAGCACTTTTCACACGAGTGGGTGAGTTTGGTGACCATGAGCCGCAGGCTAGTGTCATAAAGCCCCACAAGTGTAAAAATTGCTTTTCACACGTGTTGTACACTATACTTTTCTAGGACTGCAAGCCGCAGCCTAGATTTCAAATATACGAGTAAATTTCAGAGTGCGACATCGATATTTTACGCTGTTTTTAAGCGTGCGTGAGAAATCTAAGAGTTAGTTAGCAGTGTTTTTTTTTTGGCTATTTTTAGAGCAGTTGTAGAAAAAAGTATTTTCCCACGCCCACATATGAAAGTGGCAGTTTCCATACAGTCAAGTAGTCACAAAAAATGTCAATGTCCTTCACCCGGTCGTTATCATAACGAACGTGTTTGTTATGCAAAAAAAGATGCACAATTCAGTTATACAGCGCGCTAAATATGTTATTTTAACCTAAAAATTACTGACAATGTGTCATTTTAACCTATAAACTACTGAAAATATGCCATTTTGACCGAAAAATTACGGGCAATCTACTACTTGTCAGTTGTCACGATAAAGCTGTCATTCATTAAATCGCAAAAATGTTTATTTTTTGTGGTCGTAGGAAAAATATCCTACATAACTCGCTCGAAAGTGTATCGTATGCTCGTATTTTATGTCACTCAGCTCCGCTACGCTTTGTCTCGTTCCTCAAATATACTCGCACGATATACACCACTTTCGCAGCTTGTTATGTAATATAGTGTAACATTTTAGGCAGTTTTTGAAGGGACTTGAGTTGGAAAACCTTTTCTAATTTAAGTGTAGTCGTTCTTACTCATCATTCATGTACTGGTACATTTACCAGTATTGCCAAATAATTTGTTAAGGAAAGCGATTTCCGCGATTATTTACAGAAATGCTACAAATCTTCTAACTTTACGGCACATATTTTACAGAACGAATTTGCGGGTTTGTAACTTTACTAACATTTGACTAAAACTTATCAAAATTTACCTCATATCATCTCGGACACGTTTTTAGCTAATAATAATTTACAGTATAAAAAATGCTTAAATTATGATAAAAGTTAATATTTCCAACTTCGTTATAAAAAAAATTCCATATTTAATTTTTTAAATGTTTTCTGTAAAACTAAAATCATAGCCTGTATAGTTAAATGGATAATTCAATATTCTGTAAGGACAGCAAGCGATTAGAGTATGACATCATAATAATTCTTAAAACGAAAGCAGGAACTAAGATTTTTCCTTACATCTTACTTTCTATTAGATAAACTTTTATAATATACAGATCTATTAAACTAATTGAATAAGTGACTGTATATTATGATTCTATTTTCAATTTCATAGCCTACTAACTAGATGCACTTTAGCACCAATATCATCCACCTTTTATGAATTATATTATAGTAAAGTATCACTAAAACACTAAAAGTACATAACATTTATTTGTGTTTGTTGTTGCTAATAAATGCATAAAGCAAATACACTTTTAAAACTACTGAGTTTTCCAATACTACGGTCTAATAGATTAAATAATTTATATCTTACTAAAGTTGTGGAGATCAAAAAACATTGAATTTGTATTGTGTCAAAATTAGCTACAATTTGCATTTAAAACAAATAACATGTGAGCAAGCGAAAGTGAAATTAAGCTTGGCTTTAAAAATTGAAACAAATGTGGATAATTAATTCACATTATGTTATTGTTTTAGAATGAAATACAAATACATAACCTAAACCATTGCATAACTGTCACCTGTTATATTATGAATAGACAATGGTCTCCTGTGTAAAACTGCAAGCTTGCAACCTTGAACGATAAATAGCTTCTTTATATGAATTGCAAGTCTGCAACCTTGAACGCACGTGGCTTCCTGTCTCACGCTCCCTTTTAGAGATAACGCTTATCTTAGCTGATTAGGCATAGTATATATACTAGTAGCTTGCACTTCTAAGTTAAGCTCCAGTCAGTCGATAAGTTCCATTGTGTTCGTATCATAGCTAGATGTAAGAAATTGTCCGGCGGCTAGCTGTGTGCTTCCAATGTTATATTTCATTGTAAAATAAAAATAAACGTTTTTTAAAAAGTCGTTTCGGCGGCCTTTTAATAAAACTGGCGCAGTCGGTAGGATTTGTGGAGGAAAACCTGGAAAACTACAAACATCGAGTCGACCAGCAACTTTCCTTGAGGTTCAGCTCTTTGCCACAAATCGAAACCTACCACCCAGCGGATCTTCGGACATCTCCAACAGGGACAAACATCGCCCGATCGTGAGAAGCGCCCGTCGACCCAGCTCCTGCTCCTCCGTGGTTATTGGAACCATCTGGTCATTGGGACCACTCTTGATCATTGGGATCAGTCTCTGGTATTGGCAACGTCAACAACGACGACCCCAGGACAACTTTTGGATAACGCTCTAGCGCAAAGCTGGACTATCCAAGTCGGACTTCAGGACCTCTGTGCAGGCCAGCCGACATCAATAGGATCGACGCATCCTTTTTGAAGACAACAGGACGTAGCTTGATCGCACGCCGTTCGTCAATTTTAACGCACAATGTAAGTGCATATTTTTATAATAATTTTCAAGCTTTAGAGAAAAAGCAAAGGTATATTTTAAAAAATAATTTTCAAGCTTTAGAGAAAAAGCAAAGGTATATTTTAAAGGCAACAAAGTAACGACTATTAAAGCGTTCGCCTAAGTAATAATTTTTAAGTTTTAAAGAAAAAGCAAAATAATTAATTTTAAAGGCAACAAAGTAACGTAATATAATTTTCAAATGTAATAATTATTAAAGCGTTCGCCTAAATAACAAAGTAAAAATTTCAAAGGCAACAAAGTAACGTAATATAATTTTCAAAAGTGATAATTATTAAAGCGTTCGCCTAAAACAACAAAGTTAACTAATATAAAGTTTAAAAAATTATACTAACATAGTTTTAAATATAATATAAATAATATTTATTTATAAATTCAGGCAGAACGTAGTAAGCCAGACCAATTGCTGCACATAATAGGTGTGCTTAATTTGCATTTGTGCTTGCGTTCTTGCGCGTAGGATACCTACCCCTGTTAAACATCCCCTAGTCATTAAACTGTTTACTAACATAAATAAAAATTAAAAATAAGTGAAACAAATAAAGCAAAATTAATTTTTGTCTATAAAATTTTTATGTTTAGATCACTATTATCTTGAATCATTAGTTAAAACACCTGTAATTATATTTTGAAACAATTGTAAAAATTTTATGTCTCGAGATAGATCACGCTCACCAAGGAATTCAATCCCTAGAATTTTATTTTTAAATAATTGTAACAACTTAAATATGGTTGATCAAAACGCATCATTGTTTCCCCCACATTTTAATGTAGCTTTATTAAATGAAATTCCCACATATGATGGTAATCAAGCCACTCTTTCGGAATTTATCAGATCCGCAGAAATCATTGCAACTAAATTTTGTACAGAAAATTTAAACGATTATATCAACCAAGTAATTTTAAATTCGATAAGGAATAAATTAAAAGGTCAAGCGTTAGAAGTAATCACAGGTTACGAGTATGATACTTGGAAAGACTTAAAAAATGTCTTAATTGAAAATTTTGGCGACCAAAGGTCAGAATTGAATCTTTTAATTGATTTAACTAAATTAAAACAGAATAAAGACTCTCCCATAGAATTTTTCAATAAAGTTAGAACTCATTTAGCAATTTATAATTCTAAAGTTTCTCTGAGTCAAGAATCAAAAGATATTATCACTTATAAATTAAAGGCTAACAAAGATTTAGCACTTCGCACTTTTACAAGTGGACTAAATGAAAATTTAGGAAGCTTCGTAAGAAGTAGAAATCCAACTTCACTAGAACAAGCATTAAGCATAGTAAAAGAAGAAATTGATATCAGATATTCTCAAAATCAAAATAATTTTCAAAGTCAGAAATTAAATAAATCAAATTTAACTTCCAATATTCAAACACAAAATTCATACCAATCTAAATTAAATAACCCAAATTTTATGCAAAGACCATTCCAACAAAATCGAAATAATTTTAATCAAAATCCCAACTATTTTAAAAATCCAACGAATTTTAATAATCCTAATAATTCTAGAATAACTCGAAATTCAAGCTTTAATGCATTTGCACCAAAACCAAATTTTTCACCAACAAATAAACCAGAACCTATGGACTTTAGCACTATAAAAAGACCAACTACTCAACAATCAAATTTTCCTAATAAATATCGAGCTAATTCTCAAAACGTTAATAGAAATTTTAATCATTTAAATTACCATCAAGAAAAACCTCCGGATGAATATGAAGACTTAACCGAAGATTTATTTGAAAATGGAGAATTTTCAACTCCAGAAAATTTTAACGAAAACTTTCAGGAATATTCTGACCCTGATAATTCACAAGACTTAGATCACACCCCAGATTATTTCGAATATCCAGATCCAAACGATACAGTAAATTTTCATTAAGAGCCTCGGAAAAGAATATTTTAACTTTTAATATAAATCCAAAATCAAACCTTCCTTATATTATAATTCCCGCCACCGGCGATAAACTTTTAATTGATACAGGTAGTTCACAAACAATAATTTCTCCAGAATTTGTACAACAACATTTTCCAAATTATATTTATGAAACAGAATTCGAGATAGTTACATCCCATGGAATTTCTCAACATAACTTAATTGCAGATTTACCCATTCCTAATCTTTTTTATAAAAACGGAACACATACGTGTTATTTATTCAATTTTCACCAAGACTATGTAGGACTTATTGGATCCGATTTACTTTCAAAATTATCCGCACGAATAGATTATAAATGGATGCATATTCAGACAGAAAGAGCTACGATACCATTTTATTATAACCCGTAAAAACTAAACAAAAAAAAATGAAACTAATGTAACTTTTCCAAACCTAAAAATTAAGATTTTTATTTTTCTCAACAAAACCTACAGTTAACCCTGTGTACAGAACTTTTCGTAAAATTTATCAGCATAAAAAAAAATGTAACTAAAATAACTCCAAAATTAAAATTTAATGAAAAAGGCATGACTAAGCCTTCAGCAATTGAAATCATACAATAATCAATTTAAAACAAGCGTAATTAATACTTTAAATGAAATACAAGAAATTAATATTTATAATCCTTAATCTTATAAAAATAAAAATTATGAGCTCAACAAAAATCAGTCTATCAGACTTAACAACTTTAATATAAAAACTTCAAACATTAAAAGTATTTTAGATAATTAATTTAAATAACAATTTTTTAACAACTTTAATATAAAAACTTCAAACATTAAAAGTATTTTAGATAATTAATTCAAATAACAATTTTTTAACAACTTTAATATAAAAACTCCAAACATTAAAAGTATTTTAGATAATTATTTTAAATAACAATTTAAAAAAAAACAATTTAAGACTAAAACCAATGCACATATAATTTCAAAACTGACGAAAAGTCAACTCATAAGGTTTAGTAATTCAAACATAAATTTGTAAAATATTTAGATTATATAGCTCCTTCTAAAGTAGGAATAAAATCAGATTCATCTAAAAATTCAATAATCAAAATTTCCCAGCACTTAAAAATCTAAATAAAATAATTTTTAACCAAATAGTCTACTAAAGAACATTTATCAAAAATTTTGCCAAAATAACTAAATTTTTAACCGTGTGTTTAAAGAAAAAAAATAAGATTGTTCACACCCTTGAATTTTTGAAAAACTTTAAGTATTACAAATAAATTCTAATAAATAAATCAGTAACTTCAAATATCAAAAGTATTTTAAAAAAATAATATTTTAAGAAAAAACTTAAGACTAAAATCATTTAAATCAGAAAAAACTCAAATAAAAATTACATTTAACAAACAGACAAGACCAGCATAATATGGTATTTACAATTTTAATAATCACAATATTTCTCGCGTTAAAACTAAATGTTCATAGCAACATACCTTTATAATTGATATTGCTAAAAGAAAACAAAGAAAAATATTTACAATTTTAATAGTTACAATATTTCTCGCTTTAAAACTAAATGTTCACAGCAACATACCTTTATAATTGATATTGCTAAAGGAAAACAAAGAAAAACCTTTACAACAATTTAAAATTAAATTCAAATTCAGAAAAATCAAACATTTCAATTAAATGAAAAAGCATTTGTTAAAAAAAAATTTCAGAAGTAAAAATGAAATTTAAAATTAAAACCAATTCGGAAAAATTGAACATTCCAATTAAATGAAAAAATATGTGTTAAAACAAATTTCAGAAGTAAAGTTGAAATTCAAAATTAAATCTAATTTAAGAAAAAAGGAAATATAAAACACCCTGACTAAAAGGAATTATTGCTCTCCCTTTTTTCAGAATAGAGGGTAGTACTCTTCATCGCCTGTACCCTGCTGACTCAATCATTAGTTATACAGAGCGATATTATTATTAAAAATTTAAAAGATAATCCTGGATTATATCCCTTAAACTTAGGAAACGTAGTGCTTAAACAAAGCGAATGGACGCTTATTAGAAATGTAGACTATACTCCTATATTTGTTAATTATGACACACTTAGAATTAATTTAATGAAAATAATACCGTTACTTGAAAACAAAAGTTACGTTATTGAATATACAAAATTTAAAAGAATTGACGATGTTATTATCAATCATAACAATTTACTCATAATATTAAAACAATATCTTGAAAAAGCAGATAAACTCTTAAGTCAATTATTTCCTGATGTTAAACACAAAATTAATAAGAGAGGAATTTTCGATGGACTTGGATCCGCTTTCAAATTTTTAACTGGAAACCTCGACGCCAACGATGGAGTCAGATATGAATCTATGATTACTAAATTGCAAGAAAGCAATAAAATTCAAAATGACGTTATATTAGAACAAACTAAAATTTTAAAAGATACCATCTCAGTAATCAATGATATAGCAAAGAGTCAAGAATTATTAGACAGAAATATAAATAAAATAATTTTACAAAATGAGGAATTAGGCAAAAATCTCGCTACATACTCCTTAAAAACAGTCTTGCTAGAAGCAATTCAATTTTTGCAACTACTTATTAACACTTGTTTGGAACTAGAAAATGCATTAACTTTTGCCCAAAATCAACAGATGCATATGTCATTAATTGATAATGACGATTTAATTGAAAATCTAAATGAAATTTCGACGTATCTCAATAGCATATCAGAAAAAGCTTTAACTATTCCATATCCTGCAGAGTTACAGTATTTACATTTATACGAGTCAATTATCATTACAAAAGTTTATCAAGTTAAAAACAGAATTACATTTATATTCGAAATACCTCTTACTTCCAAAACTAACGATTATCAAATGATACAATTAATACCATTTCCGATTTTTATCCAAAATTATCAATTTCGTATGATTATACCTACTTATAGTACTTTATTATTTAACGTTAAAAACAGCATTCCCATTGAAATAAGTCATTGTAAACTTATAACTTTAGACACCTACTTTTGTAAACAAAATAACTACTTTGAAATCCCCAACGACAAATTGTGCGAAACACAACTTCTGTCATTTAATAAAAATAAAACATGTATCCCTTATTTATTCAATTTAACAGATATCAAAATATCACAAATAAATCCTGCGACATGGTTAATATCTTCCCCATCTGAAGCAATATTGGACGTCAAATGTAAAAATCAGAATTTTAGAAAAGGAATATCTGGCACTAACCTCTTACACCTCAGTTCAGACTGTCTTGTTTCAATAAATCAAAAACACATGTTATTCACCGCAAAAAGAACCTCAAATGAAATTGTTAATTTAAAAATTTCAAACATTGACCGCTTAATAATTCCTGAATCAAACCACATAAATGTTTCAAAGATTGACTTGATACCGCTTGACACCCAGAAACTGGTTGAGGACCGAATTAAACTTAATAAATATGAAAATTTGTTAAAACCTGTTAATTATATTAAATCTGATAATTTAAGTGTGTCTGCAATTATATTTACTCTGTGTACTATTCTTATGTTAATAATTTTTATATTGTATTTGTATTATAATAGAAACACAATGAAGATTAAACTTATTAGATTTTTAAATAAAGATTTTGAACCGGTTAACGTAAATGCATAAGTTTAATTTTCTTTTCTCTTTGTAAGTTCAATGGAGGCATATTTGAATACCACCCATTGAACATTTTATCGGCGGACGTGTTATATTATGAATAGACAATGGTCTCCTGTGTAAAACTGCAAGCTTGCAACCTTGAACGATAAATAGCTTCTTTATATGAATTGCAAGTCTGCAACCTTGAACGCACGTGGCTTCCTGTCTCACGCTCCCTTTTAGAGATAACGCTTATCTTAGCTGATTAGGCATAGTATATATACTAGTAGCTTGCACTTCTAAGTTAAGCTCCAGTCAGTCGATAAGTTCCATTGTGTTCGTATCATAGCTAGATGTAAGAAATTGTCCGGCGGCTAGCTGTGTGCTTCCAATGTTATATTTCATTGTAAAATAAAAATAAACGTTTTTTAAAAAGTCGTTTCGGCGGCCTTTTAATAAAACTCACCGACTGTCACATCAAAATTTTTAATTAACATAAAAACTAACACTTAAACAAGGTCATATCTGCTACATCAACAATTATGTATTTAGTTATAAGAACTGCTGAAAGTGTTAAAATTTTCACAACTTGACACTTCTATTATTCTAATAACCGCCATATTTGAATTAAAAACATTAAAAGTAATAGAGTAAATGACTTAATTTTTTCTAAGCCAAGCTTGATTTCATTTTCATTTGCTCACATGGTATAATGTGTCTATATCAGAAAATTCAAACGCTCTATTAATTCTGACTAGAATGCATTAATCTAAAAGCTATTCCTATTTTATTTCTCAATATTTTGAAAACAAATACCTGTGTCGTGCAACAGTTAAAACTATTCATGAAATAGTAAAATTTGTTAAGAGGCAATTGGTTTGGTGGGGAAGCAGTACAGATAATGGAATACACAACAATAAAAGGATGCGATTTAGTTAATATTTTTATTGAGATAACTTTCCATACCTCCACAATAGAAAGTGGAAGCATTTGAGTTGAAATCGGTTGGAATTTGGGAGAAACATTTAAAATATAATTTAACAGGCAAATGGTCCTCTTAATGAAATATAAGTTATTTAATTTGCCATTAATTGAATGTCTGTTAGCCAATCGCGCAACAAAGAGGGCAATATTTGAATGATTAGCAATTCTCTTCTAGCCGGCTTGCGTGATAAAGCAGAAGTGTTACTAATTAAATTTCCATTACAGCTTGAAACAATCTAATTATTTCCAGGTATTCTAACTGAATTTGAGATATTAGTACCAAACTGGCGCATGCATGCGTACCTGTAACTTCGGGGTCCTGGAAAGGCTTCGATATGAAATTCCATCAAAACTGAGCGAACCCACGAGTATGTTATTGATATTTGCTTCTCGTCGACAACACTTCAACTTTTATAAATTTTAAACAGGAGTTCTATGCACACAGCGAGATTAAAGAATAAAATTCCACCGTTATCCGCGGAAAACGCGCGAACGCTTCTGTTTAACGTTCGACTTGGGAGCGTCGATATCAACTAAGCAAATATTGGAATGTAGCATGTAAATTACGGCAGATAACGTATACGTAACGCACGCACTTACGGCGGCCGTAACATTGTTGTTATTATGTGCCGATCATTGCTTTCTCTCCACAGGATCGTGCGCAATTTTCGTTTTAAGAGCTTAATGACACCATTTAGTGCCCATCAAAGTCGACCCCTCATTTGCGTTTAGATTTCTTTCGGTGCACTGGCAGGACGCAAATTAGTTTCTACCGGAGTTTTTGGCGTCTCTTGGGGTGCGAAGAGCAATTAATATCCGAATACTTCGTAAATTAGGCACCCTTTTCTTTTTAAGCTTGATGCATTTTTGAATACTTGAAGACGATTCTTTATGAACAATAGAACTCAACTTCTTGGCAGATTGCAGTAAATGACTTCCCAAAGTTTATGGACTTACACATATTGTATTGTAAAATATATCAGATATAAATTTCATATTTCATAGAATATTTCCTAAAAAAATAAATAAAAAGCTATTCAGTATGCTCAACTAAATAAATTAATGAGGAAACTATAAAACAAAACTAAATGAGTAACCAAGACGAAAAAGTTTAAAGAAGTCACCGGAAAAAATACCTGAACATATTGAAACTCAAAATGGTTATATCATTAAAAGATAAAAAGGAAGGAAAGTAAACAACGTATGAAAAACAGCCAAAAATTACTTGATGATGGTCAAAAGACTTCAAACGTAATTAAACCGTAACGTGTGGTACATTGTTGAATTCAGAATTAAGAAATTGTTTGAGCTTTGTAATTTAAGGAAAAACGTAATGAGGCCCACTGGATGTTTTTATTGCTAATTCTAACTATTGTTTATAAGTAAGAAAGGTAGTCGATAAATTAATTACTTCCTATTGCAAATTATTTGTATGCCACGATTTTTAAGGATTAAGAACATGTAGTGCTGCTGATTACTTCTTTCTTTGAATTACAAAAGCTGAAACAACGTATGAAATGCTCTAGGACACAAGTCCGTATCCAAAAGTTTCTAGACTATAATGTGTGGTATATTGTTGAATTCAGAATAAAAAAGGCTTCTGAAATTTGAAATCATAAAATATAGGCCGTATTTAAAGACAATGAAGTTGACGATGGTTGCTTGAAAACGAAACTTCGGATAAAAAGTTATTGACATAGTCCATGAAAAGTTACTATAAAGACGTTTTGTCAGTTTTACTCTAATTTTCATATTAATTCCAGAAAAAATGGAATTAAAAATCCCAAAATTCGGTTTTTTGTCAAAGATTTCTAGCTTTCATTTTCTTAGTCCTTCAATTACTCAACTTTTTTCCCATCTAATCAAATGTGTATCTGTTACTATTAACGAGATCCCCATACGTGCCCTTCTTATCTTGGACACACTGTATAATTTTTGTTTCAAGAATTATAGTTTTGCCAAACAATTATTATAAGTTTGGTGAAAATGTTTCTACTACTTACAAAAATAAATTAACAGAAGTTGTAGATGATAATTGTAAAATATCTATTCTTGTTCTAATGTTGAGATTTTTATAAAAATCTAATTTTTCTATTTTTTTAAAACTTATAGTACTCTTTAGAAAAATCATTTTAAACAAAAGCTATAGATATTTATATATTATACAGTGTGTCCCAGGATTGATGTTACAAGAGCTGAGATCGCTTAAAAATTTTTGAATTTTATTTTAAGATTGTGGAATTAGGTCCTGTCTAGTCTGAAGAGAATTTTAAGAATATTTTCAGTTTTTTAAAAAACAAGTCGGCCTTGACAGTGCAGCGAAAACTATTTTCTTCTCTGGCAAACTATCTTTTTTGTTTATAATACGGCAAAATTTTACTAAGAAACGTTGTTCAGAATGAAAAAATATGGCCCTATGCAAAATTTCAGAAAGTTCTACCTACTTAGATCAAACCGTCATTTTTAATAAATACATACAATGTTAACGGTTTAATTTAAGTAGGTAGATCTTCCTGAAATTTTGTATAGGGCCATAATTTATCATTCTGAACCACTTTTCTTGGTAAAATTTTGCCGTATCATAAACATAAAGGGTGGTTTACTTGAAAGAAAAATAGTTTTCGCTGCACTGTCAAGGTCGACTTGTTTTTTCAAAAACTGCAAATATTCTTAAAATTCTCTTCAGACCAAGTAGGACCTAATCCCATAATCTTAAAATAAAATTCAAAAATGTTTAGTCCATCTCACTTCTTGTACCATCAATCCTGGAATATACTGTATAAATCTATTTAAAGATTTTTTTGCCAAACAAATACAAACTTTTGGAGAAAAAATTGTAAAAATTTAATTTTGAATCTCTTTTCAAAAACTATACCTACAAAAACAAACCTTTTAAATAGAAGTTGTAGATAATTCTATAATATATGATCTTGTTATTATAACAATGTTAAAAGTTTTGTAATTTTGTTTGAATTTTTTTCAAAAACTATAGTGCTTATTACAGAAAATCCTTTTAAGCAAAAGTTGTAGACATTTGTATAGTATCTGATTTTCTTCTAAAGAATTTTATTATTACAAAATTATTATAATTATAAAAAATTGGAGAATTTTTTTTTGTAAAAATTTAATTTTGTATTTCGTTTTCAAAGTATTTTTTACGAAAGTTGTATATAATCTGTATAGTATACGACCTTGTTTTAAGAATTTTTACTTTTATCAAGCAA
Organism: Agriotes lineatus; assembly: GCA_940337035.1. Lineage (NCBI taxonomy): Eukaryota > Metazoa > Arthropoda > Insecta > Coleoptera > Elateridae > Agriotes > Agriotes lineatus. Next base: position 79,358,695 of record OW679196.1, on the reverse strand, counting down.
TTATAAAAATGTGGAGATTTTTCCAATTTTTCAAAAACTCTAGTATTTCTTACAAAATATTTTATTAAACACGGACTAGATATTTTTATATGATTTTTAAAGCGTTTTATTTGTCAAAAAATTAAGAAAATTTGGAGAACATTTTTGTCAAAATTTAATTTTACAATTTGTTTAGACTACTCTTACAAAAACAAAAGTTGACAAAAGTTCTAGATAATTGTACAGGGTGTTTCTGAAAGGTCCTTACCAAATGCTAGCACAAATTCCTGAAGATAAATTATGGCAATCTAGCTTAACTTATCTTTTTTCAAAAGTTGATAGTTTTCTATCCAGGATGTCAAAGTTACGTTTTTTTTTACTTTTTTTTAAAATTTATCTTAATACCAATAAATCTGCACGAAATGTAAATGTAAATTGCTATTGTTGTTGGCCGGTTGGCCCTTAAACACGCTCAAATTTTTTTGGACCAGTTCTAAGCCTGGATAAAGTGTGAAGGGGTTTCGGTACGCAATAAAACATTTAAATCCAATTTTCTCAGAAAGGGTTGCTCGGAGCAACACCTACCAAGTATACCTTTTTTTGGACCAAACATGCCATGAAATAATAATTTTTGTTCTAAATTTAATACAACGATTAACAGAAAAGTTAAGAAGCTTTCGATGTATGCGAAATGCTGCTGGTGGCGCCCTCTGCAATATACATCAACATTGTGATAAGATCTGGTTTTCCCATAGAAAAAAACAAAACAAACCACTAATATCAAATTTCGTGCAAATTCTGCTATTATTAAGATAAATATTTAAAAAAAGTAAAAAAAAACATAATAACTTTAACTCTCAACTTTTGGACTGAGGTAAGTTGGGCTAGATTGTCATAACTTAGTCTCAGCAATTTATGCTAGCGTTTTGTACGGACCTTTTAGAGAAACCCTGTATAATATATGACCTTGTTCCAAGGAATTCTATTTTTATCTAACACGTTGTTTTGGATTATGACATGATGGGGAAAATCCTTCAAACCATTAAGCACAGAATCATAAAAGTATGACAGCAAATAGAACGTCGTACAGTGTATAGAAAAACACACTTTCAATATTTTCCAATTTTCCGGCTTTCCTTTTGGATTTTTCAGAATTTTATTTTTTGCTAAAACACCTCGGGAGTAAAACGAACAAAACAAAAAAAATCATCCAAATTGATCAAGTCATTCACGAGTTTTTGCGTTACTAATACATATATATAGATTATAAAAATGTGAAGAGTTTTGTAAACATATCATTTTTCGATATTCGTAAAACTATATTGTATATAGGTACAGCGTGTTTAACCATTGAGTTTAACATACGTATAATGACCCAAAAAATTTGAAATTGTATCTTCATAATTGGGAGATCGCTCCCTGAAACTTATTTTGCCTATAGTTTCAATTCAGTTGAAATCAAGTGCTCCTTGATAACTCAGCAATAACTTTTCGATTTTGTGTAAAGCACTATAAGTATTAAAGGAAGTCCGTTCCCTACATGCGCCAGGGAGCACTACTCGCGTGCTTGCGTCGCGGCTGCCTTAAATAGGACGCAGTTTTCGTTGACCCCCTTTTTCATTTTAGAGCATTTACCCCGTATCTGTTGATCTCATTTTCGTCAAGGGTTAAGCCTGAGCTATGTGCAAATTGTTACTGTGATCTATTTCTCAGATAAAGCAAAAATAAAGAAAATTGTATTTTTTAAGGTGCTCACCCTGTGTATATATTCCCGGATTTTTCCGGTTTTATGCCAGGTAGATACACAATCTGCATGCAAAATGCCGTCTTCCTTCATTAAATAATTTTGTCTAGGTACACTGAAACGTGAAGATCTGAAGAAATCTCGGAAGGTAATTTTTTCGCGATATCAATCGTTCCTTCGTCTTTTAGACGAGGGAAGTAAAATCATTTTAAACAAAAGTTATAGATATCTGTAATATAAATTTTTTATGAATTTTATTTTTATTAAACAAGTATAAAAGTGTGATGTCAGCCTAGATTCTCCGAATTCAAATTAAAACTGTGGACATCGATTTTCAGGCCGATATACGTATTAAGCCGTCTGAGCTGTAAAGAAGACACAAACACACATACGTACATCATTTCGAAAACCACTTTTTCGAAATCAGTTACGAAAACTGAAATTTTCGCAAAAATTTTGAGTTCATAAAATTTCATACTTAATAAAAATAAATACTACTTACTGCTATATGTAGCACTAATAGACTAATAGAAATGTTTTGGCACTAACGAAAAGTGGGTTATGGAACAGCAAAATAGACACAGATGTACCGGGTGACAATGAGACTAGGACCATGCCTCTATCTTCGTTACTTCTTCTTCTTCTTCTTCTTTTCTAATCCTTGATGCCTTTCGGCGTCGGATGGCGGTCTCTAGTCCTGTATCCATTTTTTCCATCTTTTTCTGTCTCTCCTCCATTGTCGCTCCTCTATCTGCTCCTATTTCTCTGATTTGCTCCAGCCATTTCTTTCTGGGTCTGCCTCTTTGTTTTTTGATAGGTTTTCCCGCTTCCATTATTCTTTTTGCCATTCTGCTTGGTTCCATTCTTACTGTATGCGCGTACCAATTTAGTTGTTTCTTTTTTATTTTTTCTAGTATAGGTTCCTGTTTAGTTATTTCTCTTATGTCGTCATTTTTTATCCTGTCCCACTTAGTTTTTCCTGCCATTTTCCTGAGATGTTTCATTTCCATTGCAGTTATTTTAGGTTCGTCTTTCTTTCTAAGTGTCCAGCTTTCGCAGGCATAAGTTATTGTTGTGAATTTTCTTTTTCACCTCTATGTCGATATCTTTGTGTCCTAGTATCGTTTTATTTAATGTATAGTAAATTCTTGTCGCTTTGTTTGCTCTATTTACTATTTCAGCCTCCATTTTTCCGTCTTCTGTTATCATACTTCCTAGGAATTCATACGTCGATACCCTTTCTAGTTTCCTGTTTTTACATTTTATGTCCTTATTGTTTTGATCTCCTTTTTGTTTTTCATTTACTATCATGGTCTTGGTTTTACTAATGTTTATTTCGTTACTTATGAATGCATTTGTTTGAAATTTGATACAAGGATACTAGACATAATTTCGGATTGACATACAAGTATAATCAAAATGGTCGACTTTCGATTTCACCGGAAATAACACTAACTTTGATTTTTGAAATAGATCACCCTATATATTTTGTTTTTCTCAATCTACGACTCAAATTACATATAACAGTGCTGCCGAATTTATTTAGGTATTACACAGAAATATTAAAAAATTTATTAATTAACTATTCTTCAATTTTAAATAAAGTAGTACATGATGCATATCGTTAGATTGGTAATTAATTTTGCTGTTTAATGGTAAGATGGCCCTTGGTATGTGCCATTTAAAAAAAGTGAGTTTTTCTTAAAAAACGTGTTTAGCAAACTTTGTTCTTTGTTATTGACTTTATTAATAAAATAGCTAGCTATTATTATTAGCTGCTAGAGTCAATTAGAATATATTTTTTCAAGTCACAGCCTTCTATCGTAAACAATTTTTCTGTTTGAAGAACTGAAAATTTGCCGTAACTGGTTTATGTAATTTGACATTTAGATTCCGCAAAGCGTAAAATATACAGGGTAACTTATTTAAAAATTCATAGTTTATGTAATTTCCGGTGAAACAGAAGTCGTCCATTGTGACTATATCTATTGGTCAATCAGAAATTATCTCTACTATCTTCATATAAAATTTTATCTAAATCTATTCATAAATAAAGAAGATATAAACATGGCCCTAGTTTCATTGTCACCCGGTATGACGGGTATTCATAACATCTATCTAGAAACGATAATAATCAAGGCGTATCCATATCACCTAAACTATATATTATCGTTTTTGAAGATGTTTTCAAAAATTTAAAGTAGGGGTGAAAAGTATAAACGTCAATATTAATTCCCATAAGTAAAGAACATTTAAAGTAATTTTAGAAGAATTAAAAGAAGGCTCGGAAGAAGTTGACTTACAGATAAATGTAGTTAAGACAAAAGTCATGACAAACACCTAAAAAAGAGCGAATATTGAAGGTGAAGGAAACATCTTAGAACAAGTAGAGAAATATAGATACATATCTCTTCCGAAGAATCACACTCAACAAAGAAACCCAAGAAATATAAATTAAGAGAAGAATGAAATTAGGATGAGTCGCAAATTAAGTTTTATACTTAAGAATAGGAATATTTCCTAATATTTTGGGACAAAACTCTTTACTACGGTTATGATTATGACTTACGGTGCTAAAACCTAGAATTTGACGAAGAGAAAAGTGGAGAGCATAATAAAAGCACAGCGCGACATGGAAAGACAGATAGATATTGTAGGTAAAGCGCATGGAAGAGGAGGACGATTAAAATCATAAATGTAAGGGAGAGATAGAGTAATACGACTTTATTGGCAATTTGGTGCACACAATTCTCTCCAAACAGATACTAGATGGCATGCATGAATCCTAGACTGGCGATCATTGTTATGCAAAAGGACACAGGAAGGCCACAGATGTGATGGGTAAACTACATAAAATGACACGCTGGATTGACATAAAACTGAATAGTTTAGAAAAGAAGACAATGTAGAGAAAATGGAGAGGTTATATTCGTAAATGGATTGATAAAAGGCTGAAAGAATGAGATACACATTATGTATAGTGTGGTACAATTCTCATGTTTTTCCATAGCCTTCCTGTACTTCACGAAGCGAACGTCTATCTGTTACGATTATTACAATTTTTAAACTTAAATTTCTTTGTTTATTGTCTCATTTGGCATTTCCACCTCTTTCTCGATCTACATAGACTCTTACAGCAGATATTGTTATATTCCTATTTTGTATTTTAGGCTATATCTGTTAATTTCTTCTCTGTACTTTGAATTTATTTTTCTGTCTCTTAGTTTAGGTCCAGCCATTGATCTTAACAATATCATTTCAGGACCTTGAAGACGTTGTTCTATTCTTGTCTATGCCTATTTCCATATCCGGTAATAGCTCATAACTCACGGATTTGAAGGTAGCAAATTGTTCTACATCTGTGTCGTCTATGACAATGCATTTTGACCCAGCCAGGCTAGTTTTTCCAAAGCCAGGTAAAGTATTGTACTTTGAAAATCATTCCGCTCCACCTCCAGGCGTTATATCAATAGGTGGCGTTCATCATTTTCCCGGATCGTCCTGTACTCGTTTAGTGGGACTGTGTTTTGATGTTCGGCGAGTAAACAAAAATAGAAAATCACTTATCCCTCCTCCACTGAGTTATCGGACCCCCTTTTAGCAAGTGGCTGTGTTTTAAATTGGTTTTAGACTGCACAATGAAAGTATTGTTTTGTTTCTCATTCACGAAAAAAAAGATAAAATATTCGTAGTTTATTGGCGAGGGATTAAAGCATGTGCTGATTCCATTTCAAATCCAGAACTAATAAATTTAAATTATTTTAGATACGTCTTTATCGTACCTCAGCTGACTAAACTATATGAATACCTGGTGTTATTTATTTCTAACACAAAGTCTAACAGCCGTATTCATAGTCGTTCGCCAGCGGTTCGCCGGCGAGTCGCCGGAGTTTCGTTATGAATAGTATGTTGGCGGCACTGTACGTCTACGTCAAATTCGAGGTTAGCAGGTTAGATTTTGTGTCAATTTCTTTCAAAACTGACGGAAAACCTAACCTGATAACCTCGAATTTGACATAGACGTACAGTGCCGCCAACATACTATTCATAACGAAACTCCGGCGACTCGCCGGCGAACCGCTGGCGAACGACTATGAATACGGCCGTTAGAATCATCAAACTTCAAACTGGAGAAAAGCCGTAAGAAATTCAAACTCCTACTCAATTTTGATCTAGAAGTAGAGAAAAGTTTGGGCATGAAACAAGATAATGCGTACATTGTTTGCAGATTCCCATCCTGAAATCTAATTTGAAAGAAATGTCTAATACATTTTCAATTACTTACTTTCTAAATAATAGCACGAGAGCCTACTTGAAAAAAGTTGTTAAAATGCCAAATATGAGTTGCTTAAGATCTCAGGATGTAATAAAGATAAAGAAGGTAGAAACCTTCCTACACGAGAAAATTAAATCTGCATTACGTGCTCTAATATCTCTGACTCTATTAACTCGTACTTCTTTTCTAATTTGGACTTAAAATACTACCACATGATAAATAAGAAGTGATTATATCTGCAGATTTGATGTGTTAATTGGTGTGACCCCGCAAGGAATTTAACGATTAAGTTATGGAATCTTCTACCCCAAAAAATGTCGATCTCGCTGTCTTGCACATGTGTATGTTCAGGGTTATTCATTAGATTTAGGATGACATATAAGTAATTTTGGATTGCTTTTCGCGAGACTCCCTGGCACCGGAACTTACGAAAAAAAAGGATCGCTATTTGAATTTTACAACGTCGCACCCGTGGGAAGTGCTAAATTGGCGAGACCGCCTTCCGCGAGGAAAACCCAGGGCTGTTGCTGTTAGCACGATAAATTCACTTAACAACTAGTAATCCGCTGGATTAAGGTTAGATGATCCATTAATTTCCATCAATTTATGTCAATATTTGTCATAGCAATACTTTTATTTTTTATAGACACAATATAATCCCATTATTCAAGCAATTACATTTCGTCTGCCTCTTGTTATTATCTTAATTTGTTAGAAATGTATAATAAGTTAAGGAATATTCCTTACTTTATGATAACTCGTTATTATAGTATATTGGGTTGCTTTTCTCTGAAACGGTCTGTTCGTACTCTTTCGTGAGTAACTCCGTATATAATGCTGAATTTGATGATAAATAAAATAAAAAAACATGTTCTTTTACTAGAAAGTTATTGTCATGTAGCGGCTTTACAAAATAATGTAATGCATATTATGCATGTAGGTGATCCTATTATTCCCTTAGTATACAGGTGATTCATAATGAGTGTAACAAACTTCGGAATTTTGTTGGGGAGGTCATTTTAAGTGGAAATGTTATATGAACCCAGCTTCTATTTTCCTTCGTTACGGAACTATAAGAGATAAATTTTTTAAAAGTGCAGTAGTAAAGCCATACATCTAGTTATCTTTAAAAAAACACACTACAGTCAAATACTAATTGAAAATCACTTGTTTGCTGAACAATTAAAAGGTAATATTTGACAATTTGTGTTTTGCTGTAAAAGAATAAAGTTACTAATTAAAAATTATTTTTAATGAAAAAATTTCAAGTTTTAGTGCAGATGAATATGATGATATTACCGTGTATGTTTACTGCAATGGAAACGCTCGTCCTGCATCCAGAAAATATTGTCGCAGATATATAAATAGACAGGAACACTCTCTTCGACTTTTTGGTCGTGCTTTTCAAAGACTCTATGAGACTGGTACAGCTGCTGTACATAATAATAATGCTGGTATTCACGATGAAGAAGGTGATGACAACAATAAAGAAAATGTAATCGATGCAGTTCTGGACAACCCTACAGTTGGTACTAGGCGCATCGCAACGCAATTGCACCTTTCGCAGAGCTTTGTGTGGAGAATATTACATCGCGAAGAACTGCATCCTTATTACATTTAACGAGTTCAGGTACTATAACCATAACATTATGGTCAACGTGTGGAGTTTTGCATCTGGTTGCTACTTAAAATTACCGCAGATCCAATCTTTTTAAGTAGAATGTTGCGGACCGACGAGGCTCAATTTACGAGCTTTGGTATTAATGCCATTTACAACTACCATCTATGGTCTCTCCAAAACCCTCCTGCCATCGTACAGATAAGATTTTAATATTGATTTATTGTTAATACGTGGCTTGATATTTTTAACATTTAGTTCCTTGATGTCGAAGATCTTGACGATTGTTTATATGCAGAACGACACGTTACTTTTCTAATGGAAGACTTTATGAGATGCTGGAAGACACTTCACTTCATATTCGGCAACAAATGTGGTACCAGCATGATGGCACCCCAGTCCACTATGGAAGACGGGTAACCGAATGGCTGAGCATGCATTATCCCAACAGATGGATTGGTCGTGAAGGTCCCATTGCTTGGTCTCCGTGGTTCCCTGATTTAAATCCTTTAGATTTTTACCTATGTGGTCACCTAAAACTGCTCATCTACCGTGTTGAAATAAATATTCGGAAACAGTTACTTTAAAGGATAATTTATGCGGCCAATCAAAATCGAAATGACTATACCATAGTTTGTGTTTATGATCCGATGATTCGCAGGTGTCGTGCAGGCTCAAGGGGCATATTTTGAGCACTTACACCCTCTGTTGTTTTTACATTACGTGTTAATTATAAGCTCATAGGATATGTTTTGTTTTTTGAAATATAACCAGACGTTAAGCTTTACGCATTTGCTACTACACTAATAAAACTTTGTAATTCTGCAACTAATTAGAGTACCTACGACCTATGTTCATACAACATTTTTTTGCTCAAAATGACTTCCACACTAAGCTGTCAAACTTTGTTACATTCATTATGAATTACCCTGTATATTTTTCTGAAATAATAAAGAAAGAAAAAAAACATGTGGCTCTATGGGATACTAATTTGGAATTTGTTTCTTTAACTATTTTTTTCGCTTGACCTCGTTTGTTGTTTATTAGAATAGAAGGCATGTTGAGGTAACTGATATGATACTGATAAGAAAAAACAAATTTGTCGTGTTTATTTCAGAAATAGAAAACTAACAAGGTAAGTGTTAATTGAGCTTGATAATAATAAGTTTTGAAATTCGAGTAATGATTCTTGAAAATCATAATTTGTCCAAGCACCTCAATACTCTATGAGATAAAAATTAAAAAGTGATTGTTGTGGAAAGCCAGGTCTTTAAGTAGAAGCAATAAGTTTTCACAAACGACTTCGGTAATTCTCTAGACAAAATGAAACAGATGTATATGCAGTTTTATTTTCTCTCATATTTTATTTCATTTCCTCTAATTTTATTCTATGCCTTCATAAATATTCTTGCAAATTAGTTTCTTTCCGAACTGGTTACAAAAACTTAATTTCAATTAATTGCACTCCACAGAAACTTACCTGTTGCGAGGATGAAAAGTTTAGTCAAAATTTAATATCTTTCGCAATGAAGAAATAAGGGTATCAAATTACACTGCTCAAATTGCAGCATTTCGGAGTATTTTCAGTATTTTTTGCATACATTTCATCAATCTGCCATGAATATTCATATCCTGAGACGGATAATAAAAAGGAGCTATGGTTAGAAAATCTGCATTTAAAATTTAAAAACCCAGTTCAGCTAGTTTACATATGCAAAGTTGCTGAAGCAGGTTTTCGCGGATCTCAGATTTATAGCGAAGAGTGGTCGTCTTATATTCTCTCCCCCTGTTTTTGATGGATGATAGGAAATAAGTTAGGAAGAATATAATTTATACCGTGCCTTACTACGCGTAAGCAAGCAACTAATTAAGAAAATGGGCTTCCATTACACCGTTAAATTAGACTAATACGAAAACAGACATTTAATCGTCCATAAAATAATTACGCTTCGGACATTGGCATTTGGTGGAAGTACTTTCGTGCAGGAAATTAAAACAGATCCCAAGATACAGCCCAACCCACAAATACAATTATTCAACTTTGTCATGGTTGCAAGCTGTAATGCTGTTACGGTAATAAGATTTTATGAACAAAGGACTTCTAAAGGATTAAAGGTATAGCATGTGCTACTGAGAAGTACAAATTAAACGAACAGTGCCAAACTGCGAATTGCAGCACCAAATAATTTTTAAATCAGAAATTGCACCAATTGCAGTACCAATTACATAATAAGAATAATATAGGTATTACAGTATGTGTAGTTTTTGCAAAAGAAATTAGCAATAGTAAATTTGCATATTAAGTGTTGCTCATGTACTCATGTAATGTTAACTTATGGCCTGCATGAAATCCTATGTGATAGAATAAAATGGAACCAGCAGGAGAAGTAGTTTTCATGACAGGCTGTTTTACAATCATTTATCCCGTGATATTAGTAAATTGGCGTAGACACTTTAGCCATATATTTGACTTACCATCCATACATGTATGCCTACGCAAATGTAATTAGAGTAATGGACGTTTGGATAGTTATGAAGAGAATAATTCCCTGTAATGAAAAAAGTATTATTATTGATATTCCAAAAATAATCTACCCGTTATTCATATTCTAAAACTGTTTGACCGGTAGCATTCTATGATGGTAAACCAAGAAAATATATAGCAAAATAAAAATTCACAATTATGGGTATCAAGTTTAATTATTGAATGGCTGGAGCTACCTTTGAGAATATTTGGTATTGCTTCATCTAGGTCAGTAATCAGAATACTGTTAGGCTTTCTATTATATTTGTTTGAAAACTGCTGGTATCATTTCCCGCCATGGCAATTAAGAAATATATACAGAGTTCTTCTCAAAACTTTTCTCGCAAATGGATGTTGTCACACTAATCAAAGGAAAATAGAGGTAAAACATCTTCTCTTTCGTAATAATACTGAAATAATAAAAAGAAACACTTGGTAATGCAAATTACATCAATTTTCAAATAAAAAAACCTTACCGGCGATAGGATTCGAACTTCAGGTTCTGCGAACGAGCATGCGAATGCGAGGACGCCTTCGATTGGTGTGATGTGGCTGCATTTATTTTTGACCTTTGTTTTATTTTTAGAACATTTATCTTGTATCTGTTGGTTCTCGTTTTCGTCAAGAATAAAGTTTGAGCTATGTGGAAATTATAATTTTTCTCTATTTCTTAGTTGAAACAAAAATAAATATTTATTTTTTTAAAGGCGCTTACCCTGTATATGTTGGGTTCAAAATATGCCATTTTTCGTTAAGGGTAAAAACTTGACCTATGTGTAATATAGTACTTTCATTTAAGTAATAGTTCTTTAGTTAAAGTAAAAATAAGCAGAATTTTATTTGTTTACGGTACTCACCCTGTAGATATTTGGTCGAAATTTTCTCGATTTCGTACCAAGAAGGCATATAAGCCGCATGGAAAATATCATCTTCCTCTAATAATAGTTTTTGAGTTATACCCGCAACATACAGATAGACGCTCGGACAGATAGACAGACAGACAGACAGACGAACAGACACACAGACAGAGTGACAGACGGAATTGAGAAAATATGTTTTTCGTCATCTAGTGATTCTGAACGGCGAAGGTCTGAAGAAATCTCGGAAGGCGATTTTTTGGCGATTCGAGTACTTCCTTCGTCTTTTAGAGGATGTAAGTAAAAATAATATAATTTCACAAACTAGAAGTTTATTTTTTTTACATAATGACCATGACTCATATTTTGAAAAAGAAACATCGCAAGGAAAGTAATAATTTATTTAACTATTTTGTAAAAATGTTCAATTTGACGGTTGTTAGTGCTGAAGTCACTTTTCGCTAAATTTTGAGTTACAAGATATTACTATGCAAAAAATAACAATAGTTATTGGTACGAGTGATAAAGGCGATACTTTTTTATGAGTTTGAAGGTTGAAGGTTAAAAAAGTTGTAAAAAGCTTTGCTCAGAAATTTCATTGCAGTGGACGTTGTGACATAAAATAATTTTAAAAATCAAAAGAAAATAAGGGTAAAAGTATCTTCACGTTCGTAATAATACGGAAACAATAAAATAAAACAAGTGGTAATGCGAATCAAATCAATTTAAAATAAAAAAGAACCTTACTGGCGATGGGATTAGAACTCCAGCGCCTCCAAATGCGATTTTAACTCCACCTGTCTGATTCAGCAGCCCATCGAGTGCTTCTCGCTACTCTGTGATGCGTCGCGGTATGAAACAGCAGTACTTATTATTGCCTTTTTTGACTTTATTTACATTTACCCTGTATTTGTTAGGTCCCATTTCAGCATGTGTAAAGCCTGAGCTATGTGCAACTTATCACTTTTAACTGTTTCTCAGTTAAAGTAAAAATAAACAAAAATAAATTTTTAAGATGCTTACCCTGTATATGTTAAGTATAAAGCATGTCCTTTTTCTTCAAGGGTAAACACCTGAGCTATATGCAAAATATTACTTTCATTTGAGTAATAGTTCTTGAGTTAAAGCAAAAATATGAAGAATTTTATTTTTTAAGGTGCTCATCCTGTATATACTTTACCAAAATTTTAGAAATATTATGCCAGGAAGGCATAGAATTTTTATGCAAAATATCATCTTCCCTCAACAAATAATTTTTGAGTTATACCAACAACAGACAGACAGAGGGAATCGAGAAAACCTCCTTTTTGTCACCCAGGAACCTTAAAACGTGAAGATCTGAAGAAGGTGATTTGTTTCCCGATTACAATACTTCCTTCGTCTTTTAGACGACGGAAGTGAAAAGGTATTACTTTCATAACGATTTTTCGTTAAAAAAGTGGTACCTACCTTCTTGACAATCTTTCCTTAAAAATATGTTTTGTACGATCTCTATGAAAAAAATATCGTCAACGTCAACTGTGAAAATGACATTTCCGTCACTCAATTTAGTGACGAAAGTAGGTGTTTGCATCACAAGTGATGAAAGTCAACCTATTTTCCTCACTAGTGAGAGAAGCAACAACAAATGGCACCCAGTCTATATAATATGGTTTTGTATTAGTCTGTGTCAAATAACAAACCAAACCTAACTTTCTAACCTTGAATTTGACATAGACTGACAGTGCCACCAACAATTAAATTCAGTAATACAAAACGTATAACACGAATCACAGGTGACTCTAATTATTATAAATTTAATTAATCTGTCGGTAGAACTTACAAATTCTTATGTTATAGTGTGACGCTATAGTTTTGAACTGGTTCAACCAAGAGGGTTCTTTTATTAATTTAATTTTTTGGGTGGTTGGCTGGACTTTTCTGATGCCCCGTAGGTCCTTTTGTCTGGTATTGACATGATCCTGATACTCTCGTCTTGTCTCTAATTAATTTTCTGCAATTTTTAATTTACAGAACGGGATTTGGTGTTTTCCATGGGTTAGTTTGGTTTGGTTTTTATGTCACTTGTAATGTTTTTGGTTTTTTAGTGCTCTTGTTTTGAGCAATGGGGTTGTGTATTTTTGACGTTGTAATTGTGGTTTCAGATTGGAGTGGATGATGTCTTTTATAAAGGGTTCATGTTTGCCCTTTTCCATCTTGCAGCGAAAACTGCCTGAACTTGGAGTGGAATTCTTTGATAGTTCTCTCTGGTTTCAATCTCTTTCACCCAAACTTGGGTTGGTGGTTTTAAGGTTAGTGTCTTGTGAGTTATCCTGAATGTCTGGTCTTTAGTGTCTTACGTTTTCGAAAGTTATTTCCGTACTTGCGGTCGCAGCTACTGCCCTGGATCTATTGATCCGCGTAACTTATTGAATTATGTTGAGTGATGTTACTTTCGTAAATTTAAATTTTTCCGAATTTATAATTAGTAAACAATTGTTTACTAGTTTCTCTTGCTCTAAGTATTTTTCGGATGTATGCTGCATTTTTTAGTTGTCAAAAATAGCAAACACGTCATCTCGATCATATACTTGCGCTATCTGGCATTCGATCACGTAACTTAATCCGTTCAACATTTTATTAAATAGTTTTTCTTGACTACTAGATGATGCTCATTACAAATAAAATTTTATATACTTCGCCGAATCGATTCTGGGCGCCTTTAATAAATCAAGTCTTGCACAATCTCCATACTCTTTTTGTTTACATTGAACACTTGCAATGATTTATATAATAATTCGTAGCTAAACTGTTTATTGGGATTCCGAGCTTGTTTTGCATATAATTACATTTAATGTTATTTATACATCACTAGAGTGTACTCAGCTGAACCACGTATGTATGATACTTTTAACAGCGTTTAATTATTAAAGATAATTTATTACGGTGCAGTAATGTAAATTAAATCTTTACGTATTGTCGCTGTACAGCAATTGGCGACCATATGCTTAATATTAGAACTGAATTTGTCGTTAATAGAATTCACGGCCCAAATCGCCGAAAACGTCGAGCTGGCGAATTCCGTGTGCCCGTTCAAATATTGCAAAAGTTGGGACAGAACGCAAACACTAAATATCAACAAAAAATTCACTAGTAATGTTAAAAACACTTCCGTAATAAGTTGCTGTTTACTAAGTACGTATATTGTCGTTTTAGGTATGTGATTCTTGTTATTAATAAAATCAATATTTATCTCTCCGTTTCACTCTCTCTCTTTCTCTCCCACTCTCTCTTAATCGGAATACTCAGCTACCTTTCGCGGTCTAGTTTAAAACGATAATATCGGAAGGACTAAAGTGAATCTTTTAGTCCCTAGTGTAGTTCTTTGGCTAAGACTATGGGACAAGCAAGACAGTTTAGTTCGGTGGTATCAATTAATGTTACCCGAATACGTCTGCTAATCTAGGATTGCCTAGCCAATCCCTGGATTAAATGGTTATATTATAATTAAGGCCAATTTGCATTAAATAAATTTATTTTATTTTTGCTCGACCAGTATTAGCAACTTTTGTAGGTAACTAAGGTAATGTTGCAAATACCATCTTCGTAAATACTATGCCGTTACTGCATTTAAATTGAACCAAATACACACATGAAAAGTCATTCATAACAGCCTCCGGCCGTTAAGGATTATAACGGCAGCCGTGGTCTTTAAATTATGTTTAGGAAATTATTCATAAAATGTATACATTTTTATTACGAAAAATCTTGAATGACACACGGCCGATACGCCAATAACGGTCTTGGTTGGTTATAAACCTCAGCTATCGCCTCGGATCACAAAATTCAACCACGTCCGTTATTTGCTATACATCGGCCTAATGAGGTTAGTAAATAATAACTATTACCATTTTGGATATTTGGATTTTTGGGTGGAGGGTAAACCAAGTTCACACACACTTAGGTCTCAAGGTGGGTCCGTTGTACCACCTCCAAGCTTTGTGTGGGTATATGTTTTGTGTGTAGTCTTGTTACTCTACCTCATAGACCAGTCTTCAGAGGAGAACGATGTTAATTCTATTCCAACGTCGCATGGTTACCCGGCTCAGTAGGACTCAGTGGACTGTAGAAAAAAGTGAAGCGTATTCACGGATTCGAACCAAGGTACGTTGACCATTTTAAAGCGAAATTTAATAAAAATAGAAATTATAAAATATTTTAAAATATTTTAGTCTTGTCAATAATTTTCTTAGATAGGAACTATGAGATCAACGAAGATATACAAGATGCGTAACTTCCAAGAATGTTGATTTTTCCTTAAAAATATGCCAGAGGATATAATGTCTGATACACCCTGTGTAATATAGAGACAGAACACCCTTTGTTTATATAATCCTGAAGTTATAGAACTATGTTATTGATTTTGCTCTTAATACACCGTATGCCGTGGCTTAACAGACCGGAAGTGCGGCTCCTGACCACAGAATTTAATTCTCTAGCGTTATAATATCCTGTAAGTCGAGGGGTATAATGACTACGTTTGTAGTTGAATGTGTCTATATCTTTCAATGGTTCGAAACAACTGTTAAGCTCAAGATTATTTTTACTTATTACTATATCGCAACACTGATTGTAATTAGTAAGGAACAGAAAGGACAAAGACACTGAAGTTATATCTACAGAATTTTGCATTTGCTTATAATCTCATAACACTTTTCTTATTTGCGATTGCTTTAAATATCATGGTGTATTCGTAATTTTTCAATTTATGTTAAAGGTTGATATATGAAGCTTGTAGAATCCCATTGATGATAAACATAAAACTACATGATTCAATAAATTTCGATGAGAAGTTAAACTTTATTCTACGGGTTTTAGATGTGTTTCGTGTTAGTAAGTTACATTTGTGAAGGGCCAGACCTAGTTAGCTTGAAATTCCATTCGAGTTTGGTGCACATCTTGTCTTCACCTCCTGGGAGAGGATATTTGTTTGACCGTCTTTTATATGAGGATGTTCCCCTGAAAGATCTGTGGACCGCAAGCTTTATTTTAGTTAGATTTAATTATCGTTGTAAGTGCGAACAAGATGTGAGTGAACCCCACGAACAACATAAAAGTGTCTTTGCAGCTCAGATAGAACCTATTATAACAACGAATAGATTCGGCTTTATACCAGATAGGACACAGTACTAAATTAACGATAAACAAGTTACAGAAGAAAATATCTTTAATAAAGAAGGCGCACTACAAGAAAAACAACTCTTGCTAGATCTAATTACTGCTAAAGAGTGATCAAAATTATGAACAAAATAAGTAAAAATACCTTAATGCTGCTAATAATAATAATGAAATAGTAAACGAAAACACCTCTAAAGCAAATTATATTAATTTGTTAAAAAAAACAACCGGTGGGATTCGAACCCGCTCTCTATCTAATAAATATAATATCAAAACTGCTTTTAACAACAACAATACTCTAGGCAATTTGTTTTTTACTAATTTAAAAGATAAAACTGAAACTAATATGGAATCTCAAGTAGTTTACCAACTTAACTGTAACAATTGTAACTCCACATATATTGGTGAAACAAAGCAACTATTAAAAAATAGAATTAGACAACATAAATATTCTGTCAAAATTAACAACATTTCACCCTCATCCGATAAAACAGTCTTAAATGATCACGCAATTAAACACCTACTTACATTTAATTTTAATACTCCTACTATCTTACATAAAGAGAGCAATTTACAAAAAAACGCATTTGCCTGGAAATGATTGAAATACAAAAAAGCCATACAACAATTAATTATAAAACAGACATTGACAATCTAAGTTCAATTTACCACAACCTTTTGAAATAAATAATTCTTGTGATACATTTCTCAAATTTATAAACAACCCTTGAATTTTGTTCATATTTTCTGTCTTTTACAATGTTTAAAATTTTAAAAAATTAATTTAATACAACCCTGCGTATATTAATAGCGAGCTTTATATTTTCACACCGACTGCGACGTATGATAACAACTTAAGGAAACAACCTTGCATGCTTTTATCAAAAGTTCATTTACTCTCTGCATTCCTTAATACTCAAACCGAGTGTAATGATATATTTAACATTTTCCAATTACAGTGTTCACCCCTTCAGGGGTGCAGTTTCGTCCTTTATTTTAAAATGCGAATTTGTCATCATGTAACAAGAAATTTTTTAACATTACAATTAAATGTGAACTACATAATTTAAGAAAAATGGTCGTAATATTTTCAACAATACTTCAATTTTAAATTTGATAATAATTTTACATAAGTATACAGGTTTTTTTGAAATGAATGTATTCGCTAATCTGTGTTTTTTATTCCCTTTCAGATATGTAAAGGAAATTTTAAATAATTTTTAATTAACAACTGATGAAGCAATCATAAATTGCGAAACGTCTTGTAAACTTTTTATAACATTAAACATGTTACGACTTATTGATTTTTTATTATTCTAATAATTAAAATCATGCATTATTAATACAGCACATATTTCCAAAATTTTTGACATTATTTATCTCCATAAAATGTAACTTCAAATAAATTACTAATAATTTCACTATTATTGCTTCAATATAGAAGTTAACGTTTCATTCCAGGCATGGTAACATTTGTCTGTGACACTATTATACATGTCTATGAGGATCGAAAAGGAGACAGTTATATAAAAAAATACATAAACAACGCTTTAATGACTGGTTGGTAGTATGATTAACGCTATCTGGGAACTGTGGTATTTTTACGAGGTCTGTAAATTAAGTAATGAGATTGATTTTTTTCAATCATCTTATTCGAATAGAATTACAATTCAATATTGTCTCGCTCAAAATAACTTCCTTGGGAAGCCACACAGCACCGGAGACGATTCTTCCAATCCTCATAGCAGTGCTAGAACTCGGATACTGGAATAGACTTCAGCTGGTCGGTTACAGCCGTTTCAATGTTTTCAACTGTCCCAAAATGACGTCCCTTAAGGTGAGTTCAATCTCGGGAAGAGGAAAAAGTTACAAGGACTTGTCGCCAGTAATGACATGTTCCAGAAATCGATCCCAAAACGTCAAGGCACCTTCCCCTCCTGATGTCCTTTTGGTCCTGGGAAAGGTTTTTTGCAACCATTTCTGCGCAGATGTTTTTCATCCCCAATTCATTGGTCAAAATCTGATGAACGGTGTGTCAAATTCAACTCTTCCCCGATCATTCTGACCGACGATCTGTACGCGCAAGATCCCGGATTGTGTCGATATTTTCATTGGTTCTTGAAGACGAAGGCCTTCTGCTACGTGGTTCATCTTCAATCGACCCTCTTCCTTCTGAAAATGCCTTAAACCACCGAAAAACCTGGGGCCTTGACAAAACACTGTCTTCGTAGGCCTGCTGAAGTTTTGCAAACGTTTCCGTTGCACTGTGACCAAGTCTGAAGCAAAACCTGATAGCACACCGCTGCTCGAAATTGATGTCACTCATTTTTAGAACGCACTAGAAAAAACTATTTCACGAAAAAATTCGCTACGGACAACCAAAAGACTCGAGTGAGTTCAAACTCGTGCTGAAGGCGTATCCCATGTTCACCCTACCACCCCTCCAAGTCCCACATCGCCAGTGTTGCCAGATCGAACGATACGTTGCCAGTCTCATCACTTAATTTACATACCTTGTATTTTACTTGTAGAATGCTGCAGATTGTGGAAGGATCAAGTAACTTTATTAACTCGAAATAATTAAGCACAAATTGATGAAATGCTGTATGACCTACACGTGTACGAATTTATACACCAAAGCATATCAAACGTGTTGGTTCTGTGGTAGTATAATTTAGAGCAAATCCCTGAACCGAACAGATGCTGACAGATTCTATAACAATCTTTCATTCATAAAACATCGAGTCGCTGATCAACAGTATAATACATATATTTTTATAAAACGAACAGAGACCATAGTTACATATGCAGATAAGGCACGCTTGCAGATTTCCCGTGAAGTGTTACCTTTTAATCGCTGAGCTCGCTTATATGTAGACAGATTAGAATTAGCGTCCGTTGCTATGCAGCATTTGTAACGTTATTTTCACTGTGTAAGGTGCGAACTCAGATTCGTCCTTTGAGACAAAATTTACGTTTTTATAAAGGCAAAACACTGCGTGAAAGTGTTTTTAGAAAATATAAAGATCTCTTTTTCTTCGTAAAATAGAGAAATTATAATGTAAGTTTATATACAGTGTGGAAATTAAGCAACGTATAACTTCGGTAACTTCGCTAATGTTAATTTTCAGGGAATAGCCTCAAAGGGATGCAGCTACTAAAATTATAGCGCATATGCTAAAGTAATTTTCAGATTTGTAAGTTACTTGTTTTAAATGGTATCACATTTTTTTAAAAATGACAACCTATATATTTTTCCATTATTTCGGTAGAAAACTTTGTTTCAACGGTATAAAATTTTAATAGGTTACCTTTTTTTAAAACCAAGTAACTGGAATTACTCTGTGAGTTTCATTCATCTTTACTATACCGAGTGTTTCACTTAAGGTGCGAACATAGGAAAATAGCATGGGAAATCGTAAATTGCAATGATGCCTTCTACTAATACAGGGTTTAGTAGTAAAAATATAAATAAATAAGGCAAATCACAATAAATTACAATTGGTTTTGAATAATAGAATTCAATATTGTGTCAATCTCAGGGCTTATTAAAATGATGTTGTAATTACTTACTGCATGAGAAAAACTCTTTTTCAAAGAGGTAGGTTTTACACCCAGTATTTCAATTACTTTTGAGTAGGACAGCCTAACATGTAGGGCAAATACCCGAATTCGTATCTGACAGCTATAACCTTCAAATTGAGTGTAAACATAAATGGTTCGCCTGCACAAGAAAATAGCGTAATTTTACCAAAAAAAAAAAAAAACGCCAGTAATTGAAAAACAAGCTTCAGGTAAATGCAATGCAAATAATGACGTAATTTCCGGTTAACCTGGTTTTGTTTTACTGACGTAGAGACGCAAATACCTGCTTTTGTTTCACTTCCTGCAATTCTCGAAATCTTTGGTTCAGATTCCAAAATCAAAGGAAGCTACCGCGGTTATAAATCCCTGGATGAATTTATGCAGCTGGAACTATGTTTACGACCTCGTACAATGTTTAATCTTGATGAAACCCAAAGCTAGTGGGCCTTCTGCAATGGCTTCCTTGTGAAAGTTACCTTGCAAAGTCGGCGTTGTAGGCTGGATCCACACAATCAAAGGACGCCACGGCGATTATAAACTTGGTGGCGGCTTTCTGCTTCAAATTTCTGCACCTAAGCACTCAGGAGGGTCTGCTCCAAACGTAGCACATAAATTTGTAGCTGGCCGATGTCTCTAACTAAATGAAAATTTCGGACGCTCTTGGGCGAATATTCTCAGAGCTGATCCCTTTTCACTGGGATGTGTTACTACGACTAAAATTACACACACACACAGATGTTATACAGACTGGTGAATATAAAAAACCACTTTTTGGCTCACGCAGAAAACTTTTTAATATGAAAATTTACATAAAACTGGGAGCACCTATTGCACTCAGCACACATCATACAAGGGTTCTTTTGTTATCCTTAACAATTGAATGTCTCATATCCTAGCAACCAAGATTTAAATTTGTTTTATGAAATAAGTTTTGATATGTTTTTTCTTAGGAACTAAACTGTATTTTCCTTGGAAATTGTCAATCGTAGCACTATAAACTTTAAATCTCTGCTTTTTCACAATTAGTTTTAAATGCACTGTTTCACATGTTTATAATTAGCACTTCACAATTCTCTGTGTCCTATAATAGGTTCCCTTATCATTGCTCTTTGCAATCTTTGCTTTCTTGCACTGTTTCTTTACCGGTCAGCTATCTTGCCGTTTGCTGGCGATATAATTTTTAATACTAACGCTCATATAATTTTTGTAATACACAAACCATCTCTGTATTATAGTAAATTCACATTATTGTATTGGCATAACCAAATCAAATCTGTCAGCTACATAAATTAAGATGCGCTTACCATTCCGAACATCAATTATGAATAAAACGTTAAACGTAACCCTTTTGATTATGCCTTATCTAACTAACCTTTCTTAATCAAATTATAGTTACTGCTAATAATATCACGTGCATTTATTAGTGTAAAATACTGAATCTTGAAACAAACAAAATATTATTTCCGTGCTCATTTTGAAATGATTCTTTCATTTTCGTGTTAGTTAGGCAACCAGAGTTGCGTGGGCAGTAAACCATTGCACTATATGCAGATTCCTGCTTGCCGCTTGAATTGATAGGATTGATAGTGATATCAATCGAAAGAAAAAAAAATGTGCTTAATTTGATACTGGTGGCTTAGTGGTAAAGGTGACAGGCTAGTAATCACAGCGATCAGCGGTCCTGGGTTCAAATCCCGGGGTAGGGACAAGTGTACGTATAAAGATGTACAATATCAGACCTTCTCAGGATTAACTAGGTTCACCTAAAGACGGGAGTAGATCAAAAACTTCCGACACGTCGTGTGATATATTCCCTAGACAGTGGAAAAAGTCCGATAAAACATATTATAGTAGACCACTGCTAAAAAATTACATTTAGAGAATAATTTGATACGTTCTTGTTTCAAGATCTATCCGAGTATTTTCTTAGGCCCATTATCGAGTGTTCTGCGTATTCGGTTCATTATTAAGTGTGAACGAACATTCATCTGTATAACAGATTGACCCCAAAAGATCCTATCTTCGTTTGAGCGTTCCTGCATGACTTCACAGAATACGCACCCGCTTTCTTCATCGACTAAGAATATCTCTTCATGGCACTGGGGTTTGTAGGGATGATAATCATGCTTCTCCAGAACTTTATGCACTGCCGTGTTGATACGTTGCACTCTCGAGCAATATATCTAATACTGGTTGTTTGATCGGCATTTATCAACCTCAAAACTGTTTCTTCAAGCTCATCGTTGGTTCTTCGATTCCGTTTGCTTTTAATGTTACTGTCTCGATTGTATATTTTTTAAACTGCAATATTAGAACTACCTTTTGAATCACCTGCTGCTGCTATAGTTTAATTTTTTTTCACAAACTTGTGAATTGTTGATACAGATGGAATAGATCAATTATTAAATTTAACCGAGAATAAATCACGAACTATGCCTAAACTGACCTCACTGTAAAATGTTTTAATAATAAATACCCTGTCTTCATTGGAATATTCAAAATTATTATTCATAGTAATTAGTTAAATACCTAAATTAATAACTAACAGACAAAAACATTTATTTTGGCATAAACAAGCAACAAATTCAAGTAAAGTAGTATCAAATTAAGCGCATTTTTTTCTCTTTAGATTGATACCACTATTAATCCTATCAATTCAAGCGGCAAGCAGGAGTCTACATATAAGTATACGATTTCCCATGCCATTTCTCTATGTTCGCATCTTAAGTGAAACACTCGGTATTGATATTTAATTAAACATAGAAAATAGAAATTGTAGAAATTGTTAAATAGATTTGAAACCATTTCCTTCGTAAAACTTGATTTGACGGAATTTCATGATAAGAGCTTCTCCAATTGGTATATTTCCGTGTTGGAATAGAATACCTATTATCTGTAGAACCGCTTCCCATTTTAACAACACCCATTTAACCTAATGGATTGAGAGCTTACTGATATTTAAAAAATAGAATTCTTGCACCCTTGAAACTTAATCTACCCTGCCGTTATCACTAGCCTGTATTATTTTTTCTAGCACCAATAAGGCACTGTGGAGTGTTAGAGATATTGACAATAACTAAGCTATAGGCGAGCTCGAATTGGACGAGTTTCTGCTGGGTTATAAAGACATCATACTATTCTGTCCCATTTGTGACGTTTAGCTTCGGTTTACCCTGTATCTGCTAGGTCTCATTTGTGCCAATGATAAAGCCTGAGCTATGTGCAATTATTAGGGAGTTTTTGCGATTGCGTTCCGCTAAAATAGAGACTCGTTAAAGCTTATGTTACCCAGCGACGTCAACGATACAGCCAATCAAAATCAATTTTTTCGATTTTAGCGTAACGCTAACGTAACGCTAATTTAACGTGAGGGTGTGCAAAAACTCCCTATTATTTGTATCTGTTTCTCAGTTAAAGGAAAAATAAAAAAAAAATCTATTAAGGTGCCCACCCTGTATATATTTCTGCGAAACTTTCTCGGCTTTATGGCATGTAGATATATAATATGAATGGAAAATATCGTCTTCCTCCAACAAATAGTTTTTATAAACGCCCATTTGTTATAAAACGTTTATCATTTCAAGCCGTGGTTTTACCAAGATCTTATTATAAATTTATCGCGTCGTCGGAGGCACGAGTTAATAATATCGTTAATTTAGTTAATCTGATCTTATGTAGATTGTTTAGGTCTGTTTGTCTTTAAGTCGTGAATTATTAATAGGCTCGGGGAACTATACACCGAATTGTTTCGTGAAACCTCTAGATAAACTGCTTTAATTTGTTACAGGTGTTTAAGAAAATTAGGCTGTATTTTTGGTTATGAACTATTAGTATGCCTCCGCTAATTGCTAAAATTTTCGATGAAAGCAAAATTTTGAATACTAATTTTGTTCGTTTTGCATTTTTAAAGGCTAAATTTATGCCTGGTGTAGTATATGCTGCAATTAAGCTCCAATAATTGTGATAAACTATTTAGAGGGCTTGCAAGGACTTGGTATAATAGAATATGCATTTTATTGTTTGCTTTTTAGGAATTTTGATGTACGTTAACATATCCCTGGATGCGCGGTTTCAAATGCACATTGCAGTTACTATTCGAAGAAATGTAACCTTGTCAGAATGATGACAATACCTAATCACTTCCGTTAAAATATGGAGTTATTATGCAGACACTCTTATTCAGAAAGGATACGGATATTGCAAACACGCATTTTAATGTAATGAGGCTGATAAACTCTTAACAAAGCGAATGGTAGTAGAGATCTAAAAATGCATTACAACGGTTCACCTTTAAGGCAAAAGATTGATTTGACATCACACCTAATTTAGTTACTAATTTTAACTTTTCAGCTAGAAATAGGAACATTTTTTAGTTATCGTCTGTCTTTTGTTTATTAAATTTTCACTGAAGAATTAGTTTTAACGAATAGGTTTACCCTCTGTCCCTTTTCATATTTGTGTTAAAGTAATGTAGGTCCAGGTTTGAGTGTAATTAAGTAAAACACAACTAAAGGAAAATACGTCCGCCATCCCCTTTTTCTACGTGAAAAACTGATTTATCTTCCTCTGAGCTTAGATACAGGGTTCCTTTGCAGGGTTGACATTTTTCGTACAATTAATTGATCCTACATAATAAACGACGCTCGGCCCGGGGCGTCTCCTTTGCGTTTATTTTTATTCGGTGGGCGAGCTTTGTCCTGTATTCTCCAAGGGTTAGACAAATATTAGACATTGAAAAATTATTCTAAATCTGCAAGTCTGAAAAAGAAGTGCTTTTCGTTGTGCAAATGTAATGTGCTAGTTTTGTGTGGACAGAACAAAGCTGTATTGTTATAAATAATGCGAGAAAAGACAAATACTTATATGCAGCACTTCAGTAATCAGGGGAAGTGGAATGTTTAAAGTTAAGCCCGAAAGCAGGGATGTTAAATTTCTTTCTGGAAGATCTTGAAATGCGGCGGATTAAGCTGATTTTGGACATAAATTTAAAGTGATTTTTCTAGGATTTGGGAGCTTTAAGACGGCTTAGTGATAAGGGTGCTATTTTCTTCTTAAACATTTTTCAGTAGCTTAGGCCTCTGCCTGGCTCAAGTTATTTATGCGGACTGAATTATGTCTTTTCAGTAATGCATTTCCATACTCATTACAATATTATTTACATATATGGTATCTGGTTTTCCTGATTTACCTTATTTGACAAATTCTGTAAAAACTGAAATTAAAATGAGACATATGTACAAATAAGGAGTAACCTTACATATTTGATTTTCTAAGGCGTCTGAATCAAACATATTTGTTAAGAAAGCAGTCAAAGAGCAACACAGATAAATTAAATTTGAAATAAGATTATTAACATCCCTAATTTATACTGTATAGTTTAGAGTAGTTTTCAATATTAAAATGCTAACTAGAACAGGAAGCTTTATATAAGTGCGTCACACGTGCCGTTAAAAGTAATACATTTCCATTAACTGGAAGCTGTGTAATTGAAGCAAACCCATTAATTCACCCTCTAATATTTTGCCGTAACAGATTATCCACAAAGATCTGTTATTAATTATTTGTTTCTCCAAACCCCTCTTCTATTACGCTCTCGACCCAGGTAATTGCCCCAGTATATGGACGAAAATGTAAGCTTAATATAAATCTGGATTATTGTAAATATGCCATTAGAGTGCTTTTTAAAGCAAACCTGGTGTAATTAGAGCATTTAAAGCCTCAGAAGCTTCAACGTCCCATGTCCTCTGAACCTTTGCACGGTCCCGGAAAGGGATATGTTTAATTTAGCATGGTTTCGCCCTTGTCAGTTGGACAACGCGATACATCTTAAAACTTGATTAATTATGTAGAATTCGCTTTTTAATGTGGAAATTTTAATTAAATCATGGAACATTCGCAAGCGTTTATAAGACCTCAATTTGCTAACGAGTTAGAATATGGTGTAGTAATTATGTACAGACTGGTCATAATTCGTGTGTTTTTCAAGCTAGTTCCTTTATTATCGTAGAAAAAATCTGTATCTGCTATTCATTGCTATCTGCGATACTGCGGTACGTGGCTGTCATTGCATATTTTTGTTTTTTGTGCATGCAAAATTATCATCATTCTCCAACAAATTTTTTTTTGATCTACACCGTTAACAGACAGACAGACGGGCAGACAAACAGACAAAAAAACAAAGAAACAGACAAATGGAATTGAGAAAACATGTTCGTTATCTACACACCCTGAATTTTGAAGATCTAAAGAAATCGTGGAAGGTAACTTTTTCATGATTATAATACTTTCTTCGCCTCGCAAACACAAAGAAAGTATTGTAATCGCGAAAAAAATCAGCTTCTCAGATTTCTTTAGATCTTTACATTTCAGGGGCCCTGGAAGACTGTCTGTCTGTCTGTCTGACCGTCTGTTCATCTGCTTGTCTGTTCTTCTGTCTGTATTTGGAGGAAGACAATATTTTGCATGCGCATTATATGTGTACCTGGCACAAAACCGAGAACATTTAGGTCAAATATAAACAAGGCGAGTACATAAAAAAAATCTGCCTATTTTTGTTTTAATTCAAGAAATATTGGTTAAATAAAAGTGATATTTTGTACATAGCTAAAGCTTTTAACTTTGACGAAAAAGGGCATATTTTGGAACCAACATATACAGGAAGAACACCTTAAAAAAATGCAATTATTTTTTTCTTTCGTATTTTCAAAATTTTTAATTCCCAAACTTCCACTTCCGAGGGACGTTTCGTGTAATGCCATTCACTAATATTTAATTTTTGAAATTATTTTAAATGAACGCGAAAACAACTTTATCCGATAACATAATAAAAAACTTATTGGTACGGACACATGAGATGAATGCAGGTAGACATCAAATAAAACAAAAAAACTTGGAGACCAAAAACCCAACGCAAGCCGACGCAAGGAAACCGCAATCATATGAGCTTGATATCAGGGACCCGGTGGCTTGTAGTCAGGGCATGGAAGCATTAGGTATGGAAACAGGCCTAATACCATGTAATTAGAACTCATAGAAAAACTAAAACCGAAAATCTTACCACAGCTGAAAATCGGCTTGAACGTGCTTGAAGAGACGCCGCTGTGCTTTCATCAGTTGTTACATAAACTGAGGCTTTTAAAGCCTGATAGCTAAAACTATGCTAAATCTCCGAAGATGGTTTCTAAATAAATTGTTTCGAGTCTATTCTGCTTCGACCACGACTGGCTACCGAAAGAAAGCTCGCACATGAAATTCTTTGCAGGTGTCAATCTTGAAGGTCGAGCGTTCCTTGACAAAATCTAAATCACGCCAATGCAAAAGCAGGGCGCGCGAGAAAACCATATTCGAAAACAAACTGCCTTGATGAACTATTTAAGCACGTAACGCAAAATCAAACGGGGCGTTACATAGGCCAACTTCACGACAGCCAAACCTAAAATGACAATTTGACTATATCTTGGTGGCAGTCGTTTGTTTATCGTTTATTTAGCTATTTTGGATCTTAGTTTACACTTCTGTATACTATAACTGGCACCCCTATTTGCGTCGCACCAACTTCAAGACAGCCAAACTCAAAATGATAAATTGACTGTTTCTTAGTGTGAATCGTTTGTTAATGTTTGTTTAGTTATTTGCAGCGTTTGTTTACACCATAACTAGCATCCCTATTTGGGCCAGGGCAACTTTATGACACGTAAAGGCAAAGTGTTCAACTAACTATATTTGTTAGCCATCGTTTCATAATTTGTTTAGCTAGTTTTAGTTACTATACACCTTTACATGCCATAACTAGAATTTTATTCGGTCATATATTTGCATCAATTTTCTATAGCAAATTAAGTTAAATCAAAATAAATTAAGTTTTTCTGAAACCCGTCTACTTTTCTGACTCATTTGAGTCAGTGAAGTAGTCAGGAAATTAATTTACCTGACTCCAACAGTCTGGTAAAGCCAGGAAAGTGTCTTTACTGGCTTGTTATGTAATGTAGGTGTTATTAAAACTGTATTGAAAAAAGAAATTGGCACTTACACGTCAATTTGAAAATAAGACTACTAAAAGGGCTACTAGTGGTAGTGGCCCTACCATAACAAACCTGGCAGTTAAGTTTTTTTTTTAAATTCTATAAAATTTATTTTTAGTTCTTTTACTAGTAGTATTTCGACCATGGTCATATTCTATCATGCGTCTACTCATATGCGTGCATGCACAATATTTAAAAAAAAGATGATTAATGTACTTCGATACAGGTGCGTCCTGTGAGTGAGTTCCTTTACACAATAAGATAAGAGTTGAGAAAACGTAGAAATTCATTGTGATGACAAATTGCTCATTGAAGTTAAAACTTGTCAAAGAAAGTGTGATAATTTGTATTTTTTATAGTAACACATAGTTATTTAGAGCAGCATTTTAGGTAAAGAGTACAATAATATATTTACAAATATTATTACACCTAATAAATTTATGAGACAAAAAATAATACAAAAGCAAAATTGTATAATAACATGAAACCCATCAATATTTAACTGTATTAGGATAATGTAACATACATCATCGATGGTGGACTTCTTCTGCATCGCATCGTATGGAGCAAAGATGATACTTTCTCCATCGTTCTCAATAAATACGTCAAATTTGTAAACCCATTTCGGTTCAAATATTGTTGTTGTATTCGACGGCACGGTTACTCAGACTACAGTAAAATCATAAAATCCATAGAGCAGTTGAGACGAAACGCCTGTCTTGCAACATCTTACGAAGTAACAATGGTTGTGCCGATCAGCCAAGACAAATTTTTATGAAATCGATTCAATAAATTTTTTTTAAAGGAATGCTTATTGAGCAGTTAAAAACTGCGGACATCGCTACAAAGCAAGCCAGGGCTGATGCTGATGTACTCGCCATCGAATCAGCCATTCCAGAACCTGAAAAACAAAGGACCGCCGCCATCGTTGAAGAAGATATTGAGCTGCTGGTTTTTTTAATAGGACGAACCCAATCACAATAGTAAGAATATTTTTAAAAGAAAATTGACAAGGAAAATGTGGAGGCACGAATGTATTCGTCTAAAAGCTTCGACAAATATCCTCGTTCTCAAGAACATATTTTAGTTTTGCACGCCTTCAGTCAATGCGACACAACATCATCTGCGCTATTTAAGAAAGGAAAACTGCAAATTATAAAAATGTTCGAGAAACACTGCATTTTTACCAATCAGCTCAATTCGTTCAACTGGAAAGTTTCCTTCCAAATACATTGTTTGAAAATGTGTTCTTTTAGCAATGTATAATGCTCCACAATTAGAACATAGTATTGACATTTTGACGTACACACAATTCATCAAATCAACAAGACTCAGCAGACCGGTGCAATTATCATCTTTGCACCTACAACATGCCTCAACGCTTCATCAATATCAAAGAATTTTGATGGGGAAAGTGAATTTGTTCTTGATGTCTTTGAGTTGTTAGCGTCAAATGTGACTGAAAAAGAGGAAGAAGTTAATGATCGGGAAATTGAATTCGGGCGATGAATAAGAGGAATTTTGAGACGCATGCCTACTGGTGATGGTATTCATATGTGGATCGCGTAGCTTCAGACACCATTCACTAGGAGGTTGTGCAACTTGTTATTCTTTATGTATTATGTTGATAAACCTATATTCTTGTAATACGACAAATAAATAAAAATTTGAGTACCCACACAACATTACAACATAGCTTATTTTGAATTTTATTGCCCCTCCCTGTGGCTAATTAAAAATATGATTATTTAAATTATGCTGTACTTTAATAAAGGTATGTTGTTTTCTGTATTTTATTCATTTCGAACTTATCGAAACTTTTGCGCCGGATACCAATTTGAGACTCGTATCTGCAGGGTTAGGTTGTTACACTGTTGATAAATTTAATCATTGTATGGCAAACGCTCGATTCTAACGAATGAAAGATAACCTCAAAACATTAATCCCAAAGAAATCTGTTCGAAGCATACAGAATGTAGCGCATTATAACAAAAAATTAACCAAAAATCAATCAGTTCACCTCAGGTAAATTATTGCAATGCTTTTCTAATAATCAAGTAATTTGGCTAACTTGGAATTTGTTTTTCAAGTTCAAAAGGACGCCAACTCGCATTTGTTGTTCCTCCAAGAAACGCCGAGACGCCAAGCTTGTATTTGCTTCCCGGAAAGGTTTCAGCTGCTGCTGCCTGCCTTTGGATCACGAATCAAGCCTCCTCCAGGTCCTGCATCTTGCTGTCCGATTCTCGCAGCTCCCAATCTTGTTGAATCTCAGCTTCGAAGACGATCTCACACAGGCTAAGCTCCAGGTCTAATTTGCTCTCTAACTACACTTCGGAATACTGCCAATTTAACCACAGCTTGCCTCCGCACACAGGCAATTAAATACAACGCACAACTGAGTAAAAAAGTATTTACTTTTTACTTTTATCGACAAAATTTATCAAAACTGGGGAGACAAACAACGCACAAGCTTTCGACTTGGCTTGCCCAACAAACATAAACAAACGGCTTTCTAGGTCACCATAGCAACATGATCTACAATTGTTTATCTGTAAATGTACATTCTTTGACCTTAATTTTTAATTGTTTTTGTAAATTTCATTCAGGTAACTCTAACCTCACAATTGGTCGCACTTTTTTATTGTTAGTTAATAAATACTGATTCACACGCCACTAGCACATTTTGTAGTCTTCATTAATTATCAGGTTGCTTCTTATATGCATCATCAACTGTTGACATTTCGAACTGAATGCAAACGCTGCCTTAAACCTCTGTGACGCTTCGAAACACCTTTGTATTGAAGCGACTTCATTATCGTGTCCTGTCGTTACTCAACTAGTCTGTCAGTCATCATAAACTTAGCTATATTTGCCATATTGAACACAAAATTGAATTCAAGCTGATCACAACCCTGGCGATATTGTTTTATACAATTATTAACCTCTGTTAATTAGTTACAGTTATTGCTAATCATGTTTTATGTAATTATGAATATCTACTAGTGTCTCTTACTGTTGCAATAAATAAAATACTAATTCTGGGCCTATTTGAATCTTTCATTATCATTCGTGAGATAGCATCATACCATTACAATATATTTATATATTATTTATTACTTATAATATATAACGTCAATAACTTACCATTTATATTATTTGACTTTATATTATCTAATAAATTTATTAGTTATAACTAATATTTATAAATATTATATAAATAAACAATTTTTAACTTCAGTAACAATGATAATAATATTTTTATTCTCTAATTAACTTTGTACAGTGTACTATGCAGCTGGCTCCGCAGTTTATATAGCGTTATCCTATAAATGGATGAGCGCTTCCTACTCTTCGCGCTATATCTCGAAAACGGTTGATCCTATGAAAAAATGCATATAACCAAACTTGTAGAGAATTTTATACTCTACAACTTTTGTAATAACCTCTAACGACATGCGACTAAAACAAATTTTCGTGACCTTTGACCTTTGATATCTTGACTAGCGGACACGAGATCTTACAAGACTTTTCAGTCGGTCTTTAGAACGTCAAAACAAAGGACCAAATAAAGGTAAAAGCTCACACCTTAGCGCATTAGGACTCGCATATCTTTAGATATAGATAAGGATAATAAAGTCGATTAGGACTCTTCTGTCAAGAGGATACAAAAAAGAAGAAAATAGAACTATCAAATGGTAAAGTGCATGCGTGCTATGTATAGTTCTATATTGATGAGTGTTGCTCAAGACGTTAAGGCTGCTGTGGGTATCATTAAAACTAGTGAAAATATTTTATTAGCTAAGGTTCTTCGCAAATCCCTGACTTCTGTTTAAATTTTTGACAAAAGATACTTTACTAAGGTTGATTTTGATTTGCTTGTACCGCCTTTTAACCAGAACTTCTTATTTTAAGTGCTACTATTCAGTCTCGGAACATCTCTTACGCTTATCTTCAAGTAAAATGATTTCCCCGCACTTAACAGGGCTTGCTCATTATAAACGTGTTATTACATTTGCTACACATGGGAATTTATTTGCACGTAAAACCAAAAATTATAAATACTTCACAGCAGGGTGGTACAGGAATCGTCGAGTCGTGTAGCAAACGTTTGCCAAGCTAGGTCCTGAGCAGGATGGGGTGGGTTGTCCGGAAGCGCCACTGGTTTGAGACGGTCCAAACCAGAAAACCTACAGGTGGCCGTGTAAACTCCTAAACCAGTAGCTGTTTCACAAAAAAAAATAATAAAAGACAGAAAACACCAAGACTCGAAATAACCTAGTTATTTATTTACAGTTTGTACACCTTCGGAATTCTGTGTCATACTTGGAAAAAGGCAACACAATTCTGTGATAATAGTATGTAAATGGAATAGTTTGTAAATGTAATTTTAGTGGTATGTAATGTACAAGATTTTATATTAATAAAGTCTAAAATGTGACTACGATAATCGCAATTCGTTCGAGTACCCGTGTATCAACTACGATAGTGACTTAAATATAATTAAAAACAGCGATACCGGAATGCGGGAGAATAGTAAGTTCTATATCGCTTGATTAATTAGGTAAATACTCTATCTAGTCGCGAACCTCTTCGAATTGGTACCATTTCGCCTAGGGGAGTGCTAATACACATAACATGGTGTATTTACGGTGCTCATATTATGTTAAATGTTAAATTGATGCTCCCGGAGACCCTCGCCAATAATGGTTTAAATTTTGAACATTGACAAGTATCTGACACTCGAATGCGACCAAAGCAGTACTACCAAACGTAAAGATATTAAATGCATAAAATGACATTATCCTATTACACCAAAGTAATTGCACGTGATGTACAACGAAGCTATACAATATTTCGCATGTAAAACGACATGAATTTCGCTAGCATATACCTAGGTAAGTACAATACATAAAGTAAAGATCATAGTGCCATAACGAACGATATTTTCAGTTCAATAAACACCAAAAGGTAGATAACACTAGGTGTTGCAGATACCTGAATTGTGCACAGAAGGATCGCTACATCAACAGCTATGGGGGATAGCTATTAAGATGTCCACCAGCTTGAGTAACCTCCAAAGAGTCAGGGCTTCATCTAACTTTGCGGGTGAGAAGCGTAGTCGAGTGCAGTCACCATGGGGAGAAGCCTTGCATGCGAACTACCACATGTGCTGAGGGGCTCGAATTGGAACGGAATTGTTGCTCCAGGTGCCTTAGCCAAGCAACAACAATGCCACAGGCATAATAGATCCCGAAAAATCGGAGAACGATACAGCAAACTAGGACGAGGAGGCCAAACTAGGACGAGGAGGCCTAAATACAAGACGTTATCGAAAAATGTTCAACGGCAACCATAAATTAACATACCAGAGTTGTAATGCGGCCTCGAGTAAGTAAATTGCAGAAATATATATTTATCCCAATACAATCGGATTCATTTTAGCAATATAACACCCATTTCCTATTTCTGGATGGCAGATTCCTCAAAGAAACATGGAAACTATATAATCCACTTAAGTGAAAATTCCCAAAGATCACATGCAGCTCCAAAAAAGGAAAACTTAAAAATGGTCGCCGGAAATCGCACTATCAAAACAATTTTCAAAATTGTTACTCAAAATTCCCTAAAAATCAAGGATTTTGCAAAAATGAGTATGCAACCAAAGCTACACCTAACGTATGCAGGTGAATCTAACTATATGAATGCATTTAAGCTAAGAAATTATCCAAACAATCCTTAACTGTATCTAAATGTAAAATTACACGTAACAGACTCTCCCCTCACTTAAAAATAGGTAAATTCCCTGAATTTACCGACGTAGAACCTATGCCTGCACCATAATGAAGCTTCGAAATTTTACAGGTATTACGATGATATCCAACAAACCTCAAACACAAAAGAAAGATCACCACGTACAACTACGGCAGTACCAAATAATTTAGAAAAGGATAAGCAGCCTAAAAGAATCGCAAAATAGAAGTCGAAAGGAAAAAGGGAAATTACAAAGGAATGTTAAAGATAGAACTCAGAAAAAGGACCGTGGTTTAGCAAAAGAGTCGGCTCATGAATCCAACAAAAGTTGACACTACAAAAGCGCAAAATAAACCGTCCTCAATTACCAATCACGTCCAAAAGAAAACAAAATGTAAACCAGGAATGAGATTCGCTTGTGAAACAAGAATCCGCATGCGCGAAAGGATACCACAACATAAATAAACACAAAACGTACAGCTGAAGGCAACCCGACAACATCAGCTACACATCGAAAACCTCAAAGGGGTATCCAAAATAAATTTCAACAATCTAAGCTCGAACCCACACAAATAAAAAGAACAACAGCAAAACCAAAGAACAGAAGGAAGGGATAAATAGCTCTTACAATGAATGCCGCTCCGAAAAGGACATCAGAACATCCGTCGCTGCTGGGTGTAAAAGGCGCGCCGGTGGATGAACTGATCCAAGCCCAATTCGAGACAACGTCCATTGGAAAAAACTATCTAACAAGAAGAAGAAAAACCAAACAGAATAGCAGGAAAGGGGAATGGGATCAAAAGCTCCAGAAAAGAATAGGGGACAACACAGAAGAAGGATGAGAAAGGATTAGTCCGATGTCACGTCAGTCAGTCGACGTAGGGTGGTATAAAGAAAAGCTAACTGAAAATTTCTAAGTGGGAAATAGCCGAAAAATTTTGAAGTCACCACAAAATACAGGTACCAGGCGCGGGACCCCGTAGAATACACCGCGATCATAGGTAACCATACTCCATGAAGACAGAATAAAAACCCTACACCCTATTAGTCAAGGAAAGTGTGCAGCCCAGGATCGACTACACACTGAAACACCATCCACAGTGACCAGATGGCGGAACACCGGAAATGAGACTGCAAAAATGTCTCACTCCTGTATGATGGAACGTCACTGTCCCACAAGGAGGGGGAAAGAACGAGATGATAAAGTTCCCCAACAGCGAGTCCTCCCTTCAAGCAGCCCAACCATCCACCCAAAGGTTCAACAAAAAACCCTTGGTCCCTAAAGCCTAACCTAACATTCAAAATCCTAATGCCAAACTCGAATGCAAAGTCCAATACTAAGTTTGTCTTCGTTACGACAATCCAACAGAATCTAGTTTTCTTCATCTGGCGGGTGTTGCTTTATGTCTTTGACATGCCATGTGCCGCGAAATGTCCCATCTTCATCTTGAAGCTCGTACGTAACAGGTGATAATTTCCTTCGTACAATCAAAGGCCCAATAAATTTTGGAGCAAGCTTTGCGGTGAAGTGTTTGGTGGCGTCGGACAACACAAAATTGCGTCGGTAAACTCTGTCGCCCACATTATATGTCACTTCTCTGCGTCGTAGGTCATATCGTTGTTTAGATCTGGCATGAGCATTCAAAAGTCTCTTATGTATATCTTGATGTAGCTTGTCTAACTCTTTAAGTTTATCAGATGTCTCACATTTATCTGTTTCAGCCTTTACACCTGATTTAAAATAATCACCCCTAGGAACATGTTCACGTGCAAAGTTGGCAAAGAATGGAGTCACTTTAGTGACTTCATGAACCGAGCTCCTGATAGCGCAGCCCACTTTAGGCAAAAGTTGTTCCCATTTCTTGTGGTTATCTGCAACATATGAAGCCAACATAGTTTTGATGACACGATTAACTCTTTCTACGAAGTTAGCTTGAGGATGATACGCAGGAGTGTAAATAATTTTCACATGGTAGCTGTCACATAATTGCATAAATTCTCGTGAACGGAACTGCACACCATTATCGCATACTAAGTACTGAGGACATCCAAAGAATAGAAAAACATTTTCCTCAACTAATCTGGTTACAGCGGCAGCTGTAGCTTGACGGAGTGGAAACAGTAGCACAAACTTGGTAAGTTGGTCTGAAATAACCAAAATGTAACTGTAGCCTCTGGATGATCTAGGTAAGGGACCACAGATATCTACTGCAATCATCTGCCAAGGTTTTGTGACATTCGGGCGCTGTCTGTTCAGGTTTCATGGCAGCGCAGATCTTACACCTTCGAATGTAGTTGACTACATCGGATCGCATTTTCGGCCAGTAGAAGCGATTCTTCAGGCGTTCGTAGGTTTTGAAGATGCCTGCATGGCATGCCGTTAATGCGTCATGATGTTCATGGATGAGTTCCTGGCGTTTTTCTTTCGGCACAACTTCTTTCCATGTTTCGTTATTGTCTCTCAATCGCGGGTAGGTACACTTGAGATATTTATAGATTTTATTATCTTCGACTCGCCACTGTGGAAATTGCAATGGTTTTGACATAATTTTTGTTCTCAGATTCCGATACCAATGATCTCGAATGGGTGCTGGTTCTTCGATGGTTAACACCACATAATCCGATCTGGAAACAGGCTTTGACGACAAAAATTGCTTGAAATTATTGACCGGCTTCTTCCTTGTTTTAGAGCACCGGGTCCGGTCGCCTACCGTGCTCCTCGCTCGTTTCCCGAGCATCTCTTACAAGTGCGGCTGGTTACTCCTACTTGCCCGCATCCATAACAGTACATCCGTTTAGGAGCAGTACACTGCATGGCTCGATGTCCTGACTTGGAACAATTCCAACAAGTAAGTGATGCAATAGCAGTTGGGGCTTCTGTAATTTTATTACTAGTCTTCTCTCTGGCTAGGTGGTTCTGGGAAGTGTTTGTTGGAAGCTCCATTTCGCTGAAGTCAATCAGAGGCTTTTCTTCGACTGCACAAATCGGTGGCTTTCCAGCACGCTTGCAGTAAGCTAACTCTGGTTCAAGTAAGTATGAGTTAGGTGTAGGAGGTGCTTTAAAATTAGTCGAAGCTATTTTGGCATCTTCTAAAGCCATACAAGTTTGAGTAAGTTCAGTGATAGTATAAACCGGGTGTAATGCTAATTGCATAGCATAGTACGGCTGTAAGTTCTTCTTAATTATTGCCAATCTTGTAGTTTCAGATGGAAGTTGAGGCAGCCTGCTGAATAAGTTGTCCATGGTTGCTATATAAACAACCACTTTTTCTGATGGGTGTTGTGTGCGGCTTCGAATTTCGTCCCAAAGGCGGATCTCGTAATCGTGAGGGAGAAAGTTTGCTTTCAACTTGCTAATCAAGTCGTCCCAATCGATGATAGTACGCTTCACTGCTCGGTACCATATCAGTGCGTCTCCAGTGAAAATTTCTACTGCTGACTGAAGCAATTGAGCTTTTGGAATTCCACGTGCTTCTCTTAGCTCTTCTACACGCACTAAGAAGCTTGTTAAACTGGACGATTCACCATCATAATGAATGTTCCACTTGCTGATTGGAATAAAGTTGCTGTACACAGGTCGAGAACACTCTGAATGTCTCCGACTTTCAGTGGTAGGTATATGTAAATTTCCAGCTTGTCTATCTAAGCTTGTTGTAGGTCTCACAATCTCGCTCAGTTCCATGGACTTCAGTTTTTGCTGTAAGTTGCTGTCGTGATGGGAAACTTCAGCGTTACGCTCTGGCGTTGACTCATGGAAGCTCACTCGACGTTTCGATGGTTCAAATTGTGTTGGGAATATCGACATCTCATGATCAATGAGTTGCCCGATGGCAGTTGCATTTTCTTCTGCACCTGTAGTTGCCAAGGATGTGGTAACTGGAAGTAGTAAATTAGGCTCATCTAGAATAGATTGTTGTTGAGACTGAACTGTTGCTTGCTCATGTATAGTTTGTTCGTGGTAACCTAAATAAGCTTGATCGATAGCTATAGATAACTGACCTAATTGGGTAGACAGTGTTTGCTGATGCTGTTGTTGCATGTTGTTTTCGGCATTAATTCGACGTAAGCCACCTAAAAGATGATACATTCTTGCCCTAATGCGTTGTACTTCATTATCTTTGTTATGGACATTAAAATGTTCTAATGCCTCTTGCAGTTCGTGAAGTTTTGTAGCACAAATCTTCAGTTCTTCATCAGGCTCGAAATAAATTCCTGTTGTCACGTCTAGCGTTCCTAACTGCTGTCTATGCATAGCGTCTCGCAAAATTGATCTCTTCTCGGTTACGTTCGAACCCACTGGACATCCACGAATTAGCAATTCATACGTTAGCTCGTCCGCCAATAATCTTCCAACATCCATTGTAATTGTCGTAACTAAACAATCCTATACCTATACTAAAAATACTAAACCTTACTAATAAAAGCACAAAAGAAAAACAAAAATAGCCCTTCAGTACTAATAATACTAATACCTACTAATATGTCCAAAAATGTACCTAATCTAAACACAGATTCCTAAATTCTAACAAATTTCCTCAAAATATGCAACAAAATGGCTATAATCCGATAATTACCGATACGACAAGGAACCAATCGATACTAATCAAATACTCTATACTGCACTAAATGCCAAACTACTTAACCAAAGGCCCCACGTTGGGCGCCAAATTTATTACATTTGCTACACATGGGAATTTATTTGCACGTAAAAACAAAAATTATAAATACTTCACAGCAGGGTGGTACAGGAATCGTCGAGTCGTGTAGCAAACGTTTGCCAAGCTAGGTCCTGAGCAGGATGGGGTGGGTTGTCCGGAAGCGCCACTGGTTTGAGACGGTCCAAACCAGAAAACCTACAGGTGGCCGTGTAAATTCCTAAACCACTAGCTGTTTCACAAAAAAAAATAATAAAAGACAGAAAACACCAAGACTCGAAATAACCTAGTTATTTATTTACAGTTTGTACACCTTCAAAATTCTGTGTCATTACTTGGAAAAGGCAACACAATTCTGTGATAATAGTATGTAAATGAAATAGTTTGTAAATGTAATCTTAGTGGTATGTAATGTACAAGATTTTATATTAATAAAGTCGAAAATGTAACTACGATAATCGCAATTCGTTCGAGTACCCGTGTATCAACTACGATAGTGACTTAAATATAATTAAAAACAGCGATACCGGAATGCGGGAGAATAGCAAGTTCTAAATCGCTTGATTAATTAAGTAAATAATCTATCTAGTCGCGAACCTCTTCGAATTGGTACCATTTCGCCTAGGGGAGTGCTAATACACATAAAATGGTGTATTTACGGTGCTCATATTATGTGAAAGGTCAAATTAATGCTCCCGGAGACCTCCGCCAATAATGGTTTAAATTTTGAAACACTGACAAGTACTTGAGACTTGAACGCGACTAAAGCAGTACTACCAACGTAAAGATATTAAATGCATAGAATGACATTATTCTATTCCACAAAAGTAATTGCACGTGATGTACAACGAAGTTACACAATATTCCGCATGTAAAACGGCATGAATTTCGCTAGCATATACCTAGGTAAGTACAATACATAAAGTAAAGATCATAGTGCCATAACGAACGATATTTTCAGTTCAATAAACACCAAAAGGTAGATAACACTAGGTGTTGTAGATACCTGGATTGTGCACAGAAGGGCCGCTACATCAACAGCTATGGGGGATAGCTATTAAGATGTCCACCAGCTTGAATAACCTCCAAAGAGTCAGGCCTTTATCTAACTTTGCAGGTGAGAAACGTAGTCGAGTGCAGTCACCATGGGGAGAAGCCTTGCATGCGAACTACCACATATGCTGAGGGGCTCGGACTGAACGGAATTGTTGCTCCAGGTGCCTTAGCCAAATAACATCAATGCCACAGGCATAATAGATCCCGAAAAATCGGAGCACGATACAGCAAACTAGGACGAGGAGGCCTAAATACGAGACGTTATCGAAAAATGTTCAACGGCAAGCATAAATTAACATACCAGAGTTGTAATGTGGCCTCGAGTAAGTAAATTGCAGAAATATATATTTATCCCAATACAATCGGATTCATTTTAGCAATATAACACCCATTTCCTATTTCTGGATGGCAGATTCCTCAAAGAAAAATGCAAACTACGTAATCCACTTAAGTGAAAATTTCCAAAGATCACATGCAGCTCCAAAAAGGAAAACTTAAAAAGTGGTCGCCGGAAATCATACTATCAAAACAATTTTCAACACTTACTCAAAATTCCCTAAAAATCAAGGATTTTTCAAAAGTCCCAAAAATTGCAAAAATGAGTATGCAACCAAAGCTACACCTAACGTATGCAGGTAAATCTAACTACATGAATGTATTTAAGCTAAGAAATTATCCAAACAATCCTTAACTGTATCTAAATGTAAAATTACACGTAACAGAGCTATTAACTGTAACATATGGGGTTACGGCATCACCGTCACTCGTTGTTTGCTTGAATTGGATATTATTAATAAGGACAATTATCCTTTGGCATGTGAGATTATCACTAATAGTTTTTACGTTGATGATCTTTTAGCAGGTTCTAATTCGGAAACAAAAATTTTGCAAATACAAAGGGACATTAGTAATATATTGCCTACAGCAGGATTTGAACTTGGAAATTGGTTATCGAATCGCCCAGAGCTTTGTGAAAAATTCACAATTAATTCAAATTCAGAAAGTAATATCCTGCATCTCGGAGAAAATAAGTCAAATAAAACACTCGGTATATTTTGGGACCCAAATTCGGATATGATTCAGTATTGAACAAGTGATTTTAGTTATGAACAAGTTATGACTACACGGGCTATTTTATCGACGATTGGCAAATTATTTGACCTTTTAGGTCTTCTTGGCCCTGCAATAATGACAGCTAAAATAATAATACAACTATTGTGGCGCGAGAAAGTTTGTTGGGATCAACCTGTGTTAGATTCGCTGGCGAAAAGATGGTTATAATTTCTCAGAAACTTAAAATTAACATACACGACATATAAATAAATCGTCATGTTTTGGACTATACGGCAAATAATTTCGAACTTCATACATTTGTCGATGCATCAGAAAAAGGTTATGGTGCAACGTGTTATGTTCGAAGTATCGCAAACTGTAAAATTTCGTACAACTTGCTTTGTGCAAAGAGTAAGGTTGCTTCAATAAAACAAGTCACATTACCAAGATTAGAGCTATGCGCGGCGGCATTAGGTGCAAAATGATCTAAGCGTGTACAAAGTTCCTTGAAAATAAAGTTTGAAAAATGTTTTTTCTGGACAGATTCATTCATTACGTATTATTGCATAAACGGCAGTCCTGAAAGATGGAAAACGTTGGTCGCAAATAGGGTTAGTGTTATACAAACCTTGACTGATTGCCAAGACTGGCATCATATTGCTTCTAAAGAAAATCCAGCGAATTGCATTTCACGTGATATATCAGCAGCCAACCTGTTGACAAATACGTTGTGGTAGAACGGGCCCACATGGCTTGAAAATGACATTTCAGAGTGGCCGTCTACTACTCCAGTTCTTGATTCTGAGACTATTCCTGAACAACGTATTGTGGAAAATCTATCAGTATTTCAAGACTTTGACTTTTTTGTAGAATTTCAAATTTAGGTAAATTGAAACGCGTAGCTGCATATATCAATCGCTTTATTTTTAACATTAAGAACCCTAACTCTAAACGAATAGGACAATTGAGTACTAAAGAATTAGACGCGGCTATGATAACTTTATTAAAAATTGCTCAATTACAATCATTTAGTCACGAATTCAAGTGCCTCGCGGCAGGCAGTCAGGTGAACAAGTCAAGCAGTACTTTAATGCTGAAGCCTTTTTTACATTCCGATGATTTAATAAGAGTAGGCGGTCGTTCACTCGAAGCCGCTATTCCTTACGACAATAAACATCAAATAATATTGCATAATAAGCACCCACTTACTGAAATAATTTTAATTTTCGAGCATAAAAGACTATTACATTGCAGACCACAACAACTCTTGTATTCAATAAGAGAACATTATTGGCCAATTTGTGGTCGTAATTTATGTCGATTGCTAGTTAACAAATGTGTTACCTGTTTCAAGGTAAAACCTAAGTTTTGTGAAGTTTCAATAGGAAACCTACCGCCTGAACGGGCGAGTCAGTCATTTTCCTTCGCAAACACAGGTTGCGATTATGCCAGACCTTTTTTGATAAAAGACCGAACAACAAGAAAGTCAGTTACAACCAAGGCATGGATTTGCATTTTCATTTGTATGTCCACCAGAGCCGTTTATTTGGACCTGGTGACTGATTTAACAAGTCAAGCATTTATAGCATGTTTTAAAAGATTCATGGCTCGACGAGGAAAACCCGAGTGTATTTTTAGTAACAATGGATCCTGTTTTGTGGGCGCAAACACAGAAATTTTGAGACTTATCAAAGAGCATTCATGTACAATTGAAACATTTTTAACTAACGAGGGTATCAATTGGAAATTCATACCGGCTAAATCACCTAATTTTGGTGGCCTCTGGCAGGCAGGTGTAAAAAACATAAAATACCATATAAAACGGGTCATTGGTTTAAACTCTCTGCACTTCTAAGAGTTCTTTACAGTACTAAATCAAATAGAGGCAGTGGTAAATTCAAGGTCAATTAGTCCCTTATCTTCAAGTCCTCACGATCATACCCCATTGACCCCTGCACATTTCCGTATAGGAAGATCTTTAACCTCCTT
Organism: Agriotes lineatus; assembly: GCA_940337035.1. Taxonomy (NCBI): domain Eukaryota; kingdom Metazoa; phylum Arthropoda; class Insecta; order Coleoptera; family Elateridae; genus Agriotes; species Agriotes lineatus. The sequence continues at coordinate 79,316,430 of OW679196.1, read as the reverse complement.
ACCTGAATCCGATTTTACTGAAATTCCGACCAACCGACTGAATCATTTCAACCGACTACAACAAATTGTACAACATTTTTGGCGACGTTGGAGCAGTGAATATATTACAGAACTACAAGTCCAACTCAAATGGCACAAAAATTCTTCGGAGCTATTGACCAGTGGCAGCTTAGTACTTATCAAGGATGATAAGGTACCACCGTTTCACTGGATTACCGCTCGTGTAAAGGAACTTCATGCAGAAAAGGACAGTATTACCAGGGTCGTGACTGTGCAACTCAGCAACGGCAGTGTGGTGAAACGTTCTGTTCGCAATCTGTGTGTGCTACCAATTTGACGATATTCTTTTTTTTTCATTTTTAAACCATTGAAGGTTAATCTGGCATTTATGTTATGTTATGTATACAACTATAGACTTATATTGGTTATACGTATTTATTTATTTTGTTGTTTTTTGAAATGCTAGTGCATTCCAAAGCCGGCGGCATGTTCCGTATGCGGCGATAATTATGTTGTTAATTCAGTTTTTAGTACAGTGGCTATAGAAGGACAGTGTGGTCAATTTAAAAAAAGGCAGCCATTTAGGGCCGGTTGCAGAAAGCAATGTTAAGTCTGGTGTTAGCTAACGTCGCGTCAAAGTGAACAAAATCGCATCAAAATTTGTTTACTAATGTATTACTTACCATAAACATTTCAGATTTGATTCGTTTTTGTTCACTTTGACGCGACGTTAGCTAACACCAGACTTAACATTGTTTTCTGCAACCGGCCCTAAGAGTCGTCTCTACAACGCCCTTAGGTATTGTTCTGTGCAAGGCCTGCCAAATTCTAAGACAAACGTCACCCTGCTAAATTGTGACATAAACGTCATTTTATACGGACTGGACATATGTGAAGTTCGGAGATGCTGTATGCCCATGATCGCGAAAATTTGTGCAATATGAGGTGGTCAAATGTGCAGTGTAACATTAATTATACAAGAACGTCAATAATATTACTTAAACAGAATTAAACGGCAAGAGACGATGTGAAACGTAAGGAATCGCTGCCAGCGATTAAAAATCCTCGTTAACGAGCAACAATATTGGAATATAAGTCAAGGTGTCCTATTTTATCTTATTTATTGTGTGTTTCTACATAGAAAACGAAAATTGACAACATTTTGCGTTGATGGGTACAGAGATTACGTACAAAAGCTCAACAAAAATATTTTTTTATATTCATAATTAAACCGTTGTATTATTACACCAGTTAATTTAGAGGAATAGAATATTCAGTGTTACGTAACCCATAAATTCTCTTTAATTTCATGCAATAATCTTTGGCATTAAGACATTTATATAGTTTATTATAGCTTTTGCTTTCGACTAATGCGCAATTTTCGCAAAAAGCATTTTACTTTAACTCGTTGACATTTACTTATACAAACGAAAATTCGGCATTGGCTTACACAGAACACTGTAGAATTTTATGAGGATTATTTCATTCCACTTCATATTGGGGCTACTTTCAATAATAAAGGACTTAGAAGCAATTTTGTGTGACTATGTGTAATTTCGTAAAACGACTCTTAATGGCGGATTTTAAAACAACCAATCAGAAACAGGACCAAAATTGACCACACTGTCCTTATATAGCCACTGTAGTTTTTAGTAGAGACCCTGTATATATACAGGGACTCTACCGCCTATGATTTCAATTTGAATTGACAAGTACAGAATTGACAAGTTTGTACAATTAATTGTCATAATTTTGCAGTAAATTGTCACAATTTGTATTTATTCTTCTCCTTAGCCCATCCTCGTATCACATTAGGATACAGAAACTAAAGTTTAATGTGCGTTTCTACTACCTTGTGACGAGGAACAGCCACATTTTTATTTTAAGTTGACTTTAGTGTTATAGTTACTGGACTTTGCAAATTATCTATTTTAAGTTGATTTAGGTGTTAGTAATTGGATTTTGTGAATTGTTTAATAAAGGTAAGAACCTAATATATGTATATATAATTTTATATATTTTTCTTAAGTAGTCTGTATCTTTAAGTATTAATAATTATGTTTATAGAGAAAATGGTCGGGGGGGGGGGCACAAAAAACGCTGTGCCGTTCAGAATTGTAGAAGTACTGAATCACATCGAAATATTTCATACATTTCCACGAAACCCAGAACTGTTAGAGGCCTGGTTGAAAAATGTAAACAATTCCACCATAATGAATATACCCTACCAAAAGTTAAGATATATTTACCTATCAAGTTTGTGGTAAACACTTTGAAAAGGAACAATACCAAACACCAGATCGTTCCAACATTGTTCAAAAGAAATAGCTCTGCATCAGGAAAAGAAGACGTATTAGGTAAGTGATTCAAGTGAAAATCTTGGGTTTTAATATTGTTTTCTCCATGCCCATCTAGTAAGTTACACTTACTTTGACATATCCATTGCAGGTAAGCTGATTTTACTGTTTGTTTACTGGTTGTCATGACATTGGGGAAGTAAGTACCTACTCCCCAAAAGAAGTAAGTGAATTGCGTGTTATTACAGTAATTTTAGTTCTATAAGGGATCTGAACGGGTTTGAACTTAACTGATCCTAACCTATTTGAAATTTAAAAATCTGGTGTGATACACTCACACAACTTCCTTTTACAGTGTTCTTATAATTAGTCAAAAATTTCATTTTTAATTTTTAGCCGTTTGTCAAAAATTTTCAAAAATTACAAATACTACAAAAACGGTACAAAATAGAGCGTTAGTTGAAGAGACAAACTTTCTCTAAAGTATTCAACTGGAAAATCACCTATTTCACATCAATACACATTAAAAATTTAGTAAAAATGTAAAGTTTTAAAAAAATCGTTTGAGCCGTTTTTGAAAAAATCGAAAAAAACTGAAAAATCACAAGAGTAAACACCTACTTCCGGTTATTCGATTTTCTTCAAAAGCTTGCTGTCTCATCTACATAGTACACAAAACTTATATATGAAGTTTCAACGCCATACCTCTTTTCGTTTTTGAGATATTCTGTTCACAGACAGACACACAGACAGACAGACCAATGAAAAAAAAATATGTTTTTGGGATCAGGGGACTCTAAAACGTGAAGATCTGTTGAAAACTCAATTTCGAATTTTTGGGGTGAATCCAATACTTCCTTTATAGTAAAAGGAAGTAAAAACTCGTTGAGAGGGGCGGAGCCCCAAGGCCCCCCTTGGAGATGGGCGGAGCCTCGGGGGCCCCCTTGGAAAGGGGCGGAGCTTCGACGGCCCCCTTGGAGAGGGGCGGAGCCACGAGGGCCCCCTTGGAGAGGGGCGGAGCCCCGATGGCCCCCTTGGAGAGGGATGGAGCCCCGAGGGCCCCCTTGGAGAGGGACGGAGCCCCGTGGCTTCCTTGGAGGGGGGCGGAGCCCCGAGTGCCCCTTTGGGGAGAGGCGGAGGCCCGAGGGCCCCTTTGGAGAGGGCGGTGCCCCGTGGCCCCCTTGGAGAGGGGTGGAGCCCCGATGGCCCCCTTGGAGAGGGGCGGAGCCCCGATGGCCCCATTGGAGAAAGGCGGAGCCCCCAGGGCCCCTTTGGAGAGGGGAGGAGCACCGAGGGACCCCTTCGAGAAGGGCGGAGCCCCGGGGCCCAGCTTAGAGAGGGGCGGAGCCCCGAGGGCCCCCTTCTTTGGTCAGGCGGCGGGGAAGGCAGGTGCGGGTTGTTTAACAGAACAGAATGGCCCAACGTAATAGGCCTAAAGATGGTGGTAAATTGAATAGGGTATTTTATTCAAATCGTTACACGAAGTTAGCACAGAAATCGTTTTTGTATGCGTCACTCTCATTATTTCCGAGTGTGACAAGGATAGCATAACATTAACACGTCTCTGGGTCTTTGGGAGTGGATTTGACTAGCGCGGTATGCGTCTGTAAAATATAGTGTTGCCGACGTTAATAATAAATCCGTAGAATAAATAAAGATATTATCAGTAAACAGTAAATAAACTAGATATATCGGCAAAATTATTTTGAAAACATTGAGTGTGGTTAATTCAGAAATTACAGATAAATGAGATTCATTTTACGAACAATTTAAGATTTTTTACAGATTTTTGTCAAAAAGTCCGTAAGTATAGGCAACGTCGTTGTACACGCCCACAAACATATAATGAACTTCTGACTTGTCCTTCACATTTTTCGAGGTTAGTTTTCCCGTACAAACGTTTTTTGACAGTTTTGGCCAACATTAAGCAGCAGTTCTTGTCAGAACTAATAAGACGTACGCATTAATATGTCAGTGCAAGGCATGACTTTGCGTTCGCAGTCTCAACAATTGTTGCTGAATCTGTTAAGTTATTTTGAGTAGGAAAAAGAAAATGGTGGGCATTTACTTCCTTACGATTTTATTGTACAATTGCTTGTTTATTGCAGCGAGCAGCTGAGGCTTTAGGGTTAGGCATTGCTACTGTAAAAAAGATCAAGGCTCGTAGTAGAAATCAACCAGGATAACAGCTTTCCAGAAAACGGGAGTCGACTGCTATTTTCAAAATTTCCAAGAAGTACAGAAAAAATAGAAGTTTCTTCCCTAAATTAGAGCCCCATGACGTAAGATTTTTTGCTGCATTAAAGATGCGTGTAGTCGCCATTGTAATTCTTTTTTAAAATCCAAGATTACCAACTCAGGATTTGAAGATAAGATAACTCCATATGATGTGGCTGAAATTTTTAAGTTAGCATACGTATGACCAGGTTGCTAATATTGAAAGAACTACTTCTGGATTCAAGGCTTGTAGTATTTACCGCTGAACTATGATACGTTCAAGATGACTTTTCATCTGTATTTCCATCCATGGATTACCATAGTTTTCTTGGACGTTATCACTTTCTCTTTCTGTTTGGTATCCAGATGTTTCGGCGCATAAGCTCTGCTTAGGCTGAGACCACCACGCATGTTTTTCTTATTTTTAACTTTTTTCGTTTTGGAATTTTATAGTTTGTTTTGTTCCATTTATGTTCTTTTAGTTTGTAGTTGTGTTGTGTGTTGTTACTGGAGTTGTGTTGCTGTTTGAAGTAGACTGTTAGTCCTCATTCTTACCGTATACCCATACCACGATAATTGCTTTTCTTTCGATGTTATTTTGAAATTGTGGTCCCTTGACAATGCCGCTTTCACGCTATTGGGTCAATAGACATCATTAATTTCCATGTGATTTTCCTAAGATTGTTTCGTGTTTTCTTAGTAATTTCTGTTTGAGAGCTGCTCATAAGTTTACCAACTTCATCATCTTCTATATTTTCAGAAGACTTTTTCTGTGTTTAGAGTTTCTCTTTTGATAAGAGTATTGCATCGCAAGGGGTTAAAAATGGGATACTAGAACGCAACACCTAGTCCCTCGTACGCAAATGTCAACCTTACCTACTGTCCTGTGTTTTACTTAACGAGGCTTTGATGACCAAATAAAGGCGAAATAGCCTTAACATAAGATGCGGAGCAAATGCCGCATTCATCCGGTGTAACCCGAGGCATGTCCGGAGGCTACCGATGACAGACCCAGCATCAGACTCAAGCACAATCTGAAGACACATTGTCTAAGATTAAAACATGGAAAAAGGTTAAAGGAAGAAAGACTTCGAGTACATCTAGTAGCTAGCAAGATTAAGACAAGAATACAGAAAGGCCAGCACCACAGCTAAGAGAGCTACAAGACGCGATAAAAGCAATGGATAGATTACCTCCCCATCTAGCACAAGTAGCAGGGAATTTCAACAACGCACGAGAACCAATCGTGAGCAAAGAGCTGTACACCAACATCTAAGGAATTCTTCAAATGAACCCACTGTCAAAGAAATTAAAAAAGAAATTAACCAGCTAAAACTTTGAAAACAGCCGGAACAGATAGTATACCACCTGAGCATTCAGATTCACTGAAACCATACCTACAGAGTGAAAGGACCATCTGATTATCAAACTCCTAAAGAAGGGTGATTTTGGTGAGTGCCTAAATTGGAAGGGAAATTGTTAATATGATAAATAAAATTATTCCTACTATTATAATCAAACTGGCAGAGACCGTAGAATCCACCCTTAACAATTAACAAGCAGATTTCAGATCTCATCGAATGCTTCATTTTTTTGCGTTCAATTCCGGTACGTTTCAGTATCCCATATGCATGTACTGATTTGTAACTTTTGTTGTCCTAAAAATGTTCTATTCTTGTTCTGACGTGATATCAATGTTAATTCTAATTAGGTGCTTGATAATATTTCTGATTGGACCATGGTATTTTAAGTGTAAAAACTTCCAAACTGTATTTACCATTGTATTTTACTATTTTATTATATAATAGTAAATAGTATTTTATTAGTTAATTTATATAATATGTATATTATCAAAATATCAAAAACCTTCTCTACCGTTAGTGTAACGTATAAATACATAACCAAATAACTACAACTTAAGTAAAATAACAGAATTTACAATTTTTTACCAATAATTAAAATAACTTCATTCCCTTATACATCGTATAAACGCCTTACCCATTATTTTTTTATTTTTGGCGGTCTTTTCCCTTCACTCCAAATCATTCCTTTTTCAATTAGGTTTTCTTCTACTTTCTTGCTCATAATTTTCTTGCCCTTCACCCATTCTTATTGTGTCCAAACCACTTCATTTGTTAAATAATAAAAATGAAATAAGTATTGTTAAAGAATCATGTCTTTAATTTCTAATTAAAAGCCAAATGAAAGCTAGAACCGCATACCTAACCTCAAAAAGTATATTGTATGACAACTCTTGTCAACCTCAATTAATTGTCAAATTATAGATGCTGATTTGACTAGAAATTTTTTAATCTTATACCACACAGACAGCATTGATGACCAGGGATCTTCTTTAGTCGGATGCATAGTAACTATCTATAACCAGTCTCGAATTTTGCCAGCCCTCGCTCGCTCGGGCTGGCAAATTCGTTCTCGACTGGTAAAAGCTACTTACTTCCCTTGATGCTTAAATAACTATTTATTTTACACAGAAACTGAAAATCAACAAATAATGGAACTGTATCAAACACCAGAACGTAGGAGCCCGAGTAACGATAGTGCTGTGGCAAGTGGGTCACCCCCATCTAGAAAAATAGGTAAAATTATAATAGATATATGCAATTTCTATAACTTGATCACGTCTCCAAGTTGACCAACTAATTTACACTAGTTTTACTGTATTATATTTAACGAATAGGTCATCTGAGTTATGTTTCTATAGAAGTAAAACCTTTACTAACCCTCTACAAAAACAGCTCAATGTAAATAAACGAAATAATAGATATAAATATACGGTTTTTCTAGAGCATCCTACAACCTTAAGACGAATAGGAATTCCTAAAGCAAGCGCCATGTCCCCAAGAAAAAAAGCACTTTATCAAGGGTTAACTAAATGTAAGCGGGTTGTGAGAAGGTTGAAAAGGGCATCAAAATCTAAAAAAGACCTCTTCAGTTTAACAAAGAAACTTATGAAGGGTGATAACAAGAAGATACTAGAAAATGAAAACTTAAAAATATTAAACAATTTATCGCCAGCAGCCGAAATCTTTATAAAAGCTCAATTAAAGCATAGTGGTCCTTCAAAATCTATTAAATGGAACAAACAGGAAAAAGCTTTATCATTGGCTATCTACAAGTCTTCACCAAAATGTTATAGATTATTGCAAAGAATACTCAAATTGCCATCTCCAAGAACCTTGCAGAGGACTTTAAGCGGTATTTTGGTGACGGCTGGTATTGTTGATACAGTTTTTTCTTATTTGTCACATGTATCTGCATTGATGAAACCAATGGAAAGATACTGCACACTTTTATTTGATGAAGTTTTTCTTCAGGCGAATATTAGCGTGAGTATCAAGAGTAGATCTGTTGAGGGTTTAGAAGATTTTGGTAATGATTCAAAAACACCAAACATAGCTGAGCATTAGTGTTCATGATACGTGGTATTAATGCAAGGTGGAAACAACAAGTATGTTTCTATTTTGCTAGAACGGGGGTACAATCACGTGTACTAAAAAATCTTATTATTAATGTAATTAGAAATATTCATGCAAAGACCCAATTTCGAATTTTGGCGACCTTATGTGATCAAGGACAAGCAAATGTTTCAGCAATTTCGCAGCTGAGTCAAGAGAGTGGCTTTGGCAAAGATTTTGTATTTGAAGTGGATGGCTACAAAATATTTCATTTATTCGATCCGCCTCACTTACTAAAATGCTTCAGAAACAATTTTATCAACAAATATATTCATTTTAACGGTAAGGTAGCTAAATGGAGCGATTTAGTAAAATTGTATGATTTAGATGGAGCCAACCCTGAAGGCAAAGTTTGTACCAAGCTTTCCGAGCGTCACATTCAACCTGAAGGCAGGCAAAAAATGAAAGTGAAATTTGCCGCACAAATATTTAGTCGTTCTGTTTATGCAGCTCTTACCTTTTCCACTAAATTAGGTGCATTTAATGCCGAGGGCACTGCTGAATTTATTCTTTTCATGGACAAACTGTTCGACAGCTTGAACTCTAAGCACAAAGCTTCTAAACCACTCAACCGACCCTTAACAGATGTATCTCAGCATTTTGCTTTTTGGGTAGAGGCTAAACCATTCCTCAGCAAGTTAAAATTCATGCAACATGTTGTTGAAGCCCCCCCTCCACCATCTGTCAAGAACTCGATTGCTACCATTCGCAATATTCAAGCTTTATGGAAATCCATGAAGACTCTTGGATTTAAATATCTCTTAACTAGATCTTTAAACCAGAATCCCCTAGAGAACTCCTTTGGCATTATTCAAGAATTGTGTGGTCAAAACTTTAGGCCTTCATGTATGCAGTTTGTAGCTGCTTATAAAACTTGTTTAATTAATAATTTAATTTCTAATTCAAACGCTACAAACTGCGAACATGATGGCACCGACTTTTTAATATCTTTCTTAGATCCTTTAAACAGTTCTAACATAGCTCCCAATGATCCAATTCCTTCTTGTTCTAACCAAATTGAGGTTTCCTTGACCGCTCAACTTTTGAATATTACCAAAGTCGTTCAAAATATACGTTTCCATACTAGTTCCTATATTGCAGGTTTTATTTGCAGAAAATGTTTAAAGCGCAACTGTAAAAATTGTACGGATTATTTTCTGTCAGACCAATCTACAGACAGTCATGCTTTTATAATTTTAAAGGATTTTGGCAAACTGTTGTATCCCTCAAAAGAATTTATATATTTAGTAGATGAAAGCAAAAAACAAGTTTTTAAATTGTTTTTTCTGTATGTAAATGCGTTAGATATATTTCGCGTTGTTGGAGAGAACATTGCTGTTTACACAAATGTATGCTCTAAACATAATGCGCATAATAATACTACCATTAAACACAGTGTACTCTTCATCATGTTCAAATACATTACATCATTAATAAATAAAAACTAAAAAAAAAGATAGAAGACCAAATTTAATAATATATAACTATATTAAACAACATGGCCCTAAGAGTTAAGAAAATAATTAGATATTGAAGTTATTGTGATGTATAATTTTATGTTGAGAATTCCTTAAGCTTCTTAAGCAGCTAAGACCCCACAGTTGCTTAAGCCGAATTAAGGAATCGAGTAATGGGTTGCACCACCATTCTTAATACACTTAGATAACTAAGTAAAGCTTGCTGAAACGCATTAATCAGCAATACAATTAAAGAAGTTTATAAAGGCATTTTGTAATTTTTCCACCATATGTTTTATAGTTATATTTTTGTATGAAGTAAATTATGAAAATAAGCACTATGTAATGCATTCTTTAGCCTAAATTTAAGGTATATAAACTAAACAAATTGTGAAGAACCCCGCCAGTTCTGTAAGTGGCATAGACCAACGTATCGCCTCAGTTCCCTGTTTCAGTCTGAATAGTACGTAAGTTTAGTTAAGCTGTACAAAAATTATCGTGTCATTAGAATAAAGTGACCATCAAAAGCCACCATTTTTATTTCTCTGTCCAACAGAAAACACGAACATAAAACAAATACACAAAATACGTAGGTATAATTTAAAATATATGCACTAGTCTTATTTCAATTTAACATTTTTCGGGGTAATAAATGTTCACCAAGAAGCAATGTTAAATTAATTTTTAGTAAACCTCCATACGAATTATTGTATTGTATATATTTTATTAATATTTCTGAGGTAGTTTACATAAAATTAGTTTAATTAAATATTAATGGAATAATTTCATCAAAATAAAATTTTGAATAATCTTAAAAAGCGCGCGCTACCACTTGGTGTAGCGCACCAATATCAGAGGGCGCTTTTATCAACAACTTTCAAACGTTGCCTTATGTCACTTCTTCCTTTGGGTATGTTCTGTGGTACAAGTGGAGAAGTATTTAAAATATAAAGGGCCGGTTGCAGAAAGCAATGTTAAGTCTGGTGTTAGCTAACATCGCGTCAAAGTGAACAAAATCGCATCAAATTTTTTTTACTAATGTATGTCAGAGCTTAGGGGTAGTTCAGGGCGTAACCACTTTGATTTTACACATTAAGTCCGATAAGCACAGTTTATTTAGTTGAAAATTTAAAATAACCAATAAATAGCCCGCAATGGCGAAATGAACAAAACTAATAATAAGGGTTGGAACGGTAATGGTCCGGCGCCCGCACCTGCGTCCAACACCTTTGCTTTTCTATACAAGAATGCCCTGATCTCGGCAAAGCTACTCATTCCCTCATTCCCATATTGTTTGGGTCTTGCAGGCGCCGTTCCATTCCATAGGAAATTACCTATCGCGTTCCTTCTGTGAACTCATAAACAAAACAGTTCAAACGAACCATAACATAACTACAAAACATAACTCATAGGCGGAGACATTAGTCCAAATATATTCGGGGCCGACACGGCCATTCTGACACGTGCACGTCCACGGGCACTAAAGTCTTTCAACTGTACGAAAATAAATCAGTTACTTAACCGCTCGTTCATCCTGATCAACAAATAAACAACAAATCAATCATCGACTTTCACAATTTTGAAGAAAACAAATCAAGCTCTTTTAGGTAGTGCATACCTAAATCCTCTTTCAAATAAAGTACACAATTCGACTGTTACTATCAAGCTCAACTTCCGATATTCAACTAATCGGGATCAACTACTACACATAGGACTTCCGATTAAACTGCTAATCGGGATCAACTACTACACACATGTTTTCCGATTAAACTGCTAATCGGGATCAACTACTACACACATGTCTTCCGAATAAACTGCTAATCGGGATCAACTACCGGTCTTCCGATTACACTCTTAATCGGGCTCGACTAACTACCAAACAGGTCTTCCGATTACACTCTTAATCGGGCTCAACAAACTACCAAACAGGTCTTCCGATTAACTCATAATCGGGCTCAACCACCAAACCGGTCTTCCGATTACACCAGAATCGGGCTCAACACCTTCCGATTAAACTCTGAATCGGGCTCGACACCTTCCGATACACTCAGAATCGGGATCGACTCATAATAACACATCTGACCAAGTTACATCTCTAGTCAGGATCGACTCAAAACAGTTCATCTGACCAAGTTTTATACCTTGCCAGGATCGACTAAAAACAATGACAATTCATCTTTACATAATTCGAACAAAGATCAAATTAATCATACGTTTTTCTCCGCCGACACGGAGCTATCTTCCTCCGAGTCAACTAAAATTTTGCCTTGCCCCTAGGGGACACTACTTAACTGATCGGAAGCAAACTTAAATGTTGAAGGGACCTCGGTACCGGCGGTCAAGCTTGATAGCATTCGTTCATTATTTTTACTGAATACAAAATCACCAATCACAAATGACTTTATTTGTGCCTTTCTAGCAGTCGTACAAACTGCATCTTGTGCTAAACGCTCAATATTTTTACTAGCAAGGTGTCTAATTTGAGAATTTCAGCCAAATTCGTAGACTCTTCATTGTCAAGTAAATAATAAATTTTGTGTAACTCTAATGATCGTAGTACATCCAACAACAATTTAGCGGAGCTAAACCCTGTAACTGAGTGCTTTGTACTGTTCAATGTCACCGGACCTCACCTAAACTATCTTTCTAGAGTAATAAAATGCACTTATATGTTGTAATTGGAACAAAAGCAACGAAAATCAGCACTTGTAAAGCAGTCACCTTCAAATAATTCTAGAAGGCGCTCCAAAAAGGTAAGTGTGTTCTTTCAAACAATTTAGATACCTACGTTGCAGAACAATGAACTTGGTAACGGCGTCAATTGTAACAAAAACGTATTCTCTTTACCGCTTAGTTTTCCAGAAATATCAATATGTACAGTGTGCCACGACCGAAATAATTTTTGGTAAGGAATGCATCTGAATTTGAGCTTTTCCTGATTTATTTTTAGATGTCTATGTTACCAAATATTTCTTGGAAGGCCAGCCCTCAGCCGGCCCAACCACCCTTATTACTCTATGTATGAGATCATATTGTCTGTATGTGTTTGCAAAATGCTAACGCAAGCATTCTAAGATTTCCAAGGCATCCTGCACCAAGATTCGAATCGAAATATACGTCCCCACAAATTGCTTATTGAATCCCGTAACATCTTACATATCAAACAATATCCACAAATTTATGAACAGTCTTGACATGTTGGAAACCAATAAATTTTCGTATGAGAAGTAGGGTCGAATTCATTTGACCGTAGCGCGGCAAATGCTTTGTTTATTTCCAGATCACGTTATTAAACACAGCGACGTTATGAACTTATGAATGACTTCGTTTCCCAAAGCCAATGTTAGTGGATATCACGTAACAGATGATGCATTTCAAGAAAAATCAGCTAGTTTTATGTGTTTTTCATTGCAATAAACGATATCGAATTCAAAAGCTTGCAGACTGTAACATGCCTTTGCCTGCAGGCCGTACAATGCATTTGCCAAAAAAATGCCTGTAGCATTAACAACCGCTAAAGTTTCAATATAACTGATATGCAGAGTCCGAGCCGGCAATATGAAATCTGATACTCCCCTACCCGACTTTGAATTTACACGAGCAACTGTTTTATGAGCTCTAGGACGTATTTAACAAGATCGCCTAAGCATTCAACTTCCGTTTTACTCTTTTATACCATTTTTGCTGATATGAACTTATCCGGCACAATACAAAATAAAACCTCTATAAATAATCCTTGCATTTCTACGACACTCGAGATTTGCTTGGTACACAAATGATCCGCAACCAATGCAGTTTAGACAAGCCACATTGTTTAAACGTTTTCCATAATAAATGGTTTGCTACAGTCTCTTTAATCAAGGAGCAATCTGAACCTGAATTAAACAAAAGGAAAGGTCTCACCCATTTTCACGTTGAGCTGTCGATGCTGTTTCACACTCGCCTCTCAGGAGCACCACCCTTCATTTTCCGACTACCCTACACGTCCACATTTCTGGCATTTTCCATGGAAGGATGTTTTCCTTTTTGTACATGGAGACGGTGACAAAGTTCAACGCTTCAATCTAGTATGATGACCAGACGGAAATTGCGCTGAACGTTGGTCAACCTCCCCTGCAGCACGGTACCCATTTCTTTGGCATATCTTGGTCGCAACACCATCGCGATTTTACACAGGGTTATCCCACTTCTGATGTCAGAGCTTAGGGGTAGTTCAGGGCGTAACCACTTTGATTTTACACATTAAGTCCGATAAGCACAGTTTATTTAAAATAACCAATAAATAGCCCGCAATGGCGAAATGAACAAAACTAATAATAAGGGTTGGAACGGTAATGGTCCGGCGCCCGCACCTTCGTCCAACACCTTTGCTTTTCTATACAAGAATGCCCTGATCTCGGCAAAGCTGCTCATTCCCTCATTCCCATATTGTTTGGGTCTTGCAGGCGCCGTTCCATTCCATAGGAAATTACCTATCGCGTTCCTTCTGTGAACTCATAAACAAAACAGTTCAAACGAACCATAACATAACTACAAAACATAACTCATAGGCGGAGACATTAGTCCAAATATCTTCGGCGCCGACATGTATTAGTTACCATAAGCATTTGAGATTTGATTCGTTTTTGTTCACTTTGACGCGATGTTAGCTAACACCAGACTTAACATAGCTTCTTGCAACCAGCCCAAAGTATCGTAAGACTTTCCATGTAGTTAATTAAAAAAAGTCTTCAATTACACAATTTCTGAAACTGGATACATTAACATTACTAAACTTCGATTTTCTCATCTGCTTAAATATGACAATTTTGCATTTCAAGGTGTTTTGTCATGTTTTCTAACCTAAACGCATTTGGAAACCATAATCTCAAATGTAAATCTCATTAAACTCAACAATAACTGCGTTTGGAAAGGTACCTCTGACAGCTCTGTTTCCTCGAAATCGTTCATTCATCTCACTTCCACCCGCGCCGATGGCTATTATCGATCTCTTTCTGCTAGCAAAAGTAGTTGGTAGAGGTACATTATTGAACGAAGCAATAGTATATTACATTACAAGGCATGAAAGTGATACTTTGCAGATGAGGAGGCTTGTTGAAGAATACGAGGACGCGAAGCGTCCGAGTACTTCTTCAAAGCCTCCTAGTCAAGCATAGACACTTTCATGCTGTGTAATGTATTAATTTTTTTCTGAAATCTCTTTGTAACACCTAGTGCGCGTAAGCTTCGGTAGCACGGATCTACACTCTCCACGGTTCGAGCTGTCCCCAAGAAAGGGCGCCAAGCGCATCGCTCGCTACTCATGTTTCGACGACGCTCATTTAAAACCGCGCCAGCAAATCATTAACCTTACCACAAAGCAACCACTAATAAGGAGGTTTCTTAAATGCACCTGTCAAATAATTGTTAGGGACTGGCCCACCCGTCGGAGGCTGCTAGTGTCGCCACTCGGCAAGGTTGTGTGAACCAAACTATAATTAATTATCGGTCGATATGTGAAGAAGTGTTGTTTCAAATTGTGCCGATTTAGTGTAGGCGACACAAATTTCCCAAAGGCATAAAAAAACCTACTAATTGAAACGTTTTCTGAATGCATCTGTCAAATCAAATAATTGTTAGAGATTGGCCCACCCATCAGGAGGCGCTGGTGTCACATGTCCGCTTTTTGAAAAGTGCGGAAATAGTAAACTCGTACGTCAAGGTGACACCGACAAATTATTTAAAATGCGTGAATGAAAAGCATTTTGAACCAAAGTAAATTGTTGCAATTGAGTACGACAATTGTAAGATTGACCATAATTATTAAACAATATTGCTATTTGAATTACTTAATAGTACTTTATGTAACTAGTCCTCAAAGCCATTTGAGGACGTGTTGCATACAACGTTTTTTTGTATTAGCTCTCCAAACATTATAATATCAAGTTTCAATTACCATTAACGCGGCATTATATTAGGAGGCCGCGCGAACATCTATTTTTCGCTCCCCAAACTGGTTACTTTGGAAACTGTGTAGGATCCTCAAAATGGCCATTTAGAGGCCTTGTACTTAAAGTCGTCATAGCAACTAATGTTTGAGTCCGCTAAAATGTTGCCATGACGACTTTAAGTACAAGGCCTCTAAATGGCCATTTTGAGGATCCTAGACAGTTTCCAAAGTAACCAGTTTGGGGAGCGAATACAAAAAAATATATTTGTTATTCGCAAATATTTTGTTTGAATTTTCCATAATTATTGTAAACTTCAGAACCTATAAAGATTTTGCATATTCCGATTTATGCGATTCAAAACTTTTAAATCGAGATTCTGATGAAGGCAAATTATGTATATGCAAAATTTGTATTGGTGTTGACGGCATATCCTTGATTAATCCAAATATCGTAGTAATGGCGTATTTAAATTTTGCCGCCTTACTAAAATAGTTTCTGGCCCACTCGTTGTAGGGCGCTGAAACTTTTATACAAGCTTACTATGGGAGAAATCGCTCTATTAGTGGTTGCTTTGTGAACCTTACTTATAGCCCTAGAGAAATAATAAACCGGTTTATTATTTCTCTAGGCTTATAGCCCAGAATAATACCCTAAATCAGAATGGCCTCTCTGTGTCGGCGCTTTTGATGTCAGCATACTCAATTTTGGTGACCTTGAAATTGTTCGCCATGATCCTAGTGGTGTGCAGAGGCGGTAACTTCAAAATTATGCGCCTAAATATTAAACGGAACAGAAATAATCCGTACCTTTAAACTCCATGCAGTTTATATGGAAATGCACAGTACACCATGTGCCACCAAAAGATCTTTTCTGTGCACTTAGCACTAGCAAGATGCCCGTTCTTCGTACGGACTACACATTTTTGTTTCTTTTTCTAAATCTTAAATGAATTCTGGGCTCCCCCGTCCGCCTCATTCAATACGCTAAACTAACAAAGGTTGCAAAACAATATTGTAGGTAAAAAGGAAACAATATTCGTCCGAAAAAAGTTCTCCTTAACTCTTTTATTCTTCACGTTTATGTAATTGTATAGATTGATAAAGCTATAGTTTTAGTTTAACAATAAGATAAAATCAAAAATATATGTATATGAGATTTATCTCGGATTAAAGGGGTAAATTAAACACAACACGCCCTGTTCAACCACTGCTTTTTATTTTCACGGGTTTTCAGCTACAAGTCAAACCCCAGAATGAATATTTGAACAGAAATCTCGATACTAATAACTTCTCGTTTTTATGAGGTTTTACACCACTAAACAAAACAGTCGGGGTGTGAACGGCGCCCCGCCCAATTAGCCGCAAGGAATTTGGAATTCGTCTCGGCCTTGCAGTCGGACCCGGAGAACGTCAGGGTTGATTTCCAGTGCCCTCGATAAAAATCCACAGAAATGCTCACACGGCCAACCTGATGCTTGAATTCGTTCTCGAATTAACTATCACCCAGGATGTCGTCCTCCTCGTATTTAACTACCAAACTACCTGTAATGGAGAAACAACTCTGCAGCATCGAGTTTTACTCCTAAAGACAACAGCAATCAACTATTCATACATTCCATACTCATCACAACATCAATAACATATCAATAAAGCGATTTTCTATTCAATATTCACAAGGTGCTTTGCTTTCAACAGTAAGATCTTTTCTCTTTTGTCCTGTAAAGTATTGTGCTTTCAACAGTTTGTCCTGTAAAGCGTTATGCTTTCAACAGTAAGCTCGTTTTCTCTTTTGTCCTGTAAAGCGTTATGTTTTCAACAGTTTGTCCTGTAAAGCGTTATGCTTTCAACAGTTTGTCCTGTAAAGCGTTATGCTTTCAACAGTTTGTCCTGTAAAGCGTTATGCTTTCAACAGTTTGTCCTGTAAAGCGTTATGCTTTCAACAGTTTGTCCTGTAAAGCGTTATGCTTTCAACGGTTTGTCCTGTAAAGCGTTATGCTTTCAACAGTTTGTCCTGTAAAGCGTTATGCTTTCAACAGTTTGTCCTGTAAAGCGTTATGCTTTCAACAGTTTGTCCTGTAAAGCGTTATGCTTTCAACAGTTTGTCCTGTAAAGCGTTATGCTTTCAACAGTTTGTCCTGTAAAGCGTTAGGCTTTCAACAGCAACCCGAAACATTTTTTTGAGGTCATCCTGCAAAGCGTATAATCAACAGCAACCTTGCAAAGCGTTATGCTTTAAAACATTGCAAAAAGCAATACTACTATTTCCATTCACAAAGAATACCACCGTAAAGCGTTCTTCTTTCAACGAATTGGTTTCTCATCAGTTTCACAGCAAGCAAGAATGCTCACAAGTTTCACAGCAAGAATTTTTAATCAGTCTCACAGCAAGCAAAAATGCTCACAAGTTATACAGCAAGAATTTTAACAATGCTCAGAATTTTCACAAAATGCTCACACAATTTTAACAATGCTCTGAATTTTCACAAAATTTTAACAATGCTCAGAATTTTCACAAAATGCTCAAACAATTTTAACAATGCTCAGAATTTTCACAAAATGCTCACACAATTTTAACAATGCTCAGAATTTTCACAAAATGCTCACACAATTTTAACAATGCTCAGAATTTTCACAAAATGCTCACACAGCCCTTTCTACTCACCGTTACTGAATACTTAGTCGGAAAATTCTCCTGGCGAAAATTCTGGCGAAAATTCTCCTGGCGAAAATTCTCCTGGCCAAGTTCGGACCATATCTTTCCCAACTATTCTCTTCCGGGTAGTAGCCAAGTTCTGAATTTCCAACCGATCGTTAGGTAGAAGCTGTAGCACTTCTAACGGACCTTCATATTTTCGCTCGAGCTTGGATAAATGCGAATTTCCGGAGGGATGGAAAATAAAGTCACCGACATTTATTGTTTTGTTGGTTCTTCTAGTCTTATCAAATCGTCGCTTAGAATAATCTGCTTGTTTTTATGTAAGCTCGTATGCCAGAGCTCGGTCATTTTCCAAATTAGTATTAGTTTCTTTTGGCAACATAAATTCTGTCAAGGATCCTATTTCAGGTAAACTACTGTTTTGACCGGTTAGTAATTAAATAGGTGAAAATCTGGTATTTAAAGCTACTTTCAATTTAGAAACACTGGTCGACCATTCTGACTTATTTTGAATTTCTGTCCTTAATAAATCTAGTACTGTTGAAACATATCTTTTCACCTGTCCGTTGCCACGGGGTGCACTTTTTGCTATAAGATGTTGCTTGATCCCTAATTTTGTCAACAATTCTTTCACAGTTTTATCAGTAAAATTTCTGCCTCGATCAGAAATAAGTCGCTTAGTAGTTCCGAAAATATTAACATAAATTTGTAACACATTATTCATTTCCAAAGAATCGGCATTTTTTGATCATTATTAAAAAACCTGCTTCGGCTAACGCACGCAAAACACATTCTAATTTTCCCAACCCTTCTGAAATGGTGTCGCACGGAACTAATAAATCGTCGAACTACACAAAAACATATTTATCTTTTAATTCTTTTAACCGATCGATCTGATCATCAATCCGCGGCAGGGGAAAACGGTCTTTAATTGTTATTCGATTAAGTGCTCTAAAATCAACACGGACCGGACTGGCGTATGGCGAATTGCTCTCACGAATTATTCCATTTTTTTAGAGGTCCTCTACGATAGTTTTGACTTTTTCTTTCTCACACGTAGCCATTCGATAAGGGTTGTATCTGATAATTTTGTTTTCCTTGGGCCGAATAGACAGCTTAGCGGTTTTTATGGCTTTGACAGAATTACCGGTTGTGAAAATGTCACCGAAGTCGCTCAATAATTTTAGTAAATCAACCATATCTTTGTCTTTTAATGGGGTATTAATTAATTTAGGTGAAATTGAAATTCGATTAATATTCTTAACAGCTGATGCAAAATCATCCTCAAAGCAAAGTCGAGTTCCCTGCGAATCGGTACAAATCTTCACACCTTTATAATTTAACAAATCACGCCCCAGAATAACATCTGGTGACATTGCGGAGTCATCCACAACATAAAAACAACCTTAAACGCGGTACCATTTTTGCAATGAGTAAGGAAGTTTTTGCGCGGGTTGGAATCAAGTTACTACCAATACCTTTTAATATAACGTAACTTGGTTCCAAACGACAGTGTAATTTCTTGAATATTTTTCCTGAAATAAGACTGCATTCGGCACCTGCAAATTTTGAATTTGGAAAATACTAGAAAAATCTTTGTTCAAAGTGACACAAAAATAATTCACGCCTAGTCAAATATTAAGTTTGCGGTTAGAGCCAGTCAAATTTTTATCACGCCTATCCTTTGCAAAACATTTGTCACTATTGTGCCCAAATTTACCACAAAAATCACAAACAACAGGATGAAGAGTCATTTTTTTAAGAGTCGCTTGTCGAGGCTTTTAAATTTAATGATTCGCGACAATGGCGACTTAAATGACCGGATTTGTTACAGTTATAACAGAGCTTCATTGACTTGGAATCTTTTGTTTCAGAGAACGCGGGTATGACCGCTTGTTTGACAGATTTTCGCGTTTAAATAGCTTGTAATTGTCAAGCAAACGCAACAAATCAAGGATTGACAGAACGTTGCCTATAAAGGCTGCAGTTTTTACATGAACATCTTTTATGTAGCCAATGACAATTTCTAATATTTGGTCACCAGATAAATAAAAATTCAAAGTGTTTAAAAGAGTGACCTTTCGTCTGGCATACTCACAGTAAGTAGTGGCTGCATCACTCGAATACAAGCTGGTCTTGGGCAATTTTTCGCTTAAATTCTTTTCCGGTGGATACAAATTCTCAAAATCTGCTTTGAACTGCGTCCAATTTTTGTTCTCCGGTTCCCACGCAGAAAGCCAATCTCGCGCTTTTTCGACCAACCCACTGGAAGCTCGTGCAAGCTGTTCAACTTCGGTCCATTTAAAAGTGGATTTTTTCTCGATTTCTTGACACCATTTTACCGTCATTATTTACCATTGGATCGAACCATGAAACATCAACGGCAGTGACAGGAATAGGAACTGCTGGACAATGCGAATTCTTCTTGATTTCCAAAGTTTCGGCCAAAATTTGCGTTAATTGTTCCATTTTTACACACACTCGAACTATTTATCACACGTAGGCAATCCCACTTCAGATATGAGATTTATCTCGGCTTGAAAGGGTAAATTAAACACAACACGCCCTGTTCAATCACTGCTCTTTATTTTCACGAGTTTTCAGCTACAAGTCAAACCCCAGAATGAATATTTGAACAGAAATCTCGATACTAATAACTTCTCGTTTTTATGAGGTTTTACACCACTAAACAAAACAGCCGGGGTGTGAACGCCGCCCCGCCCTAATTAGCCACCAAGAATTTGGAAAACGTCTCGGCCTTGCAGTCGGACCCAGGAAAGGTCGTCAGGGTTGATTTCCATTGCCCTCGATAAAAATCCACAGCAATGCTCACATATACATAATACAAGAAACTTATATATGAAGTTTCACGGTCATACCTCTTTTCGTTTTTGAGATATTCTGTTCAGACAGATAGACAGACAGACACACACGCAGGCAGACAGACCAATGAACAAAACCATGTTTTTTTGCTTCAGGGGACTCGAAAACGTGAAGATCTATTGAAAACTCAATTTCGAATTTTTGGGGTGAATCCAATACTTCCTTTATTGTAAAAGGAAGTAAAAATGCAAAACTTGCCTGTCAGTATCTTAGGCTACATACAATGAAACGTATTACTCTCCAATAAAATGGTTAATTGCCCCGTTCTATATTTTATCAAATTGCAATAATCCTATGGGCTTACTCCGGCAAAACGCAAGACTGATATCTCAAGTTAGGTTCAAATTTGAATCTTATATTAAAAGAATTCTGTAGAATATTTAACTCAGAGTAGCTCAAATACTCAAAATGTCAGTACAACTGCTCTACTCACTTCAATAATTTATAACCTCACAAAATTAACTTACACCACAAAAGGTTCGCGGGTGCATGCAGAGTTTCGTTTTGATATTTAAAAGCGAAATTTGCAAGGAACCTCAGGTAAACTGAATCGAATCTTCCGCCTAGCAACATCTAACTTGGTTTTGTTTCAGGTTTGTTGACGTAAAAACGACGACCCTACTATCTTTTGTCTTGGCTTCCTATGAAAACTGCAAATCCTGGCATAAATCGCATTTTCTAGTAACGCACGGAATTTTCTGGAAGTTGGACGTATCTGGATGCTCGAAAACACGATGAATTTCTTCAGCAAGGTGTGTTCTCAAAGTCCACTGGCTTTCCGGACTCCAACCACATAACAACCTGCCAAATCGTATTTTTTAAAATATCGCCGATCTCGCCTCTGGAGCTGCTGCCAGTGACGCCAACGTCCTTATTTGCTGGAAGTCGCTTCCTGGGCACCAAATATTCTTCTAGGATGTTGTTACACCTCTTCCGGATCTGTAAGACTTGTGATCCCTGGCTTCTGATGTTGAAATGGACTGGTATCGCAGTTTGAAATTTCCAGCCGAACCAAGGCCGATCTTGGCTTGCACAATTTTATAAAGCTTTTCGGTAGAGACAATTTTAATAACACTTCCACTTATGCCCGGTGACTTGTAAAATAACTTTGTACAGTTTTTAGACTTTGCAAATAACTTTTATTATATAAAAACACCAAAAATCAGGAGCCTCTTTTGCCCACAAGTTGACGTTCCAGGAATTATTTTCTATATTTTTAACAAAAGAGCATCGCGTTACCTAGTAACCGCGGGTTAATATTGTTCAAAGGAAATAAGTTTTGTTACAATTTCACATAAATGAATAAAATTTGATTAACATGTTTGTTGCTTAAAACTAAAAATTGTCTTTGTTTATTATGCATAAAAATTGTTCTTTCTTGTCACATAACTGTTATTTATCACTGTTCTGCTATGAACACTTAGTCTTAAATTGCACTGGCACTTGAGTTCAATTTTAACCACGTCACTAATTATTTTTCATTTCCGTTGCCCCCGTTCTGCATTGCTCTTTGCAAATTCTATCTTATCTTGCTTTTATTTCCATCTACCTTTCAGCTTGCTTGCTTTTCATTGACTCGTACGTTTATTAATAACTCCACGCTTATATTCATTATACACATAATCAACCTTTAGCATTATTTACTTACATTTAGTCTGGCTTCAAATATGCTCAAACCTATCATATTACTTATATTATTTTAGCCATCTTAAATCTTTCTTTTACTCAAATTCAAATGCAATCCTTCTAAAACATACTTTTCTTATGAAAGCCGTTATCCCCCTAATTACGCTTCTTGCATCTCATTTCCAATGCATTTAATAACTTCAACTACTGTCTAGATTGCAATTAAATAAAATATTTCAACTCTGTGCTTTAATTGACTTTGTTCAATATTTCTCTATGCATACAGAATTAAATTGCGATCATTAAACCATCTCAATATTTACTATAAGTAGCTATACGTATGTGAGCCGTTTCGGCAGAGCATTTTTAAGTAACAAACGACTTCCGGGATTGGACCGTGTCATAATTGAGGTTGAAGAACTCAACATTTCGCCCACTTTTGTAAGAGGATCCATCAGGAGAAGAAAGCAAAAACAGCACGGTAACTCAACGTGTTAACCAAGCCAGAGGCGAAACTCTTTTGCAAGGGAAGTGATAGAAGGATTTGGTAAAAGCATATGGAAAAGAAACCAATTCTTCGTATGAAATACTGAAATTTTTAGTTTTGTTAACGTTAGATTTGCATATTTTCATAAATATTCAAACAGCATTATTACAACAGTTTTCCTTTCTCGTTAATAAAATAAGTTATTATTGCTCATAAATTCGGGGTAGTTCAAAAGATCGACTACCTGAAAATTCTATGTTTATGCAATATAAGAATTTCTTGCAAAGCAAAGACAATTATATGATGCAATAGGAAAGACTTTTTTCCAGCTACAAATATTCAAGTGAAGCAAATCAAATGATAGTGTTTCTAGTTCAAATTATAACGTTAAGGAAGTATGTTGCATTTAGAAATTCTACATAGATTTATTTTGCAACTCAGAACCATATAATAGGAATGTGGCTATGGAAATATAGGTAGTGGGTAGCAAGAGAAGCAAAACTAATATTTTTATTCCTATAAACGTCTATAAGGTATCTTTCAAAGTATTTATTTAGAAATTTTATATACCTATTTACTAAAATCGCAAAATTCAAGAACAAATAAAAAAAACGATTAATACTAATAATTGGTTTTATTATAATTAATATAAAAGATACATTTCCAATTGTAATGCATAGGAGCCTTCTCTATCATGTAACCCTCGAGTAGAGGAGTAACTGAAAAAAAATCTGCAAAGGGGCTTACACGAAACTTCCCTCGCGCGAATTAGATCAATTTAATTTTTTTTTAAATGTAGCCCGCTGGGGTTTGAACTCTGCCGTATCTGCGTAGGGATTGTAATCGCATCTACTGGTCGTACTGCGCCATCCAGATTTATTGGAACGAGTGGGGCGTGGGCCTCTATTGAACAGAACGGTCTCATTGTTGAAACGTTTTGACTCTTTTGTGACATTATCCTGTATGTGTTGAGTTCTAGTTTCGGCAAATATAAAGCCTGACCTATGTGAAAATTTTACTTCCATCTATTTCAAAGTTAACTCAAAAATAAACAAAGTGCTTACCCTGTATATATTTATCTGAAATTTTCACGGTTTCATGCCAAGTAAATATATAATCTGCATGCAAAATATCGTCATCCTCCAACAAATCGTTTTTGAGTTATACCGCCAACAGACAGACAGACAGAATTGAGAAAACCTGTTTTTCGTCATCTAGAGACCCTGAAACGTAAAGATCTGAAGAAATCTTGGAAGGTGATTTTTTCGCGATTACAATACTTCCTTCGTCCTTTTAGGCGAGGGAGTAATAAATATTCAGTATGTGCTAACCTGCATCTCATACATGCTGGCGTTTTTAATGAAGTTGCGGGGCGATTCATTTGTTTGTTTAAAAGGAATTTTTTAATAGACGATCGAAAGCGAATAACGGGTAACATTTTTAATTCGGAAGTTAGTTTATTACTATTACTACTACAAACTTCGTTTACCAAGTTTATATAGTACTAACTATTGGCCCATTCTATTTATGTTCCCTTACTCTATACCACCATCTTACGTCTTGAATTTCACAAATAGTAATAAAACAGCAGGTTATCGAAACTTCAAACAAACTGGTTGACCTCGGAGTTTAAAAAGATAAAAAGTAAAATTTGCAAAAATAAAACCTTATAGAAAGTTGTTTTTCCAGCTTTAAGTTACTTTACGTCCCACCTCAACTGGTAGTTTCTATTCTTTCTAATAGTTATAGGGATGTTTGCTTCTCTGATGGTCGCCCATATTTTCCTTGGAAGATTTAAGACTGGATTTAGTAAATTCGAAGTAGAATTGTTTCTCCTCCCGCATACTATGGGGCTTTCTCTAATCGATTTAAGGTTTTTCAACCGGGGATTATTTTTTATGTGTAGTTGTTGATTTTGCTTTTCCAGCACTTCTTCCTTAATATTTGACATGCCTCCCAAAAAAGGAAGAGTACTGTAGTTCCTCTGTCTTTCAGATCGTTAGATGAGGATGGTCAAGCTCACCTTCAGTGCGTAAACTATATTTAGAATAAACGCTTAATAAATAGAAATATAAATGCAAAAGAATTGGGATACCGACTAAGCATACACCTGCGCAGATGACCAAGTCCTAGTTGCTTAAGACGACGCATATATGTTACATGATGAACCACTCCAAGAAGGGTATACCAAAGCCGAAATTGAAATAAACTTTAAAAAAGGTCAGTACACCTTGCAGCTAAATGCAATCACGTAGGATAGAGATATCACGAAAACTACAAAAGCAGAAATGTACCAAACTTTCTTAGTGAGCGTCATGACATATCGGACTAAAATTTAAACCATAAACAGAAAGAGTAGAAGCGGCGGACATCAATTATTAAAGGGGGAACTGCAGACTAACGACAATGGCTATAGGGAATAACAAAAAAAGACGAAAAACGACAAAGAATCAAAGAATGAATGCGGAAACAGGTACCATCACATACATAAAACAGAAAAGATTAAATTGGTATGGGCTTGCACAAAGAGCAATCGATCAATGGATAACTTTCATCAATTACTAGAGCATATGTTTATACTACTTCACAAGATTTTAGAAATCGGTAATTGTCTTGATCTTTGACGTGCGACTGTTAAAACAATGCTGTCATTTTAAAATAAATACAATGAAAATGTATTCTTTTCAGCGAACTACAAGATAAAATTACTTTGACAGCTTTCACGTAACTGAATACACTGGCTATACACGGCTTGCAAACCATAGTTAATTAATAATAACGTAAAGCAGACTGCAGCTGATACAAAAGGAAGAAACCGATCAAAAGATAAAACAAATTAATCTACAAATGGTTGAACAAACTTTGATGTGAAACTGCTGAAAATGAATAAATAACCAAATGCTAAAAAATCTATAAAGGGTTTTACTCAGAACTTCCTTCCCAAGTGGATGGTGTTACACTAAATAATTTTAAAAATCAAAGAAAACTAGAGAAAAATATCTTAACGTTCCCAGTAATATTGAAACAATAAAATGAAACACTTGTTAATGCGAACTACATAATTCTTAAGGTAGTCATAGTCATCATGTATACAATGCGTCCAAAATATGCCCTTTTTCGTCAAGGTAGAAACCTGAGCTATGCATTTCATTTAAGTAATAGTTATTGAATTATAGCAAGATAAGTAGAATTTAATTTTTTAAGAAGCTCACCTTGTAAATATTTTACTGGCATTTTCTCGGTTTCATGCCACGTAGGCATATAATCCGCATACAAAATATCGTCTTACTTTAACAAATAGTTTTTGCGTCCGACAACAAACAGACAGACAGAGTTCAAACAAACTGTTTTTCGTCATCTAGGGACTCTGAACGCTGAAGATCTGAAGAAATCTCGAAAAATTATTTTTTCGCGATTACAGTACTTGGTCCATCTTTCAGAGCCAAACGGTAATACGCTTCTCCTCCAGTGGAACTGCATTAACTTCTATGCAAATAAAATATACCCTAGGGGTTCACATATGGAAAAACACCAGATGGAAGGAAAGTTCCCAAATGGTAAATTCACCGACGGGTAAATTTACCGAAAGGAAAATTCACCGATAAATAAATTTCCTGAATAAGAAATTCATCGACCCACAATTCGTCGAAAGGAAAATTCACTGATTCGAACATTGTTCGCCGATTATATTTTCTTATTAAACACCATAAATACATTAATTGATTTCATATCTTAAAGCATTGTCGATAATTTTACTATTATACTTTAATAGATTTTATCGGTTGCAGCATATTAAGCCTTCGTTTACATATACAAAAGTAGACTAGTAGTAGTAGTTATGGGTAGACTAATGTCAAGCAAGTAGACCTTCATAGGCCCTTTTTGCCAACCCCTCGCCGTCCCCTTAACTACTTCCACTGTCACCTTCTGCATCAAATTCTTCCCTCTGCATAAATCTTCCCGACTCTCTGATGAACTTCAGGATGTCGGCCCATGCGAGGGAGTTCAACTCTTCTCTCTGAAGCATATTTGCACCAAAAGTTTCAAACCTCAGTCGCTGGTATGCCTCACACTGCCTCAAGTAGTGAAAGGATGTTTCCTGTTCTCTTCCACATTACGGACAAACGGGATCTTCGCCTATTCCTATCAATATAGGTGTCTCCTTAATTTACAGTGGCCTGTCAAAATCCATATCAAAAAATTTGTGGTTCTTCAA
Source organism: Agriotes lineatus (assembly GCA_940337035.1). Taxonomy (NCBI): domain Eukaryota; kingdom Metazoa; phylum Arthropoda; class Insecta; order Coleoptera; family Elateridae; genus Agriotes; species Agriotes lineatus. The sequence continues at coordinate 79,289,186 of OW679196.1, read as the reverse complement.
CTTTTTCCCGTTAGCCAGACTGACTTTTTTTAATCAAATCCTGCTATATGGCACTCTGTCCCTTCTCCACTTTTCCTCCCTAGTATTATAAGCCCACTCGGTTAGAGCCATCGAGACCTGCTGCCTTGTGATACCTAGAAGAGGTTCTGGTCCAATACACATCTCCTCGGCTTCAAGTCTAGCCAGTTCATCTGCCTTCTCGTTGCCCTCAATACCCGAATATCCTGGAACCCAGACGATTTCAACATTATTGTCTCGTGCCAGTTCAGCTAAAGCATCTCCACATTCCTGGACGAGCGCTAGTCTTGCGCTGGGCAGCTTGACTATCAGAGCAAATACACATTTTACGATCTGGTAACGTACTTCTGCTTTAATACCGTGGTGAGTTCTTCTAAAGCAGAGGTGTCTTGTATCCCTCGGCTTTCTACATATATCCCTGCTCCAGAAGTGTTTCTTTCCACTATTCGGGAACCATCCGTATAGGATATCAAGGCATCCGGCTGGAATTCAACCTGTTTCTGCTCCCACTTGTCCCTAGTTGGTATAGTGAGAAAATTACCTTTTTTCAACCTTAGCCGGTCTTTCACTTCGGTTACTTTGTAGGTTGACAAAGATTGGTAACCAAGTCATAACTGTATCTGTACGGTAATAGTCCTTTACCGTACATGGCAACCATTGCCATACTGTAACCTGTAAACTATTGAACACACCACGGATGTTATGCATCATAACAGCTTTAGGTGTCTTAAAATCCTCGCTCTACGAGCTCGGATTTACTACGGATCCAGCCAAAGAAGAGCCCTTCGTGATCGTTACACGAAGTTAGCACAGAAATCGTTTTTTATACGTCACTCTTATTATTTACGAGTGCCACAAGGATAACATAACATAAGCACGTCTCTAGGTCTTTGGGAGTCTGTTTGACTAGCGTGGTATGCGTCTGTAAAATACAGCGTTGCCGATGTTAATAATAAATGCGTAGATTAAATAAAGATATTATCAGTAAACAGTAAATAAACTAGATATATCGGCAAAATTATTTTGAAAAAATTGAGTGTGGTCAATTCAGATATTACAGATAAATTAGATTAATTTTACGAACAATTTAAGATCTTTTACAGATTTTTTTAAAAAAATCCGGAAATATAGGCAACGCTGTATGCAGCCACAAACCACAAACACATCATGAACATCTGACTTGTCCTTCACATTTTTCGAGGTTAGTTCACGTACAAACGCGTTTTGACAGTTTTGGCCAACAATAAGCAGCAGTTCTTTTCAGAACTCAGAAGACGTGGTATTGTGCGCATTAATATGTCAGTACAAGGCAAGACATTGCGTTCACAGTCTCAACAATTGTTGCTGAATCTGTTGAGTTATTTTGAGAAGGAAAAAGAAAATGGTGGGCATTTACCTACGTCCTTTATTTTGTGTGCAAGAGGTATGACACGTTAATTTACTACTTACCATCTTATTGTACAATTGTTTGTTTATTGCAGCGAGCAGCTGAGGCTTTAGGAATAAACATTTCTACTGTGAAAAGGATCAAGGTTCGTAGTAGTAGAGCTGCTCATAAGTCTACCAACTTCGTCATCTTTATATTTCCAGAAGACATTTTTTGTGTTTAGAGTTTCTCTTTTGACAGAGTATTGCATCGCAAGGGGTTAATAATGGTATAATAAAGCGCAACACCTAGCCCCTCTTACGCAAATGTCAACCCTACCTACTATCCTCTTTTTACTTAACGAGGCTCTGGTGGCCAAATAAAGGCGAAATAACCTTAACATAAGATGCGGAGCAAATACCGCATTCATCCGGTGTAACCCGAGGTATGTCCAGAGGCTACTGCTGACAGACCCAGCACCAGACTCAAGCACAATCTGAAGATACATTGTCTAAGATTAAAACATGGAAAAAGGTCAAAGGAAGGAAGACTACAGAGCACAACTAGTAGCTAGCCAGATTAAGACAACAATACAGAGAAGCCAACACCACAGTTAAGAGAGCTACAAGACGCGATAAAAGCAATGGATACATCACCTCCCCATCTAACACAAGTAGCAGGGGAATTCAACAACGCACGAAAACCTATCGTTACCAAAGAGCTGTACACCAACATCTAAGGATTTCTTCAAAAGAACTCACTGTCGAAGAAATTAGGAAAGCAATTAACCAGCTAAATTCGAAAAAACAGCAAGAACAGATAGTATACCACCTGAACTATTCAGAATCACCAAAAAATATCTACAGAGTGGAAAAACGGTCTCATTATCAAACTCTTAAAGAAGGGTGATCTTGGTGAGTGTCTAAATTGGAAAGGGATCTTCTCAATATGAGAACTAAAATGATTCCCACTATTATAAACAGACTGGCAGAGATCGTAGAACCCACCCTTCGCAATTAACAAGCTTGGCAATTCCTTTCCTTTTCTTCATCCATTCTTATTGTGTCCAAACCATTTCATTTGTTAAATATTAATATATAATAAAATAAAATGAAATAAGTATTGTTAAACAATTCTGTTGCTTTAATTTTAATTAAAAGCTAAATGAAAGCTAGAGCCGAATACCTAACCTCAAAAAGTATATTGTATGACAACTCTGTCAACTTCAATTAATTGTCAAACTGGATGCTGATTTGACTAGGAATTTTTAATCTTATACCACACAGACAGCATTGATGACCAGGGCTCTTCTTTCGTTGCATGCATAGTAGAGTATTGTAAATTATCTTCAATGTTTGCTAGGACTACCTGATCGTCAGCAAATAAAATTGTATTTAGGTTAGAGTTGTTCATAGTGAAATTTCTTTTTATACGTTCTTGTCATTCGTCAGTAATTTGGTCGATATATAATTATATAGGTGTTCCTAGTGTGATACACGCACACAACTTCCTGTTACAGTGATCTTATAATTAGCCAAACATTTGATTTAAAATGTTTTAAACATTTGTCAAAAATTTTCAAAAATTAAAAATTCTGCAAAAACGGTACAAAATAGAGCGTTAGTTGAAGAGACAAATTTTCTCTAGAATTTTAAGCTGAATTCAAAAATGTAATAATATACCGGGTGTTCTATTTAAAATAAGAGTTAATAAAAAACATAGACAAAAAAACAAAAGAAACCCATTTTAGAAGTATTCAACTGGAAAATCACCTATCTCACATCAATACACATTCAAATTGTAATAAAAATGTAAAGTTTAAAAAAAATCGTTAGAGCCGTTTTTGTAAAAATCGAAAAAAACTGAAAAATCACAAGAGTAAACACCTACTTCCGGTTATGCGATTTTTTTCAAAAGCTTGCTGTCTCATATACATAGTACACAAAACTTATATATGAAGTTTCAACGCCATACCGCTTTTCGTTTTTGAGATATTCTGTTCACAGACAGACACACAGACAGACACACAGACACACAGACAGACACACAGACACACAGTGAGACACACAGACCAATGAAAAAAAAATGTTTTTTGGGATCAGGGGACTCTAAAACGTGAAGATCTGTTGAAAACTCAATTTCGAATTTTTGGGGTGAATCCAATACTTCCTTTATTGTAAAAGGAAGTAAAAGGAACACTTTTGTCGTCTTCCATTTTTTTCCGGGCTTTCGTTTTCGAGATGCAGGGTGTCAAAATTTTTTACATAAGCTGGTTTATTGCTCTAAAGTCAACCGCTTTCGAGAAAAATGGCTTTTTATGAACAAAAACAAACATTTTGCTAAACGTTTCACCGTAAATTTTGACACCTTGTATCTCGACAACGAAAGCCCGGAAAAAAATGGAAGACGACAAAAGTGTTCCTTTTTTCATGAGGAATCTACAGTGTTCCGTTGCAACACTTATTTAGGAACAATCTGTATATTAAACAACGAAGGTGACATAGAGCATCCCTGTCGTACTTCACGATTTAGGACCGATTCTACAAACCAAGGATAAAGTTATCCGGAGAATAAATACCCTAGAAACGTTTGTTGTAACAAAGAAAACTATGACAATTATACCTCGGATAGCTTATTCTAGGTATATACTTGCATTGTAGAACCGGCCCTAATTATTATTTGTGCATGGTGGTTAGTTCCATTTTTCAAGTTTACCGTTATTTTGTCATCTTGGTATATGTTTTGGATTACTCTAATTAAATGTTGTTGTGGAATTCCTTTGCTCAGCATAATTTTCCATAATTTGTTTCTTTTGATGTTGTCGAAAGCATTTCTGTAATCTACAAAGGCGATATACGTTGGAAGATTAAATTCTCTTCTTTTCAATATTAGTTGTGTTAGTGTTAATATGCAATCTGAGCAGAATCTACCCTTTCTAAACCGATGTTTAAATTCCAACAATATAGTTTCTGTTATTGTATTCAGGCGTTGTGTTAATATAACAGTATACAATTTATAACAGGTGTTCAGCAGACTGATACCTCTATAATTATCACTGTCGTTTCGATCTCCATGTTTAAAAATATAGGTGTAACCATTGCAATCTTCTATTCCTCTAGAATATGTTCATATCGCCAACAAATATTTAAGAAATCTAATAGTCTTATACTCGTATGTAGTTGACCTGGGGCGTACTTAATTAGTTCAATATTTATTTCATCTGTACCAGGAGACTTTTTATTCTTAGAATGCTGCAGCGCTATTAGAAATTCATCCCTTGTAATGGGATCTACATATTCAATAATTTGTGAAGATATTGTACATTCTTCATCCTCCACTTGCGTCCATAAGTTTTTGAAATACGTAACCCATGATTTTTTGTCAATTGTTTTCAGTTTTAGGTTGTCTTTTGTAGTATTGTTTAAATATCTAAGAATTTTATACGCCGCATTTTGCCTTCCATGTAAATTGTGTTCAATGTCACTTACTTATTTGTCCCAGCTTTCACGTTTTGTTTTTCGTAATCCTCTTCTTATAATGGCATTTCGATATTGATATTCGATTCGGTGTTCAATAGTCCTTGAGTGGAGGTACCTTAAGGATGCTCGTTTTTTGTCTTTAATGTATTGAGCTATTTCATCGTTCCAAATCTTCAATCTTTTGTTGTTACTTCGTTTAGTTCTTTTCCCTATTGCTTCTTTAGCGGCTTGGTGAACTGCATTTTTAATGTATTCCCATTCTTGGGTTATGTTTTTACTAATTGCCTTTTGTTGTAAGTATAGTCTTAGTCTGTGCTGATATACTGTTCGTATACTTTCGTCTTGTAGCAGGTTAACTCTAAACGTTTGTTCTTGTTGTGGTAGTTGTGGTTGTATGGTATGTTTTCCATCTAAAAGGTACAGCAATTTTTGTTACTACTAAGATGTGGTCTAAATTTACATCTAGACCTCGATATAATCTGGTGTCTTGTACCAGTCCTGATAATTTTTTATTAACCAGACGTAATCAATTATTGACTGTCTACCTCTAGCGCTCCATGTGAACTTGTGTATGTTTTTGGGTGGGTAGTATGTACCTATTTGTTATGTTTAAATCGTTAAGGGCCGGTTGCAGAAAGCAATGTTAAGTCTGGTGTTAGCTAACATCGCGTCAAAGTGAACAAAATCGCATCAAATTTTGTTTACTAATGTATTAGTAACCATAAGCATTTGAGATTTGATTCGTTTTTGTTCACTTTGACGCGATGTTAGCTAACACCACACTTAACATTGCTCTGCAACCGGCCCTAAATGTGGCAAATTCTATTAATTTCTGTCCATTATTGTTTAAGGTGTTTTCTCCATGTCTACCCATAATACCTTCTATTGGTGTACCTTCTATTCGAGCGTTAAAATTTCCTGCAATGATTATGCTATCGTTCTTGTTTACTTTGTTTAGAGCGAGTTGAAGATTTTCGTAGAATTCGTAATTGTGCTTTGTTCTACCTTCTTCAGGGCCATATGCACCTACGAGAGTGGTGTATCCTCTTAATGTTTTTATTCTTAGCACTAATAATCTTTCGTTTATAAAGCTGTAACTATGAATGTTATGTTTCCATTTTCTATTAAATAGACTAGCGACTCCTGCCGCTGCACGTTTATCCTGGGCACTTTACAGTAGAACATACTGTTCAAGTTCTAACGAGCCTTGTAATTTTTTCTTGGTTTCAGATATTACCGCTATGTCAATGTCCATGGTCTGTAATTCATTTTCTAAAAAAATCATTTAATTGAAAAAAAAACCTTATGAAACATTATTTACAAGCATACAAATATAATCTCTGAAACTTCTTTGTGGCGTGAATTCATAATTCATTTTCTTATATGGGTATTTCGCCACTCTGCAAATTAAATGATTAAATAACGAAAATATTAACAACGAACGTTTCGAGGGACAATCTGCCCTCGTTATCAACGAATAACAATTAAAACTAACAAGAACTTATCTTTTTTTCACTGGAAGAAAAAACGACCAACCTCCAATGAATTTTCTGACATTGACGTTTGTTGATATCTGTACCTACTTGATCTCATCTTTAAGAATCGATAGCCAACTATTGTCTAAAAATATTGAGAAAGACGACACGCATTTTTCTTCGTTAAGTAAAATGTATGCCGTTTCCTTAATCTTTCGCCTAGTTGACATCGATTCTTTAGACAAGATCTTTGTGTTGTCCCATTGTATTTTATGGTTTTCATCCCAAGCATGTTCTGCCAGCTTAGACTTATTGAATTGATACGTTTTCAACATATTTTTATGTTCTTTAACTCTTACTGCTAAAGGCCTGGATGTTTCACCGATATAATATTTCCCGCATTCACAGGGAATACTATATATACAATTCCTTGAATGCTGTTCTTCGTTGAACGGTTTAGTTTTTGTAAGAACTGACCGTAAAGTATTCATCGTTTTGAATACCGTCCTAACATTGAATCTATTTCCAATTCGTCTAATTTTGTCAGATATGCCTGGAATATATGGTATAGTAAGAGTATTATATTTTTGAGTGTCATTCCTTTGTATGTGTGTGGCATTGCTTCGTGTATTGAAAATGTTCCGAACAAGAGTCTCTGGATAGCCATTATCTTGTAAAACATTAATAATAAATTCTTTCTCTTTTTTGAAAATTGTATCATTAGAGCAAACAACTTTGGCTCTGTCGTAAAGACTTTTTACAACGCCTGTCTTTATGTTTTTGTGATGGTTAGAATTAAAATGTAAGTACCTATTAGTATTGGTTTTCTTACGGTATACTGATGTTTCAAAAGTATTTATTGTGCGTGTGATTAGTGTATCAAGAAAGGGTAACTGATTGTTTTGCTCTGTTTCTAATGTGAATTTGATGGAGGTTTCTTTACTGTTAATATGTTCAAGAAATTTGTCCACCTCATCTATATCATGAGGCCAAATTGCAAAAACATCATCGACATATCTCCACCAAACTACTGGTTTGTTGGTGTACGTGTAGACATGTTGTTGTTCAAAGTCTTCCATAAAAATGTTACTAATAATGGGAGATAAAGGTGAACCCATTGCCATCCCGAAATCTTGTTGGTAAAATTCATTGTTTAGTTGAAAGTATGTCGTTTTAATGCATAGTGTTAAGAGTTCCATAATGGTACCAACGTTTAATGTTGTTCGTGTATGTAATGTGTTATCGTTTTGTAGCTTATGTTTAATGATGTTGAGTGTTTTGTCTACTGGAACATTAGTGAAGAGACTAACTACATCGAAACTAACCATTAAGTGTTGTGTGTTTATGTTTGCTTCTTTAAGTTTTTCAAGGAAATGGGGCGTGTTCTTTATATACGTGTCTGTATTTCCTGATATAGGAGTCAGTATCTTAAGTAAATATTTAGCTAAACTGTGACAAGGAGAACCTATAGAACTAACTATTGGCCTAAGTGGTACATTTGGTTTGTGTATCTTTGGTAATCCATAAAAATGTGGTGGTTTACTGTAGTGTGGTGTTAGCGTACGTCTTACAAAATCTGTAAATTGTTCTCTGTGTTTGTAAAGTGTTCTGTATATTTTTGTTTCTATTGTATGTGTTGGATCTTTATTTAGTTTAGTGTATTGTCCCTCACTAATTAGTGTTAAAAGTTTTTCGTTGTATGTGGTTGTGTCAAGTACTACTGTGGCGTTGCCTTTGTCTGCAGGTAGAATTTTAATTGTGTTATCGGTTTTTAGTGTGTGTAGTGAATGTTTTTCTTGTTTGGATATATTTTGTCTGATTGTGTAAGGTCGTTCTAGTATGATTTTGTTTCTAATTCTGTATTCCTGTCTAATGTCTTCTGGAAGTTTTTGACAAGTCTCTTCTATAGCTGTAACTAAATCAAGTTTATTAATTCGTTTTGGCGCCACTGCGTAGTTGAGCCCTTTGCCAAGAACTAATTTGTCAGTGGCGTTTAGTTCTTTAGAAGACAGATTAACTACAGTTTTATTTAAAAAAGTGTCACTGTTTTTTAGTGTATTTAGTTCAATTGTGTGTTTTTCTTGTATGAGGTGTTGGTACTTTTTTAAATGTGTACGTTTTTGCTCTGTGTGTGTTTTGTTGTAGGTATTACTAATAGAGTTGTACATACGATTGAAATCGTCTTCCCGTACATCTCTTTGCATAACCTGTTCCAGTTTGTTTATTATTAACTACAATACCTAATTAGTAATTTACATTAAGAACCACACCTCTCAAAAACTCTAAAACATTATTTTTGTCATAATTCACAACTACCTTGTTAACTGTTTCAGCGTAGCCCCGTAGTTTATTACACGCAGGGGTACCTTGTTGGCCACTCAATGTTGCTCTATTTGCAATGTTCTGATGCTCTGCTCACGCTGAATCGCTTCAATAAACTTCCAAATATTAGGGTGTTGTGGAAATATTTGCATTTCGCATCCACGATGCCACCCTTCAATTGAATTTGCCTTCAGAAGAGGGTGTCTTACTTCTTCGTGACAGTTTCACATTTCTAGGAGAAAGCGGGGCATGCTGCGTCTCATCCGTCGTTGAGGATGTCCAGTCCAACAGTACTCAAATTAATAAATCACGACTTGTGTTTCTTCAGGCTTATTATTACCGACACTAAAAATCACAAATGCTTTTACCACATCTTCTGTTGGGACAAAAGCGACCGCAGACAACAATCGCATTTTTACTGCAAATTCGACTTCAGTTTATTTGAAGACTGAATCCTTCGTAATATACATTGCGAGAAATGGAATAAACATCCTCAATGTCTAACCCTTGGAAGTTCTTGACGAAAAGTAGTGTCTAAAGGCAGGTTCGAAATCGGTCATAATTGTTTCTGGGGCGGGTGGGGGCATCTGGTTGAAGCTGTTTTAGTTGTTGTAATAACCTAACATATGTGGTCTCTGTCTTGCCTGGTAGTAGAGCATAAAAAACGGAATTGAACTGTTCACTTGAATACCATAGAGTGTGTAGAGTTGGTAAAACAAATGATGCACTATTTAAAAAGTTCGGTTTCCAAACCAATTTTCAGATGAGGCCAATAACCGGAGAGCTTTTGCAGAGGAAAATATAACTATTCTATCAACCGTCAGTCCTAAATCAAACAGCAAGGACGGTTCACCTTCTTTAGTTATCTTGTACTCATCGGGAAATACAATTTCCTGTCGAGTCATAGGCAAAGCTGGTGCTGCTTGTTCCCTTATTCTGATGTTTCTTATCGTTCCCTTGGTTCTGTCGGTTTTCATAATATGTGCTGCAGCAGCTTGGCTAAGTCCCACAGACGCATTAAATACATATACAGCCAGTCTTATAAAGGTCACTAATCTGACGTTAACTTTAATTCGCTGTTAATGTAAACAAAAGCGCATCAAAATTTGTTTACTAATGAATAATATGTCATAAGCACTGACATTTTGATGCGCTTTTGATTATTTTAACAGCAGATTAAAGTTAACGTCAGATTAATGGTCTTTATAAGACCTGCAGTTAATATATCAGAGTGCTTTTCTGGCTATTTATGCTATGATCACGTACAGCATCGTGCATCTTCAAAGCTTCTACATGAGCTGCATCCCCAATATAGTCAACTTAGTTCACCGTTTTAATGGCATTTCCAACTGTTATTGCACGAACCCGGTATTTGTGCTTCTGATACATTTCACACTTCCAATATGTCGTAGTGTGAGTTTTTTTTCCCCTTGAGAAATAAGTAGCCGTCCACTAAAGGTTTCTGTCTCTCTTTTTCACTTGTGACGAATTCAAGGGCCGTAATGGTTAATAAAAATTCCTAACTGAAGTACTACATTCGATGAACTGTTTGAAAGTGTCCTCTTTGAAGTTTCTGGGTAGAGCATTCAACAACATTTCCATAAAATTAAATCAATTACTTAATATTGTATTAACTAACATATTTCTAAATAAATAAAGGCATTAGAATAAATTTGTTTTTGAGTAGATCATATTAAGGTAATTATTGTGCTGTCAAATATGGTATTTGTAAATAAATAAATGCATTAGATAAAATTTGTGTTTGAATAAGCACGAGGGTAGCACACATAATTTCTGAAACTAATGAATCATGTGCACCATGGATATCAAACATGCCATGAAACAAATGTTTGTTGTTTTCTAGTTTGCCAGTTTAAATTCAGTTTTGATAATTGCAACAATTATTATACAAGTTAATTATGGAATAAGTGTTGTACAGCAATAACGAATTTAACATAAGAAAATTTTAGAGCCATGATTTACTACTGCGTAAAAACTGCCCTATCTTTGAAAGAAAGCTTTGGACGACTTCGTGACCAAGCGCCTTCGCAGAGGACTGTTTATAGCTGGATTAATGAATTTAAATTTGAGCGAGTTTCATTCAGCCTCGATTTCCGCGAAGGAAGACCAATTTCAAAAGTTACCGAAAGAAACATAGACGCCCTGCGAAAAATTATTCAGGAGGACAATCGGAAGAACACAT
>OW679196.1:79195985-79278223 GCA_940337035.1 Agriotes lineatus | reverse complement strand
AAGTATAATAAGTATTTTTGAAGCTTTATCATAAACGCCCTTCTTCGTTTATTATGTATTATCTGTAACGTCATTTACCTTGCGGTGTAGAGGTTGGTGCTTTATGTGCTTGCATCTGGCGGTGCAATGCTCAACTTGCCCCGGATTCGGGATACAGAGTTGGGGCACGCCTTTGGTGCTTGCGCAGCAACCAATATGTGAGGTGTGTCTTGGTGATGTGTTGACCTTGTTACTATATCTCTTAGGTCTGTGGCTCTGAGTAGAGCACAGTTAATTTGGTACCCAACTGTGAATAGTCTCACCTAGCCCGATTCCAATCGCCAATTCCACGGAAAAATTCCGACCCCCGCGGGATTCGAACCGAGGACTTTCTTAATGCAAGTTTGGCGCTTACCCAACTGCGCCACGCGGGTTCTCTCATGTTGATTATGCAAAACTTTAAAATAACGTTCTGACATTATAAAACGACCAGCAAACAGAAAGAATCCGAAGACTGACAAATATGAAGTAATAATGCCAAATAAAATGTCATATAATAATTTATTCGCAATCACATTGTAATGTGTCAATTTCATGACATAACAACAGCTGGGAACTATATGATTACTTGAAACTAGCCAGGAAATTATTACATACCCCGAAAAATATTACATACCTGAAGAGTGGGGTGTTTCCATGGTAACAAAACATTGAATGGGTTGTTTTCATGGTAACAAAAATATTAGCTACATCAAGATATCTATTATTCAAAATTCAATTGTAGTTATTTTTAAAATTAGATGATTGCAAATAAAATAGTATACATACCACGGTGGAAAGTTTCATCCCTGTCTCGAGATAAAGTTAACCTCGACGCTACAATTATACAAGAAGTACTTTGAAGCGTATGGCATAGGATCTTCTACTGCATCGGCGGACCTTGCAACCTACAAATCATTTGTCTCCTCCCAACATCTAATACGCCTACAACAATCCAGGGAAAGCCATGGCAAATACTACTCGCCAAAACGAAATTTTTAATACGATCGACGTGCCCAGAAGAGCAAGTATCTTCTATCATTGACAAACATTCAGTGCCTCTCTTTTGTAATAAAAACACCAGTAATATTACTATTTTGCATGCAAATATTCAGTGTATTAGAAACAAACACAATTATCTTGAATCCATCTTAACTGAACAAAATTTTGACGTGGTGATGATTAGTGAACATTGGCTTAAGGATGGAGAAAAACATTTATATACACCAAATAATTACAATCTAGCTTCTTGTTACTGCCGATTGGAGAGTGAATGTGGAGGAGTATGCATTTTTACTAGATCTGATCACGTTTTTACATCATTAATGAACTTAACAGTGAAAAACATTTTGAATGCACTGGCATTAAACTTGCTGATTTGAACTGTGTTGCGGTGGCTTTATATCGTTCACCATGTGGTAATATCGATATCTTGAAAAATAAACTTTCTCATGTTCTTGACTTAATATCTAAATATTTTAAAAATAGTAAACTAGTGTTTGGTGGCGATTTTAATATAAATTTTGCAGTTAAATCTAAGGAAAGCATCGAAATTACTAACATATTCCATTCTTTTGGATTACAAAAAAATATCACCGACTTTACTAGAGTACAAAAAAATTCCAAGTCGTGTATCGACAACATCTTCACAAATTTTGAAACACAACTTGCAGCTGTGGCTGAATTTCACTTATCTGATCATAAATCTCAAATAATTAAATTTAACACTATTCAAAAACTGGCGACCTCTGTTTACAAAACCGTACCAAATAAAAGTTCTAGAAATAGAATCAAATTTTCAAATTACCTCTTAACTGAAGATTGGGTAGAATTATATAGAGAGTCTGACCCAACCTGCGCAGTTAATGCTTTTTATAAAGTTTTTTCATATTATCACGATTTATCTTTTCCTCCCATTAAAATTAATACAAATAACAAACGTAAAAATGCCTCTATATTTACCAATCCAGAAATAGTTTCGGCCAGGGAAGAAATAAATCGTCTTGGAAACATTTTGAAATTGAACTTGCAAAATAATGATCTTCTATCGGCTGAATTTAAACAAAAAAAATACGAATACGAACAAAAAATCTTAAAATTAAAAAAAGAAAAAATCAGTAAAGAAATCTTGGAGTCTGATAATAAACAAAGAACAATATGGAGAATAATAAAAAAAGGTGTAAACAATATCAATAGCAATGGAGTGGTAAGTGTGATTTCCCCAGAATCTCACAACGACTACTTTGTGCATGTAGCCGACGATTTATTATCAAATATTCCCCCATCAAAGTACTCACACAGTGTTTATCTAAAGAAATTACCAGTAAACAATGAACAATCACTCTTCTTATATACTGTTGAGGAATCCGAGGTAGAAGATATTATAAAGACATTAAAAAAGTCAAAATCATTAGACCTATATAATCAATCGGTTTGTATGTACAAAGAAAATGTTTTATGTTTATCTGCCCCGATAGCTCATATTGCAAACATCATATTAAACACGGGCATATTTCCTAATAAATTGAAACAAGCCAAAATTATACCTCTATATAAATCGGGTGAAATTGATGATAGATCCAATTATAGACCCATTGCGCTTCTCCCCATTTTGGCCAAAATTATAGAAAAAATTATTGCAGTTCGAATTCTAAATTTCTTTGAAACCAACCATATTTTTACGGACAGACAGTTTGGGTTCAGAAAAGGAAGGGACACGTCGGGAGCCGTGCTGAATCTCATTAATTATATAACAGAATCATTGGAAAACAAAAAATCTTCCTTTGCACTATTTCTTGATTTAAGCAAGGCGTTCGACTGTGTCTCAAAAAGCATTTTACTAGATAAACTGGAGTATTACGGTTGCAGGGGAGTAACTCTAAAACTAATGTCATCCTACTTATCTGACAGATCTCAATGTGTATTTTGCAAAGGTCAGTACAGCCAGATGTCTTCAATTCAACATGGTGTCCCACAAGGAAGTGTATTGGGACCGTTATTATTTTTAATCTATGTTAACGATTTGCCTAATGCCATCCCAGTTTTCACGACTTTATTTGCAGACGATACGACCTTTGCAAACCACGTAGAAGATGAAACTCTAGTCAATCAGTTACAAACCAACATTATCAACCAAGCCTCAGATTGGTTCCAGGCAAATAAGCTTTGTTTAAACCAAAATAAAACTACCACTTTACTATTTTCAAATAAACAAAATATCTGTGAAACCGTCAAATTTTTAGGCCTTACCTTGGATAACAAACTAACTTGGCAAGCACATGTTGACAATCTTTCAATTAAGTTATCAAGAACAATTTATGTAATTAGACAAATAAAAAATCGAGTAAACTTAGATGCTGCCATTACTGCATACCACGCATTATTTCATAGTGTAATGACGTACGGTCTAATAAACTGGGGTACCTCTACACATATTAAAAAAGTTTTCATTGTACAAAAAAGAGCCTTGAGAGTGTTGGCGGGAGCGAGTCAGTTAGACAGTTGTAAACCATTGTTTAAAAAATATAACATATTAACGCTACCGTCAGCAATACTATATTGTAATCTATTATACATAAAAGAACATTATGGCGATTATACAAAAAACGGCGATACCCATGGTTACGACACCCGCAGTCGAGGCGATATACAGGTTCCGCAGCAGAGACTAACGTCCACTAAACGAAATAATTTCGGAATAGGATTATTTAATTCGCTTCCTAGTACTCTCAAAAATGCCCCAACAAAACTCTTCAAAGTTAAGCTTAAAAAACATCTTCTGGCCAATGTCTACTATGAACTTTCCGATTTCAGATTTGTTGAAAATTAAGACTGTCTTGTTTTATTGACTTTAGTATTTTTGTTGTTACTGTATTTATCTGTAGTTGACTATTTCTGTAAATGCATTGTATGTTTTATTTTTATATTTTTATATTTAAACTGGAATTGTGACATATCTAAGCACCACGGTGTATATTATGATGAATAAAAATACAATACAATACAATACAACATTGATTTGCCTGCTATTAGCGGGTTCAGCAAACGTTTTTCCGATATTCGAATTTTTGATTTCTTATATATATATAAGCCGGTTTAGAACGTCTTACGACGTTTTCCGACGCCTATTCTCCATCCTCTTCTGTCTTCGCAGGATTCTGGTGTTAAGTTTCTATCGCTCATCGATTTATGTATCGTTTTTTGCCACTCCAACCGGGGTCTACCTCTTCTCCGACGTCCAGTTGGTTGCCATTCTAAAACTTGTTTAGGTAGTCTTGTTTTCGGCATACGCTGTACGTGGCCATACCATGTTAACTGTTTGTTGTCTATGTCGGTTACTATATTTCCTTCAATCCCCATCTGTTGTTTTACTACATCGTTTCTAATGTGACTTGTTCTTGAAATACATAACGATCTTCTCATCGCATCCATTTCTACTGCTTCCAGTTTTGCTTTATATTTTTCCGTTATCCTCCAAGTTTCAGCGCCATACAGAAGAGTGCTTTTAACCATAGTTTCATAAATATTAAACTTTCTTCTCTTTGTTATTTCTTTACTCCAGAATATACTATTGAGACATGTAATAATTTTCCTTGCTTGTACAATTCGCTTTTCTATCTCTCTCGAATCAGTACCAGAATAATCGAATGTAACACCCAAATAGACGTAGTTCTGGCAGTTGGAGATTTCTTGTCCGTTTTCAAGATCTAATGTACTAGATTCCTTTCCTACTGTGTTTTTTCGATATTGACTGATAGCCCCCATTCTGCGTATTCTTCTATCAGTTTTCGCATCATGTATTGCATGTCATCTTTATCATTTGCTATAACAACCTGATCGTCGGCGAATTGTAAGGTGTACATGCAGCTGTTATTAAGTTCAATACCCATGCCATGAACTTTCCTTTTCCACTTTTTCAGGGCTGCTGCTACGTATATTTTAAAAAGGGTTGGGGAGACGTAACACCCCTGTCTCAGTCCCTTGTTAACCAAAAACTTTTGCGTGGCGTATCTACCTATCTTTACTTGAGATTTTGAGTCTTTATATAGTTCTTGCAGAGCATGTATATATGTATGATTAATGTTTGAATGTTCTAATACTTCCCACAGTTTAGAAATGGGAACTGTATCGTATGCTTTTTGGAGGTCTACGAATGTAATGTGGGTTTCTATGTTTCTAGCGGTCCTCTTTTCTATGATTTGTTTCAGACAGAAGACATTGTCAGTGCATGATCTCCCAGCACGAAAACCGCTTTGTTCTTCTTCTTCGTTCTCTTTAATATCATTTTCAATCAGATCTCGTAATACCTTCCCATAAAGTCTACTCATTGTGCCAGTTACTGATATTCCCCTATAATTATTACACTTCTTTTTATTTTTTTGATTTCTTTCATTTTAAAAAACATGCCAATAGCTACAACTATTTTCATTATCCGTAGCGCACTGGTCATCATTGCGGTTCGCACGTAAAGTAGATACCCGCGCAGCTGACCGTCTTCGAAGAGCTATGTTAACTCGTCGTGCTTTTGGCATTGTAACGGACACTAAAACGACACGGAATTGTTTTCACAATCACTTGTGCACACACCAAATTTGAATGTCTGACTGACTGACTGCGACGACTTATGTAAAGCATTTAGAATTACATAAATTGCTATTAGTGTCTTATCTATTCCGCCTTCGGTTACCTGATGCGGATTATGACATTATGGGGAAACCCTTCAAACCATTAAGCACAGGTGTGACTGCAAATAGAAATAACACACTTTCGATATTTTCCAATTTTCCGACTTTCCCTTTGGATTTTCTTAAATTTTTTTTCCGTAAGAACCTTCTACACAGTATTAGAAAACTTAAAAAAAAATGAATAAAATCGGTAAAGTCGTTCTCAAGTTATGGCGTGACCAAGGGAAATAGGGATTCATTTTTATATACAGTGTGTTTCACTTTTCATAGGGACGGTCGTGTATCACAGAAAGTAGTACCCAACCAATTTTGCTCAAATTTGCAAGGAATGTATATACCCTTAGTGCCACCCAGGACACAAGGACACATAAGGTACTGCGATGCTTATTTGTTTTCTTAAAAACCGACTACCAAAGCTACTTGTTCAAAAGGGAATAAAGTGTATAACATTTCTTATTCTAATTCCAAGTAAATTATTTAACAACAATAAAAAAACTTTATGTGTTTGCTATAGCCACACTTTAGAAAAACGAAAACAGTTATAGTAATGTTTAAAACTCAGCTATTATTCGAAAAATGGCGAAATAAATGTACAGTATTTTTCAAGTTTGCGTTTTAATATCTTTCTAACGCATAGGAATTTTTGCATTAAAATTTGGCCACAAAGGTTTTCAAAGGCGCGGATTAAGAATATGTTAAAAAATTTGGCCGGAAAAAATCGCTAATATTACTTTGTGAAAAAATAGCCCCTTTTTTTCGTCCTAAGACGGACGCCTATGGACTCATTCTTATGTGTCTTTGTGTCCTGGGTGGCACTAAGGGTATATACATTCCTTGCAAATTTGAACAAAATTGGTTGGGTACTTTCTGTGATACATGACCGTCCCCATGAGAAGTTTAACACACTGTATATATAGAAGATAAAACACCCCCTGAGAAATTATAGAATGAAACAAAATATATATAGTGTTGCAAACTACACCGAAATGATGAAAATCATTGGAAACGTAGCTGAAATAAACAATATAGGACAAAAATTTAACAAACAGCAACATTAAAATAAACTGCACAACATCAAACAGGTACAGAAAACTTGTTATAAACTTTAAAGGCAATATATTTTATTATACCCATTCAAAAAAGAAGGAATTTCCCGAGTAATAATTTCACAACAAAACGAATAGAGAAATTCTAGCAAATTCCACTTTATGTGCAGGCAACACCTTGTCAACTACAAAGGCTGTGTGAAAATTACCAAAACTTAAATTAAGGTAATAATGATGCCAACAAAGTCTCGGAACTGCTAGATTTTTTTGTAATAAATGGTATGTCTTTAACATATACAGATATTTCATCAATCTGTGACTAAACATTAGATCATAGTCCAATAACAGCAGTACTAGGCACATAGCCAAAAAATCGCAGCACTTTTACACCATGCAAAACCAAAACTGGAACACTTACATACACAGACAACTAATACAAGACAGAATAAACATCACAGCCTATAAAATTACTCCAGTATGCTGCCAGAGAGGTTTGGAATAATAAAGAACTAATGACTGAAAAGAGAAGAGCCAGATCTATATGGCAAAGAACTCATACATCAACTAAATAATAAACTAAGCCTAAAAATGAATAATGAATTCTTCGAGAAATGGTTCTAGCCTTGCAAGACATGATAACTCCATGTAACAACTCATAAAAGACAAGAGAAAACCAATAACAGCGTCACCACCAATACGCAAATATACAACACCTCTACGGTCGCAAGCGGAAACAAGAATACCTTTCAGAAGTTTTCTCTTCACATGGCAGACAATAAAATTAGCCTTGCCCATCAATGTGTAAGAACTTCTGAAAGTATGTATTTATTTTCATTAAAGAAGAAATAAAAATGTTAAACCCAAAGAAGAAACCAGGTCGTGTCCTAATCATTTCCAGAATACTGACGAAGTTATCGGGAACAGAACTGAAGCCACATACACAATGCTATAAGACTAGGTACTGGCTAACACGACTCAAAATTGCACAAGTAATAATGTTACCTTAACTTGGAAAATATAGAACGAATGTTTCGCCATACTGCCCAATACGCTTACTACCATCATATAAAAACTATTCGAGAAACTACTTCTCAAAGGATAAAACGATCATCTAAACCTACAAGACTAGATACCAGAACACCAATTTGGATTTCGAAAGACAATAAAATACTTAGTTTAATAGCCAGATGTAAGGAAGTTATAGGCAAAAAATTATAAAACTTAACGAAAGCTTTCGTTTGTTTTTAATGAAGTGCTGATATTTTTTGCAGCTGTAAGGGATTTAGCGAGGATTGT
Source organism: Agriotes lineatus (assembly GCA_940337035.1). NCBI lineage: Eukaryota > Metazoa > Arthropoda > Insecta > Coleoptera > Elateridae > Agriotes > Agriotes lineatus. The sequence goes on along the minus strand of OW679196.1, from coordinate 79,270,179 downwards.
AGTGGTAACACGATATTTTAGCACATGGCCTAGCAAGCACCGAAAACTATGCTAATTTATGACAGGTAGATTAGGTTAAATTAGAAAGATACGGCGGTCGAAACAAACAGCCAAAAGTCGCGAGCTAATTTAGCTTAAAATTAATACAACTAAAAGAACAAGTGTTGAGGGTAGTTTCGAAAACGGCGTGAAACATCTCAATTCAAAATTTGATTGTGAAGTTTGGAAGGGCAGCCACCAATTAGCGTAGGGCCGTTCTGGTAACGAAATTTAGATTTTTGTTATTGGTTGCCCACTCCGCGACTCGAAATGGAGGATTTTCGTAATGTGTATAAAACACATCTGAATGTGACGGCAGGGGAGAGAAAAGTAAGGTTTGTTGCGTGTGGTAACTCTACAAGTAATCCGGAGGACTGCTGTAACGGCTCACTTGTTTACCTCTTACTTCTCTAGGTGGAGCACAATCCGATACCGCAGTTATAGTTACTGTTGGTAATATTATGCTCACATCGACTCTTTGTCTACTTTTATTTCTTTAGGTGAAGCACAATCCGACAAGGCAGTTATAATAACTGTTAGTAAGATTGTGTGTACACCGACTCCTTATCTAACTCTTCATTCGCTAGGTGGATCACGATCCGACACAGCAGTTACCTTAGCTGTTAGTAAGATCGTGGTTACGCCAACTCCTTGTCTCACTGTACTTCTCTAAACGGTTCACAATTCAGCACTGCAGTAATTTGATTGCAAATCGCCCAACTGTTTTTCTTACTTGTTCCTGCCACGTGAGGCACCAGACGAGCACATAGCCTTTGTTGCTGCTGAACGAGCCACCAGCAACCGTCTTATGCCATTACAGTCTTCGAAACAACGCAGTACTTGTAGAAGTATGTAGTGCATGTACACTTGTCCTTAATAAAATATATTAGATCTCCATGACATTGTTGCTTTTCGATATGGGAAACTCTGTTAGAACTATTTGTCAAGCCTAGCTATTTTTAGCATTCTTTCCGAATCACGTAAGTGAAATCTGTAACTTAGTAATGTATTCAATATCTATTTCAATACGAAAGTTGTTTCAGATTCATTTAAGCCAAACCTTTAGCTTGGTAATGTTATCAAACCTTGACTCTGGTGTTTTCGCATAGGTAAAAGAGAGAACACAGCTTAAGTAGCACGAGTGGCGCGTGCGCCATGCATTCGGTTCGAGAATCCTTTCACGCAACAAGAGGGAGTCGTCTCGCAACTTCCGCATTAACAGGGTCGAAAACTGTGCCGTTTATTTCGCGCCTCGGCCGCCTCGGTTGGGGCCGCGCGATGTTTCGTTTAACTGTGTAGAATTATCTGTGTACCTTTCGCCGATTTGTGGGCCTACGGACCTGTTTTCTTTTCGTCGATTTATTGGTGCCTTCTGGAGAAGTGCTGCACGTGTCGTGATGATGAAGTCTTGGGGTCGCTGTTGAGCATTTACGCCATCGTAAGCTTTGAATTCCCGATTACATTGAAGGGGCAACTTCAAATTACGTCGCAAGACGGATTATCAGTGGGAATATCAGCCATAAGCTTATTTGGGGCAAACCGAACTTTCGTTTATCGTTTCCAAAATTTGCCGTACTGCTTCAGAGTTCAATCTACCCGCGTTAGGGGATGTTAGACCCAGACCGCCATCGTCAGCAACCTTTCCGTTGTTATTGTGCAATTCCTTCAGGCAGCTTCAGGCATCTTCAGTCAGTTTGTTTGGGGCAAGGCGACTACATACAGTACTGCACGTCAAATGCAGCCAGCTGAGCTTTTTCAGGTAACAAGTTATTGTAAATTAGTTTTTATAGTGTATTATGTACAGTTAACGTCCCGTCGAGTGTTGAACCGTTCAGCGTCTTTGTTGTTAACCATGTTATTTGCTGTTTGCTAAATTTAATGAATTTCCGTCGTATTCATTTGTTTGTGTAACGTTACTTGTGGCAGTTTCGCTCCAGAGCCACATTAATGTATTTGCAGTCAAGTTTATTATTTGAAATTAAGCTAACGTGTCGCGCAATCTAACCCAACTAATCTATTTGATCATCTTTAAATCTAACTAGTCAATTTCATGTTCACTGTCACCTGCATATATTTTATTTATTTCAATAGAGTTCATTGTCAAGTACTTGTATTTTTTCCTTTGTGTTCATGGTATTTGCATGCGTATATGTGTACTTTTTAGTGTAAGAAGGAGTTTAGCAGCTGCGTCATTGAGTTAATGTTGTAAGGTAAGTCGATACTGTAAGGAATTCGCCAACCAAACTCTGCCAAGGTAGAAGTGGCCAGGTGGATTACCTACTTCCACTTTCAAAGTAACTTCACCTGTGTTGCTGATGTTGTTTCTCCCGATTTAGTTAAGAAAGTGGTAGCGTTCCTTTATTTAACATCATTTACCCCTTTGTGTCGAAGCACAGCCCTAACTTTCAGATAGTATTAAAACCACGACCTTTCTCGCTGAGCATCCAAAGCCGGAGCATCTTGTTACAGCACGTCTCGTAACGAGGGTTGGGGCTGCGTATTCGGATACATTCCCGATTATGTCTTAAAGTTATTTTGTAGATAACGGGTCTGGCTCTCAAGCGTATGATTTTGTTTTGCACGCTTGAGGGGCTGATTGTTAATGTCGTTAACACGTTTTCGTCGTGTAACAAACTAGCTAGTTGCTAATGTCGTAATAACGTTTTCGTGCTGTAACAAGACTCCTACCTCTATCCGACTTAAAGAAAATTACCATAAGTGCGCCGTCTAGAGTTACAGTCGGTAACTCAGCCGAGGCACTCGTGATGCCTAGAAAAACATAGACAACGTAGTTGTATCCACACATTGAACCCAAACAGTGTGTGCAACGTTATATTATTGTACTTACAGATGCATCCAGAACTGTTGGCTAAAATTTAAAAGAGTTTTTTCCCAGATTCCTTCATCCTAGTTGGGTTATATCTGAATAAACGAGAATTTCGGGTAAAGGTTAATAAATCCCATTCTGGAGTTCCCCACAAGGAGCCCTCATTCGCTTCAGAACAACAACAGTAGGTACGTTCGCGGATGACAAAGCTATAATAGCAGTACATAAAGATCCTATATTGGTTTCATTAAAACTAGTAGTCCATCTAATTTTTTAAAGAACCGAAAAAGTGAAAATTCAAAATTGATGAGTCAAAATCATCCCACATAACATTTACCGTCCGGAAAAGCCACTGACTCACAATTAGTTGGTTGATGAAGTAGTTATACCACAGGCGCAAGTAGTTAACCATCTTGGGTTTCACGCGGACAGTAAACTGACATGGAAGGAACATATAATAAAAAAAGAAAACAAATTGATCTGAAAGTAAATATCTCACCTATCTATGAAAATTAAATTGCTCATAAAAAGCAGCAATTAAACTCATTTGGAGTCACTGGATCGAATTTTGGGAATACTGGCAAGTCTAACATAACCATTTTGCACAAGCACTATGTTATGTGTCAAATCATACCAGATTTCACACTCTCTATGTAGTTATCCATAAAAAAGTTAATAAACACCATAACATTATTAGTGCGGTTATTACAACTATTTGACAACAGAATATTACGGAGGCATTTGCTACTATAGACCTAGAAGCAATTAATGTCGCATCGTTGGATTTACACTTCTCTGCATCATTAATAGTGCAGGACACTAGTGTACTTTTACGAATCGATACATTAGCTTACAAAGTGTAACTTATTTTGATTTATGATCTTCTTTATCTTCCGGAAAGCGCAGATGAAACCAATGTCCGGGTGTCGGGTTCGAACCCACTACCTGCTGATTGTGAGCGCAAACCCTTTACCCGCTCTCCCTATAATAAAATATATATTTAAAAAAACGTTTTGTAGGTTAAGTAAGACGTAATATTGGGAACACAAAAACGTATAGTGTCCAAATGTCTAATAAACAAATATTACTGGAATATTACAATTTATACTATTGATCTTTAAGTGAAACACTTTTTCAGAAAGCTTTGGATATACATACTGGTATATGTTTATTGTATATATTGCGATGGTATTTAGCCCTCAAATCGGCTCTGATTGCAGTACAAGCAAATAGCAAATTAAATCATTAAAGCACAGAGTTGTAATAATGCAAGCATCTGAGAAAATTCACATAAATTGCCAAATCATAATAACACTGGTATAATTCGCCAATGACATTGATTATATTTGAATAGGCACAGAAATATGGAAGCTCAAATTCCGTGTATTGGGTTTAGCAATATAATTTTAATCGTAATATAATAGATTTGCACAAACTAAAAGCCGAATCTAAATTAATTAAAAACTGGCACAAAAAGTTCAAGTTAGACACAGCTTAAAAATGGAAGCGTAGAAAGTAAAGTCATTAGAGAATGGGTAGCAAATGAACATTTTTAATAAAGGTGAGAACAAGAATGACTAGAAGAATAAGGCAAAGAACATAGAAAAGCCAGGCAAGTAATTTATTACATGAAAATACAAGACTTGGGGATTTGAAGAGATTGAAATAGCAAGAAATTAGATGGAATTCAAATAAGCAAGAAATTAGACAATGTTGGTGGATTAAAAAACTAGTCAGTGTAGTGATAAACAATGGGCATTTAAGTGTGGTAAAAAAATCAAGTGAGTGGCGCATAAAAAAACGTTGAGAAATAAACAATTCCAAAAGACAATAATTCTAGTACATAAGAGATTGTAATTAACTGATAAAATTTTGTTAACATTTGGAGCATTTGAAATTAGTTATAAGTACTTTAAACAAAAACGGTTTGAAATTAAATTTGGCCAAGTGCCAATTCATGAAAACGAATGTAGTGTATTTAGGCTATGAAATTAGCAACAAAGGGGTCACAATAAGTACAGAAAGAATAGAAGAAATAAAGAATTTGCCCCGTCCGAAAAATTTTAAAACGTTAAGAGGCTTACTTGGGCTGTTAAATTATTATAAGAAGTTCATAGCAAATTATTCTGACTTAACTTTGCCTTTGGTTGAATTACTGAGGAAGGAAACGAAATGGGTGTGGACTGAAGAAAGAGAGAAGGCGTTTAACAATTTAAAACAAAAATTCCATGAGGGATTGCTACTTAAATATCCAAATTTCAAAGAAAGCTTCATACTAAGGACGGACGCATCGGACATGGCAGTAGCAGCAGAACTTATACAGGTCCAAGAAGGAGTAGAAGTCCCGATTTGTTTTATTTCACGGATACTCAAAGAGTATGAGACGAGATACACAATTGCTGAAAAGGAGATGTTAGCCATTATCTTTGCAATCAACAAACTAAAATTCTATTTAACCGGAAACAAATTTTATATCGAATCCGACAATACAGCAATTTCTTTTATGAAGAACAAAACATTCAATAATGATAGATTATACAGGTGGGCGTTGTACTTACAACAGTATGACTTTGAGATCAGGCATAGGCCAGGAAACATGAATGTCGTAGCTGATTTCCTGAGTAGGAAGGATGCAGCGAATAGTAGAAAGCAAAAACAACTGATTATAGGGATAGAGAAGATTTATCAGCACGGAAGATTTTTAAAAGAAGAGCTGTTAACTAAGCAAGATAATTTGGAACTTCAGCAGATTAGAAATTTGGTACAGGACAGTCCGAACCAAGAATATAAAAGTTTCAAAATTGTGGAAGGTATATTGATAAAGGTATTGGGTGGTAAAGAGCTAATAGTCTTATGCAAAAACGATGTAGTCGACATTGTCAGGGAAATTCATCTAACTTTTGGACATTGTGGAGGAAGGAAGACTTGGCTAATATTTCGCGAATGTTTTTACACAAAAAACGATTTAAAATTCATCAAACATTTTACAAATTGCTGTCAAATATGCCAGTTAGCCAAAGAAAAGAACCATACAAATCAGAACATAATAAAAAGTATTAGAGTCAACGAACCTTTGGAATTAATTGCAATAGATTATTTGGGAAACTTAGTACCGGGACAATTTGGATACAGACACATCTTAATAATGGTTGACGCATTCTCAAAGTACATAAAACTTTATCCAGCCAAATACAGCAACACCGAACACGTTATCAAGTCTATAGAAAAATATCAACAAGAAGTGGGAACTCCGAGGAAAGTGCTAGCAGATAATGCAAGTTATTTCAAGAACGCAAGATTAATCAACAATTTGGAACATAAGGGGATTAAAACTTACTTTTGTAGCATACGACATCCGCAATCGAATATCGCAAAGAGGTACACCAAAGAAGTGATAAAATACATAAAAATCATGACTCATGAGCACCATAATAGATGGGTTCAGTACCTGCCAAAGGTGGAAGACTTCGTGAACAACGTACCAAATATTGCAACGGAGATAAGTCCGGTAACCCTATGCAAAAGCATAATACCTGCGAGACCATGGAGGCCAGAAGAAGATGCAACAGGAATAAACGAACTTTTAGAACAAGTAAGAGAACGAGTTAAGAAAACTCAGGACCGTTACGAAGAGAAGATAAATCGCAAAATTAAGAAGCGAATGAAGTTTAAAATTGGGGATAGAGTCATACTAAAAAAGCTCAAGGTAGCTGATCGCAGAGAGAAGATCTGTGCGAAATTTTTAAACGCCTATGAAGGACCTTACAGGGTACATAAAATTCTAAGCAATGAAAATACATACGAACTTATCAATGAAACAGATAATAGAGTAAGGGGTCGTTTTCATATCTCGGCGATACACCCATATTTGGAAAATATAATTTAGAATAGATTAGTTATAGGACCAATGTTGTACCACACACAATAGTTTAGTTAGAATAGGAGATAGGTTAGGCATTTTAGTAATTTAAGGTAGGATAGTAAAGCATCAAATATCAAATGAGACTGATTAATGATAACAGTTCGAAAAAAAACAATGAATAATTTTGTGTGAATTAAAATAACAACGCATTACAATCTACTAATGATATTAAAAAGAAAACATGCGTAGTGATTTTAATTAACAAAAATTAGGGGGAATTTCATGCGATGGTATTTAGCCCTCAAATCGGGTCTGATTGCAGTACAAGCAAATAGCAAATTAAATCATTAAAGCACAAAGTTGTAATAATGCAAGCATCTGAGAAAATTCACATAAATTGCCAAATCATAATAACACTGGTATAATTCGCCAATGACATTGATTATATTTGAATAGGCACAGAAATATGGAAGCTCAAATTCCGTGTATTGGGTTTAGCAATATAATTTTAATCGTAATATAATAGATTTGCACAAACTAAAAGCCGAATCTAAATTAATTAAAAACTGCACAAAAAGTTCAAGTTAGACACAGCTTAAAAATGGAAGCGTAGAAAGTAAAGTCATTAGAGAATGGGTAGCAAATGAACATTTTTAATAAAGGTGAGAACAAGAATGACTAGAAGAATAAGGCAAAGAACATAGAAAAGCCAGGCAAGTCATTTATTACATGAAAATACAAGGCTTGGGGATTTGAAGAGATTGAAATAGCAAGAAATTAGATGGAATTCAAATAAGCAAGAAATTAGACAATGTTGGTGGATTAAAAAACTAGTCAGTGTAGTGATAAACAATGGGCATTTAAGTGTGGTAAAAAAAATCAAGTGAGTGGCGCATAAAAAAACGTTGAGAAATAAACAATTCCAAAAGACAATAATTCTAGTACATAAGAGATTGTAACTAACTGATAAAATTTTGTTAAATTAGATTATAAGTTATGTTTTTGTACCTGGTTGATTTCCTACAATTCAAATCTGTAGACAGTGTTTTGTCAATTACGACAAGGGATAGCAATTGTTCTAAATAAATGGGTGAAAGTGCTTGGTTTTTGCTCTATCTTTAATTACCAAAATTTCATAGAAAGCATAAATGTATAAAAAAATAAATAGCACCATCGTAATCAGCGAATTCGAGTGTATCAGCACAATTGGAGGCAAGAGATTCCAGGTATTTGAGTTTTTGGCGTTCCGAGGCGACGACGGCAGCCACGGCTTGGAGGCGATTTCCCGCAGCATCAATCTGCAGCATCGTGGGAAGGCATAGGGTGTCAGGATTCTTCCGGCAGCTCCACACATCAGGCCAGAACATAATCCAGCATCACGAGCAGCCCGGGGAGCAAGATTACAGCCAGATTCACCATCAAAAGGGGGTCCCGAATCTACGAAAGTGAGGTTAGTGAATTGTCCAATTTTGATCTGCCCGATCGGTGTGAAAATTTGAGCATACGTTAATTACGACCTGGAGAACACGAAAATCGTAACAGTTCCCGTGGATGGCGAGGTATTTTCCCAGGATTTTCAATTAAAATCGTCAGTTGGAGGCACCAAGAAACAAAATGCAAATACGGCGTCCTTTTTAAGAATGCACCAATAGCACACGATCTGGAAAACAAAGGAATACATAGACGCCACTTGAAGGCAATTATTCAAAATCTTACCATCAAAATTTGTTCATTTAATTGTTGATAAATCAATTTCACACGCGAGCTGAAAATAACTCGAACTTGGTTTGATAGAATTGACATTTCAGTTTAACAACGGCACATTACGCCTACATTTCAGGTCAATCTGCCTACTTTTCAGAGGCGTACCGTAAAAATTTTAACTTGCAAAGTCAGGAACCCAACACCTGAGATTTTGAGTTTTTAATTTCATGTCTCTGTATGTAAATGAGCTAGCAAAACTAGTAAATCAGATGAATGGATTAGAAAAAGGGCAAACTACCATAAGAGTAATTCTCAATTTTGGCGTACCCAACGAAATAAATTAATCAGTTAGTTTGATTTTAGCAAGTGGTAGAACTAAATTAAATATTGTGTGGTGACTCTTTTTATTTATTACATTAATTACAAACATACAATTATTATACGATTAAGGGTCATTGCAGTATATAACTCTTTATGCTATTCGGTAAATACAATACTAGCTAAAACGACAAATCGAAGCAAGAGTCGGTTTTATTGCTGCACCAGCTTAATAAACCCGTTTTAAGATGAACTTTCAGCTTTTTTCTTTTTCCACTTTAAACATTTCGTTTACTTCACTTTTTACCCAATTTTCGGATTCTTTTACAGTCTCTCAGCCTCACCACCCAGTCTAGACAATTTTTTTCTTTGATTATTTGAATCAGTTCCTCTAGTAAAATGAATAAATCGTCGTTTTACAATGGCACATCATCCTGTAGCTGTGAAGCAGTAGAGTTTGTGGCATTGCCGTTAGATACCGCTGAAATATCTTAATGTTTCTAATAAGCCTGAAACATTGAATAACATTAATTCTCTAAGATGAATCTGATTTTTACTCAGACGCCTTAATAGCTCGTCCAGAATATTATGTAAAGCATAGGCGTATTGTTATATTATAAATGAGAGGGCGACGACGTAAGAAAGTAGGTCGTTTGCTGTTGAAGCAACTCCGTTAGGTGACGATCCAGCGTGACGAACGCACGCATCCAGCTTCATTCGCTTTTATATGCATGGGTAATTTAAGGATAAACCGGGGCATTCTATTTCATTGTCTGGAGATGAATTGAGCTTTTTATTTTAAATTTAAATTGAAAATTGTTTGCTAGATTAGTTGCCTATAAATGAAAATTGTTTATAGAATTATTTCTAACTTAAAGATGCTGTTGAAATGCTCTCCATCTTTGTAGCTATAGAGACAAATATGTAGAAGTAAATGACTTTGTTGTTCTGCATAATATAAATTCTCGTGCGTTTCCAAGTTTAAATACTGTAAAATTAAAAATACATCAGCTGATAGCTGCCAAGTAGTCTTTATAAGGCCATACAGTAGACACACGCTTTATTTCTTTGTAAAAATTGTGTATAATTTAAATTTGAATTATTATCAATACCATCCAGCTATCACATACTTCGCTGATTTGTAAGATAATAATAACAAGTTTAGTTTTAAAGTAACGACAATAGAACAAAATAAATTTGCTAATCTACTTAATCACATGATTTCTGACAGCTGGTATATTAATTAACTGTTTCAGTTCTCTGAGGGCTTCCAATGTTAACCCTTTCACGTCTTCTTGTTTTAACCTCTAGGCTCCAACCGCTTAAACCCTTTAGGGGTTTCATGTTTTACACATTGTAGGAACCTATCGTTTTACCCTTCTTAAAGGCTTACCGCTTTATCCCATTCTGAATGCCTATATTTTATTCCTCCCGACAATATATCATTTTAAAGCTTTGGGAATAAGTTACTCTAAACTTTTCGAGTGCTTCGAGAAGTGGTATTTATAATGAGTCTAGAAATTCTATACAGATAACAATTCAGGAATTAAAATAAGAAATCTAAAGGAGATTACATTTTTGGTGAAGGCTGAATGGTCAACTGCGGGATATACCAAGAGCACAGTTCTACTAATGTGTCTAGAAGAACTACAAAATACAAAGTAAAATATTTCGGACACCTTGCTATTACGATTTTATTACTTGCAAATTACACCCTTGGTGCACAAAGTTTTGGCAATTAACATTCCTGCAAGCTAAATTATAACGCAGTAAAACTGAGCGTGAGTAATGGGGGTGTGTATGTTAATGTTGCTATACTTGTAGCCTTATTTTATACAAATATTTAGTAATATAGCTTAAAATGTTTCGACAATCGAACTGATTTCACGCAACAACTGTGCATATGAAAGTTTTGTATTTCAGTAATTTTTATTAATAGAACTCATTTCTTTATTATTATATTTATAAATATAATTATATAACTAGTAAATTGATGTGGTCTGTTATGTTGATAGACTAAAAAACCGTTTACTTGAATAGAAAGAAAATGGTTTGGTGTTGAATCCTAGGTTTTATTATGACTATGCAAGGCGGTGGCAATAGTAGACAATTTTTATTACATACAGTTTGTTAAGCTGCGTCTAAACCATCAGATTATTTATTGAATTTTATCTTCCCACTCAGGAAAATGTCAGTTTTATCGGTTGGAATAAACCAAGTGCTTTGACAAGCAAACCTGAAAACAGCTTTATAGTCTATTAAATTTTATGTTTCCTTCAAGCTAATGCCAGCGAAGATTAGTCAGTGTCTCTTAAATTTTCAACACTTTAAATCAGCATTTCCCAAACATTTATTTTATCAGCAGTTTTCAATTATTTCATCCATCGTCGGATGTAAACCACACCAAGTTGGCTTCACTTTTGGCTACATTTATCTGCTGTATCTACTCCTGCCATGCATTTGATTCAATATCATTTGTCTACTTTATTTTTGCGAGTTTTATACTTATTTTGCATGATGTTTATTATGTGACGGTATTTTATCTGCCCAGATTCACGGTGATTTGCACAGTTCTTTATACCTGCAATTTTTTTATTTTGATCCTAGTTTGACTTCATATGTCCTTTAAAGGTGATACTTAGCACTTGCCGTTCCATTGTTGTGTTTAATTTGTAATTAATTATTTATATTTGTGTTTAAGGCCAAGGCTGTATTCCATAGGAATATTAGTTGCTTCGGTCTAAGATCTGGGCTTTAATGGTGTTTGATAATCTCAAAGTTTTTTAGAAAATGTCTCTGTGGAACATTTTCTTTAAATCCGTTTAGGTTGCATTTATGCGAATGAAAAAGATATTTTGTAGTAAAGACCTAACCCTACAATTAAAAATAAGTTTACTTAGATGTTATGTTTTTACAATAGTATTATATGGAGCAGAAGCCCATACCTATAACAAGATACACCTTAAAAAACTGCAATCATTTGAATTGTGGCTCTACAGAAGAATTCTGAAAGTTTCTTGGACAGAGAAGGAAACCAATGAGAACATCTTGAAAAGAATGAAAAAGCAACTAGAGTTGATATTCACAATTAAAAAGAGAAAGCTTGAGTACCTGGGTCACATCATGAGAGGTAAGAAATATCAATTACTCCAACTTATTATCGAAGGGAAGATAGAAGAAAAGCGCAGCGTGGGTAGAAGAACATCATGGCTGCGTAACCTAAGAGAGTGGTATAACTGCAGGTCGAATCAGCTTTTCAGAACTGCTGTGAATAAAATAAAAATAGCCATAATGATAGCCAACCTTCGGACGGAGATGGCACCCTAAAAAGAAGAAGAAGGGTGCTCTTTGTTTTTTCTAATTTTTAAACCCATATATACGTATGAGTTTTAAATATAACAAAAAAAAATTACTTAACTATAGATTGCTGGGCTCAAAATAGGACTTTTAAAAAAGTTATACCTTTTTCAACTAAAGTGTGCTGTCTGATCTGCGTCCATCTTTCATCAACTAATAGTCAGCTGATAATAAACAATATTCCATCAAAAGATGGCTTATGCCAGTTTGGAGTGTCATACCAAATATAATATAAATTTATCCTAGCATTCTACTGTTATACCCAAAGTATTTTTTTCACTTCCGGGACTAAAGTTGATACTCCGTAAACAGGGACTAAAGTAGCTCATTTAATCCCTAGGGACTAAAGTAAAAATGATACCGTAACTATGGTAAATTTATCTACACACGAGGTTAGTAGGTTAGGTTTTGTTTGTCATTTGACACACACTGACGCAAAACTTAACCTGCAAGTCTCGAATTTGACATATACTGACAATACACTTGAGTACTGCCAACTGATTTAGGCTATCAAGGACCTGCTGCAATTCTGTTTTTAATAAATTGTAATTGTCACTTTCCAAATGGACAGATTCCAAATTTTGGAAATGTTTGATGATAATGTTTCCAAAAGTGCAAAAAATAGCGTATATACCTCGGGACTACAGTGCCTAAATCGCTTGAGTGGTTGTTGCCCTCGGGGTTCGCCTTCGAGGCAACAAACTCCGCTTGCGGCATTAAATGGTGCACTGTAGTCCCTCATGATATAATATACTATTATTTAAAGAAAATGTTGAACCAACAAGTTGCATTTGGGTAGAGGTAAATTAAGTTAAATCATCGTATTTAAGAAAAATAATCGAGAAAACTTACATAATTTAGCATTTTACCATTTATCGAAATATTTGTTACCCTAACTGTATATTCTGAAGAATTAGGTCTCTGCCTTTATCTTCAGTAGACTTTAATGTTGCTTTTTTTCTTTTTAAACTTAATTAGTGTCGATGTCATCAAAGTCCAAGGCGACTTCTTTCGTAGATAAATTTTTATTTTTGATTTCTAGTGGTACAGGGCGCGTCTTAATTCTTACGTTGACATCTTTAGTGAATAAAGCGTTGAAGTTGCCGAATAAGGAATCCTGTAGTAGTCTGACAATTCCATCGCATCCTAGCATCACCTCCATAACACACCTTTTCAACCATGCATATGTGTTCTTGTTGGCATCTCCAACAATTACAATGTCACCAACTGAAATCGCTGATGGAGAGTTCGCCTTATGGTGTAACACACTTTGAGTACATATGCGATTCTCCAGCTTCTTTATAATATCTTAATAAGATATTTCTTATTTTTGTAGAGCATCGATTGTGCCTCTTTCTTTTCAAACAAATTGCATTTTTTGTTCCTCTGAGAAATATTGCCGGTGTAAGGGGAGTGAGTACTTTTGATTTAATTTGATTCTGCCATCGTTGCCAATGGGCTGTTATTGCTTCACTGCTTCAATTATGGGTAAACTAGTACGCAATTGATCATATGTTAAGCTGGAAGTTCCAAGGGTTTTCAGAGTGGCTGAAATATCAATATGAACCTGCGCTGTTGACATTTCTCCTCAAACTTTCTGTTCTTGAGTAATTTAATTAAAGTTGCTATTCCTATACAGTTCGAACTCATAGTATAGTATGTCATATACAAGGTGTCCCAAAACGTACCGGAAATATCTAAAGGTTCAATTCTGGAACTGTTTTATAGTCGAAAAGTCTATACATACATATGTTCTAAACGTAACTGTTACCGAATCAATGGATTCGATTGCATAAATAGTCTTTTGAAATGCATTTTATTTATTAGTTGCCTCGTTCAAAGGACTAAGACGTTTTGTAAGCTTCCAAGATTTCTTCAGATATTCACGTTTCAGCTAGATGGCGAAAAACAGGTTTTCTCAATTTCGTCTGTTTTTCTGCTGCTGGTAAAACAAAAAAACTATTTTTTCGAGGTAGACGATATTTTGCTTGCAGATTATACGTCTACCTGGCATGAAACCGAGAAAATTTAGGTCAAATATATACAAGGTGAGCATTTTACAAAATAAAACTTTGTCTACTTTTGCTTTAACTGAGAAATAGATAAAAGTAATAATTTGCACGTAGCTCAGGCTTTACTCTTCATGAAAATGGGGCACAACAAATATAAGATAAATGTTGTAAGGGACAAAAGAGGCAACGACCAAGTGCGTTATGTTTAATGAGCTGCATCGTACAGATCCGAAGGGTTCCCATCCAGCCACGCGGGGCTGGATGGGAACGCCGGGCGTAGGCGCTGAAATCGCGTTTAATTCGAATCCCGTCTGCAATATTTTTTTATTTGCGAATTGCTGTCATTTGCATTACCATGTGTTTTCTTCTATTGTTTTAGTATTATTACAAACCTTTATGTTTACGCCTAGTTATTTTTTATTTTTAAAATTGTTAGTGTTACAACGTTCACCTGCGAGGGAAGTTCTGAGTGAAGCCCTTTACATTTTTTTTATTTATAAGGAACTTTCAAAATTATTTGCATTACTTCTAAGCGTCACTTGTTTACTTTTTATATCTTTTACTGTTTCTGTTTGCATGGTAATGCAACCACCTTTTTTCTGTACTTTTTTTGGTGTTTATTTAGACCTAAATATTGTAAAATATTTTTTAAAGTAATATAACGTTTTTATGGTATGATATTGACGATAGTGCACGGCTGTCCATAATTTCACTGGTTCTACTTTTCATAATTTGATTATTCCTGAACTAAATTTTCGGTCCACTACACCGGTGGCCTTATTTTGATTAAAATAATTTTTGCATTGTAAAAATAAAAGTTACAGAAGAAAATATTTTTAACGTCTTTAACAAAGACAGTGCTCCGCAAGAAACTATTTTGCTAGATCGAATAACGGGTGAAGAGCGTTGAATGTACGTAGAACTATCTTAATGTTTCTAGTAATACTGAAACAGTAAGAAGAAATACTTAGTAATGAGAATTACATTAATTCGCATGGAAACAATAAAATCATCGCAATAGGTGGTATTCATATTTGCGTTCTCACGCGAAACCTGATTGCTAGGCAACGCTTTACGTGCTCGACTAAATTCCTGTAGTTGCCGTACTTGTCTACCTTTACGTTATAAGTAATAAAGTACAACATGGGGAACGAAATGCGCGCGATCATTGTTGATGATGAAAAGGTTATAGACGTAGATACGCAGATATGCAGATACGTAATCACGTGCGCAGCACATCATCCGTTTAAGTGCTGATGCGCCTATAATTAAATATAATAGTAATCAGATAGCATGAACACAAAAAAAAAACAGAATACATAAAAAAAGAGATAAATATACAACATTTTTTTAGTAATTTTTCACCTTGCACATTTTAAAAATGAAGAGACGATTAATGATGCGTGTAAGAAACTAAATAATTATACTATTTATTTATCTAGTAATTGAATAGAAGTTGTCAAATATTTAATTAATTACTGAAATTCATGGAAAAACGTTATAATAAAATTGCACAACGAACCTACTTAACTGACATTTTGCATATATATTGTTATGATACGTAAAGATCAGTTTTTGAATAAAAATTAAAGAACACATAAATTTGGGAGATTAATACAATCAACTTAGAAAAGTTTTAAAAAAGATTGCTAGTTTATTTGAAAATAAGTAATGGAAGTTTAATTTGAGACAATACACAATTTATTTTGAAAGGTAATAGCAATTGATTATTCTATCATGGTGATAAAATGTAATAAGGAAATATAAGATAATTTTACATGGAACAAATATGCTTTCTATTAGAAATTAGCATATAGTAGGTAGAAATCATATTATTTAATTTTAAAGAGTGTATGAATTATTGTAACTAGTATAAAGGGGGATTTTGTTTGGAATGATTGTAAAAATAACAAATTTAAAATGTAAATGTATTTTGAAAAAATTCTTTCGAATTTAATAAAAAACTGTAAACTTTACCTTTATTTGTATTGCTAATTTGATATAATACAATAGATAAGGCTATAACAACGTGTTGATCATTTGACGGGAGTTGCCGGTGGAACTGCTTGATTTGGACGATTGTGTTTGGTTGCTGACTACAGAGTAGAAGCTGGGAAATATAGAAGATTAATTTGGGATCATCTGTAAGTGGGAACTTGCCAGGAAGCTGTTAGGTTGACAGTAGCCTGAAAGGGTGCAAGGAACAGGACCATTTCTGCAAGCAGCCAGGGTTTTGACAGTTGGCAGAGCTTCAAGGCTGGTCTGTCGACGATCCTATCTGTGAACGTCAGGAACAGTGGTGTTTTGAGGTGACTAGCAGTGAAAGTACGAGGAGTTCAGGTTGATCTTAATTAGTCCTATAAAAGCATATTGAATAAAAGACAATAAAAAGAGTGAAATAAATATAATAAAGTACTTACCTTAGCGAATTGAGTCAATTACATGTGAGTAAAAAGAATATTAATTTGTCATTTTTGGTTTGATTATTGTTGGATCATTGTTTGAAGTGCAAGTTGACAGTTAGTGTCAGTTCATAAACAAAAGTCACTATAAAATCAGAATGTCAAATAACAGACTACTAGATTAACGAACCACCATTGAAGAGTCTCAATGCAATACATTTATTTAAAAAAATCTGGTGTGATACACTCACACAACTTCCTTTTACAGTGTTCTTATAATTAGTCAAAAATTTCATTTTTAATGTTTAGCCATTTGGCAAAAATTTTCAAAAATTACAAATACTACAAAAACGGTATAAAATAGAGCGTTAGTTGAAAAGACATACTTTCTCTAGAATTTTAAGGTGAATTCAAAAATGTAATAATATACCGGGTGTTTTATTTAAAATAGGAGTTAATAAAAAAAATAGAAAAAAAACAAAAGAAACCCACTTTAGAAGTATTCAACTGGAAAATCACCTATTTCATATCAATACACATTAAAAATGTAGTAAAAATGTAAAGTTTAAAAAACATCGTTAAAGCCGTTTTTGAAAAAATCGAAAAAAAACTGAAAAATCACAAGAGTAAACACCTACTTCCGGTTATGCGATTTTCTTCAAAAGCTTGCTGTCTCATAATTCATTTTCTTATATGGGTATTTCGCCACTCTGCAAATTAAAATATTAACTAACGAAAATATTAACAACGAACGTTTCGAGGGACAATCTGCCCTCGTTATCAACGAATAACAATTAAAACTAACAAGAACTTATCTTTTTTTCACTGGAAGAAAAAACGACCAACCTCCAATGAATTTTCTGACATTGACGTTTGTTGATATCTGTACCTACTTGATCTCATCTTTAAGAATCGATAGCCAACTATTGTCTAAAAATATTGAGAAAAACGACACGCATTTTTCTTCGTTAAGTAAAATGTATGCCGTTTCCTTAATTTTTCGTCTAGTTGACATCGATTCTTTAGACAAGATCTTTGTGTTGTCCCATTGTATTTTATGGTTTTCATCCCAAGCATGTTCTGCCAGCTTAGACTTATTGAATTGATACGTTTTCAACATATTTTTATGTTCTTTAACTCTTACTGCTAAAGGCCTGGATGTTTCACCGATATAATATTTCCCGCATTCACAGGGAATACTATATATACAATTCCTTGAATGCTGTTCTTCGTTGAACGGTTTAGTTTTTGTAAGAACTGACCGTAAAGTATTCATCGTTTTGAATACCGTCCTAACATTGAATCTATTTCCAATTCGTCTAATTTTGTCAGATATGCCTGGAATATATGGTATAGTAAGAGTATTATATTTTTGAGTGTCATTCCTTTGTATGTGTGTGGCATTGCTTCGTGTATTGAAAATGTTCCGAACAAGAGTCTCTGGATAGCCATTATCTTGTAAAACATTAATAATAAATTCTTTCTCTTTTTTGAAAATTGTATCATTAGAGCAAACAACTTTGGCTCTGTCGTAAAGACTTTTTACAACGCCTGTCTTTATGTTTTTGTGATGGTTAGAATTAAAATGTAAGTACCTATTAGTATTGGTTTTCTTACGGTATACTGATGTTTCAAAAGTATTTATTGTGCGTGTGATTAGTGTATCAAGAAAGGGTAACTGATTGTTTTGCTCTGTTTCTAATGTGAATTTGATGGAGGTTTCTTTACTGTTAATATGTTCAAGAAATTTGTCCACCTCATCTATATCATGAGGCCAAATTGCAAAAACATCATCGACATATCTCCACCAAACTACTGGTTTGTTGGTGTACGTGTAGACATGTTGTTGTTCAAAGTCTTCCATAAAAATGTTACTAACAATGGGAGATAAAGGTGAACCCATTGCCATCCCGAAATCTTGTTGGTAAAATTCATTGTTTAGTTGAAAGTATGTCGTTTTAATGCATAGTGTTAAGAGTTCCATAATGGTACCAACGTTTAATGTTGTTCGTGTATGTAATGTGTTATCGTTTTGTAGCTTATGTTTAATGATGTTGAGTGTTTTGTCTACTGGAACATTAGTGAAGAGACTAACTACATCGAAACTAACCATTAAGTGTTGTGTGTTTATGTTTGCTTCTTTAAGTTTTTCAAGGAAATGGGGCGTGTTCTTTATATACGTGTCTGTATTTCCTGATATAGGAGTCAGTATCTTAAGTAAATATTTAGCTAAACTGTGACAAGGAGAACCTATAGAACTAACTATTGGCCTAAGTGGTACATTTGGTTTGTGTATCTTTGGCCAATAGTTAGTTCTATAGGTTCTCCTTGTCACAGTTTAGCTAAATATTTACTTAAGATACTGACTCCTATATCAGGAAATACAGACACGTATATAAAGAACACGCCCCATTTCCTTGAAAAACTTAAAGAAGCAAACATAAACACACAACACTTAATGGTTAGTTTCGATGTAGTTAGTCTCTTCACTAATGTTCCAGTAGACAAAACACTCAACATCATTAAACATAAGCTACAAAACGATAACACATTACATACACGAACAACATTAAACGTTGGTACCATTATGGAACTCTTAACACTATGCATTAAAACGACATACTTTCAACTAAACAATGAATTTTACCAACAAGATTTCGGGATGGCAATGGGTTCACCTTTATCTCCCATTGTTAGTAACATTTTTATGGAAGACTTTGAACAACAACATGTCTACACGTACACCAACAAACCAGTAGTTTGGTGGAGATATGTCGATGATGTTTTTGCAATTTGGCCTCATGATATAGATGAGGTGGACAAATTTCTTGAACATATTAACAGTAAAGAAACCTCCATCAAATTCACATTAGAAACAGAGCAAAACAATCAGTTACCCTTTCTTGATACACTAATCACACGCACAATAAATACTTTTGAAACATCAGTATACCGTAAGAAAACCAATACTAATAGGTACTTACATTTTAATTCTAACCATCACAAAAACATAAAGACAGGCGTTGTAAAAAGTCTTTACGACAGAGCCAAAGTTGTTTGCTCTAATGATACAATTTTCAAAAAAGAGAAAGAATTTATTATTAATGTTTTACAAGATAATGGCTATCCAGAGACTCTTGTTCGGAACATTTTCAATACACGAAGCAATGCCACACACATACAAAGGAATGACACTCAAAAATATAATACTCTTACTATACCATATATTCCAGGCATATCTGACAAAATTAGACGAATTGGAAATAGATTCAATGTTAGGACGGTATTCAAAACGATGAATACTTTACGGTCAGTTCTTACAAAAACTAAACCGTTCAACGAAGAACAGCATTCAAGGAATTGTATATATAGTATTCCCTGTGAATGCGGGAAATATTATATCGGTGAAACATCCAGGCCTTTAGCAGTAAGAGTTAAAGAACATAAAAATATGTTGAAAACGTATCAATTCAATAAGTCTAAGCTGGCAGAACATGCTTGGGATGAAAACCATAAAATACAATGGGACAACACAAAGATCTTGTCTAAAGAATCGATGTCAACTAGACGAAAAATTAAGGAAACGGCATACATTTTACTTAACGAAGAAAAATGCGTGTCGTCTTTCTCAATATTTTTAGACAATAGTTGGCTATCGATTCTTAAAGATGAGATCAAGTAGGTACAGATATCAACAAACGTCAATGTCAGAAAATTCATTGGAGGTTGGTCGTTTTTTCTTCCAGTGAAAAAAAGATAAGTTCTTGTTAGTTTTAATTGTTATTCGTTGATAACGAGGGCAGATTGTCCCTCGAAACGTTCGTTGTTAATATTTTCGTTAGTTAATATTTTAATTTGCAGAGTGGCGAAATACCCATATAAGAAAATAAATTATGAATTCACGCCACAAAGAAGTTTCAGAGATTGCTGTCTCATCTACATAGTACACAAAACTTATATATGAAGTTTCAACGCCATACCTCTTTTCGTTTTTGAGATATTCTGTTCACAGACAGACAGACACACACACAGACACACAGACAGACACACAGACAGACAGACCAATGAAAAAAATATGTTTTTTGGGATCAGGGGACTCTAAAACGTGAAGATCTGTTGAAAACTCAATTTCGAATTTTTGGGGTGAATCCAATACTTCCTTTATAGTAAAAGGAAGTAAAAATAGAACTTAAAATTCAAATTAAATAAATCAATTTGAAAGAAAATAGTAGAGCTAATATTACGTAATTAAATAGGCGTCTCAACGTATAAGCTACTACAATATGTTTCAATCTCATTCAGTAATTTATTTTTTATTAACTCTGTTTCATCGGTGCAATGATGTTCCATTAATAACTAAATGGCATTTTATTTTTAATTTTGCGAACTACTGAAAATCGCAGGCGAAGCACATCAACTAGAGAATGTAAACAAAACGCTCGTTTGCGCAGTATTTGTATTGACAGAAAGTGTTGCAAAATTAGAGGCCAATGATTGTAGCACTCCATCGCCACATAGTCGACGTCGGGGAAACGATTAACAAATTTATTTACACTCAAATTTCCTGAATATTTCTATTCCCCATCATTCTCGTTGCGTTGGCCATTGCGGAAATACGATTAATTAATAATCTTGTTGTGTTCAACGGAATACATAACCTAAAATTCACTGTACTTATTGTAAATTTCGTTTAACAATGCCTACTTGTCTAGAATTTTTTTTTGTATAACAGCGTCAAATAAAAAAAGAAATTAAG
The DNA here is from genome assembly GCA_940337035.1 of Agriotes lineatus. Taxonomy (NCBI): domain Eukaryota; kingdom Metazoa; phylum Arthropoda; class Insecta; order Coleoptera; family Elateridae; genus Agriotes; species Agriotes lineatus. Next base: position 79,248,902 of record OW679196.1, on the reverse strand, counting down.
AAACGTAAACACACAGCACAAGCGTAAACAAAGAACGAAATAAATGTATTGCGCAGTGTGGCTAATATCACACTAGAATGAAATATTGATAACTACTTAGATACTTAGAAGGTAGTTTTTTTTTGGACAAGCTTATTCGATATCTCAGTATCTTGAATACATAATAATCATTATCGTAGCTGTCGCAGTCAGTTTATACAAAAATGAGGTAGGTACTTTATCATTTTGAAATACAGCCATTAAAATGTGATCCAAAAGTTTGATTAAATCGAGAAAATTCCGTCCCTGAACATGTGTTACAGTAATTTCATATTTATCACTGGGGATGATAATACTTTACAAGTAATGTTTAGTGTTCCTAGCTTGAGCAACATTTTTTGCAGTTTGAATGCAAAATTATCAGATTTATCCAAATTTTATCAGTGCTTCCAGTTTCTTTGCATTAAAATTAATCAAACTCTTATTTCATTTACATTACAAACCCCCACAAACTACTTAAAAACTTAACAGAAATTATGGATCTAACTTCAAAGAAACGGCAACAAATTTATGATCAATGAAAACATGTTTAAATTAATCAAATTCAAATCAACTTTATAATTTTCTTACGTACTACACTGTAAGCAAACACAACGTTGCTTATTTAAGTGCCAGCAGCATCAAGAAACTTGTTTAAAGAAACTTTGAATGTTGTTTGCACAGCACCGTAATAGGCAATCAAAAGAATAGCGGACTACCCTGCAAGCATCGTTGGCATGTGTTCTTTGTAATATGTTTCTTATTTGGTATTACGTGGTGTTTACCATTCCGAAATATAGCAGTCCGATCTAAAATATTGTGTAACTGTTTCGCTTGCTAAATACATTTCATTGAATATCAGTGAATCACCCGAGCTACGCTTCTGTTTGCAAATTTAAGAGAGATTCATTAATATAAATAAAAAAAAAAGAATGCATCGGACGGGAATCGAACCCGGGCCCACCCGCGTGGCAGGCGAGCATTGTACCACTGACCTACCATGCTTCGTTGAATAAAGCGCTGCTATAATGGTAAATACCGAATCACCCGATTAATACGATTTGTGAAAAATTATGGCAAACAAGTTGCCCCATCTCCTAGTTGTTGCGTTTACATCAATTCGGAATGACATACTTGACTTTTATTAATTTTCCATAATTCCTTTTAGTCAAACCGATCCCTGTCTTCATAAAAGTTATGAAGCAGTTTCATGGGACCGTTCATATAACTTTGAGTTGCTTGCGATTGATCGAAGGGTGGCGACTGCCTTTTGCAAATTTGCTTTGGAAATGTGATAACGCGCTCGGTAAAACCCCCTATCGTTTTTAAGTAGACTCAGCCCACATTTTCACCGTTTTACGCTGAAGCTAACCAAATTTTAGGCAAGCTTTAAAACTGTATATTGCTTTGTCACACCCTTCGCTCGTTCTACACATTCCTGAAGAGACAAACGCAACGTTACTGCAAATTCCAGGGTCCTTCCAGCTAATTTCCTCCGAGTGTTTATAGCTAGGGTGCCAGATAACTTCTTCTAAGCGAAATTTCGGTCGCCTAAAGTATTTTATTCCCTTTCAAAGATTTAAATACGTCGTTTCGAAAGCTGTAAGGCCGGCGCGATCAAACAAAACCAATTTGGACGTTAGGTGAAAAATTATGATGGATGAATCCGGCGTCGCCTAGTATTCGCGTCGAAAACACGATATTAATGAAAGAAAAACACAGACCTAAACATACAAATCCACTTGGGATAATTTTGGGCGAAGCAGAGGCGTGTTAGAGTGACACCCTGTTTAGAACTGCGTTTCCGTTTGTGAATGGAAGTCATTTGTATATACTGTTTACCGAACAGCAAACTGAATCTGCGTGCTAAATGTATCTACGACATTATTGCAGTATTTCCTTGTTATATGAAAGTAGTCCTCGTTGTTTCAAGATTAAGTGATGAAAATTCCGCAATGGGAACTAAAAGTATTAAGTAGGAAAGTTTCGCGTGGAAAAAAGGAGGATTTATCTCCTGAGAATACTACAGCAACGGAAAGCATTTCTTCTAAGTTAAGTTGCACTTTAGCTTTAAAATGTATAAAAACTAACCCACTTTGTACTTCGATTATGTAAGACAATAAAGAATCCACGCTTCAAAGTTCTTTTTGTTGGGGTCGTGACAGTTTCAATGACAGTATACATAAAAACTGGCTAAAAGTTTTAATGAGCATTAAACTGCGATACTCTAAGAGGATTTATTTTCCCGCTTATTTTCGCGTTTACTTCGAAACTAATGCCTCTTGAATGTTAACAAGCGTAATTTCTGCTCTTTTTAATTTTTATTTTTTAGATCCTCTTTAAGCGTTACTGTTTAATATAAAGCAGTGTTTCAAAACGTTTTACAAAATTCCAATTTGGAAATTATACAAAATAGTGTTCTCGAATGTAATTACTTTAGTTGTTCTAGTAATTATTAAACTTATAATATTATGACAATCGATTTTTCTGACATTTTGCAAATATTCAAAGTAATACTTTAAAGATACTGCTGTTTCTTACGTAAGTTTTTTCGCAGTGCTGATAAATATGATAACACTTTATATGCAGCCTGTTGATATATGGACATTTTATTTTAAAAAAGTGCAGCTTTTATATGGAACTTACGTTTTTCTATGAAATTATTATCAACAAACAATTCTGTAGTATTCACTTTGCTTTGTTACGCATCTTTTCGCGCGGGTGTCTTTGAGCACGCCGTTTGTATTTTCCGCGCTGCGCCACGCCCATTTGGCCTCGAGGAGATAATTGTTCAAGTACTGGCATTTGTTTGGAGGAGCGTCCCTTTTCGATCTCGCTTGCGAAACGAACAACATGCGTGGTAGCAGTTAGAATTTCGGAGGTTTAATTTTGGGCTGCCGTTAGTTCGATGATGTGTATGTGAGCCTTCACTTTTGAAGTGGATTTATTCCCCGATCTTCGATGTAAGGGAAGCTTGACTCCCACGCCCTTGGCGGAATTTTTCATGCTGCCACGTGTTTCCTAAATTCTCCCGGAATCAAGTCGGGGGTGAGTAAGAGTTCGCTTCGCACTATTCTGTCGGTCTTGTTATCCTATCGTGGATTCCTTTCTTCTTTATAGCATCTAGTGCCGCAGGGCTAAAATTGAGGCTTGGACTACAGCTGGTCTTATTTGCAAGCGGACGTTCCATGCTCTGGGAATTCTAGATCTTCGGACCCGCTTGACCCCTTCTGCAGACGCCGTTTGAGCGCAGGAGAGGATCCGACAAGCAGGCTTACCTTCAGGTCTATTTTGTCCCAGTATCGCACGGTGAACTCCCTTCTGCACCACCAGCTTCGGGCCGCCCGAATTTGGGGCCAAACGACTCCGAGAATCCTGATCCCATTCATCTGTGAGTTTGCTGCCAGAATCGTGTTTGCGTTTCCTCCGAAACCAAGCGCCACTGTAATCTTTGCTTGCCCCTGAGCCTAATTTTAATGTGTGAAATAAGGCTATTAACTTATTTTTATGTTGCAAACTGTGAGTATTAGTTTCAATTCTGTCTGAGGTGTACCTCAAGCTATTACTGCTAAATTAGCCAAACTTAATAATGAGTATAGCAAGTAATATTGTGGCCACCTGCGATTCTGCTGGTGGATCACTTATTTTATGATATTTACATGTACTGTGATCCTGAACTTATACTGTGATTTTGTCAACTATGGATGTTTAATTTTGTTACGGCTATCTATTGTATTTAAAACTCCTCTTTCAAGAATTGTGTCTGTGCTTAAGCATTGTGAGTTTACGAATTCTCTTGAACACCTGGGTGCATTCGCCGTATTGTAATACAAAAAATTCGTTGGCGCACTGGACATTTATTTCTATTATTACGTTCTACCGACTAAAAACATGCATGCTTCCATTCGACTGATCTGGCAACCGGCTATTGCACCCGAGTGTACAAAGTAATTTTCTGAAAGAATTACCAACGAGTTAAAGTAGCTAACAGGATATTTAAAATGAGGGAGTAATAAAAAGACAATTGTGGCTCCCTTTGTACAAAAAGGTTACAGTTGTAGGACTATTGATTATACAGTTTCATGTTCTGAAAAGAATAAACGAGCCAAAGGTTTACCGAAGAAGCGTCAATCTCCTAAATTAAGTACAAAACAGCTGGAAGATTTAAAGAGATGTATAAAACACCAAGTTGCTGTAAGTTTTCGTAAATTACCAACCAGACTTAACCTGTATTGAGCAAATTTTGAAATATTTTGGTTCAATATTTGATTGTTGGTTACACTAACATAAATAGGAATAATATATACGTTATGGATATGAACAACAATTTAATATAATTTTATTACTTTCCACATATTTATTGATTTAAGCACACATATTGAAATATACTGCGTGATTATTAACTGGTATGGTAACAGTGAAATCTCGGCAGTCAAGCTAGAGCTCGGCAGACGAACGCGTAAAGACTGCCTGGGTTCTTGTACCGATCGCGTTTATATATATTTCTGCCCTATTGCGTCAGCGGAGGATTTATGATGCTCCGACTCGTCTGCCGGAATGGATTGGAATGTTGTTCTATTTTCGAATTAATGACACCACGACACGTCTACCAGGGTGTTCAGGAGTTGTTTCATTCTCCTGATTAACTAATGAAGTTATTGTTTCTTCGAGGATTTTATAGCTTCGATCCTCTTTAGGTACTAGTCTATCTAGAGAGCTGGGATTCCCTGCAATACGCGTTTGACGCCACTGCACTTTTACATAGCCTGGTGATTTTTAGTGCTTGCGTTAATTGCTTCGCGTTCTGACATTGCGTCTTTAGAGCTTGCAAATCATTGGCGGCCCTTTTCACATTTTGTTTCCAAAGCTTGTCATTGACGGTATGACGTATATGACGGTTTTGTTTTCACCTGGAATTGCGGAGAAATGTGCTACAATACAATGGTTAACAGTAAAAGAAGTACCAGCAAGATATAAATCTCAATCGAAATTATCTGAAAAAGGTAAGCGTGGAAAAATATTTTAATTTTGCAAACGATTTCCTATCAACTAATAAAGTTATCATAAACAGAAACGAGAAACTGTATTACCAGAAGTAAAATATAAAAAAAAAAGCAGAACCTTTAACCCTTAAAGTGTCACTCTTATTTCGCAGGTGCACCATATAAAGGTTTTTAAATCAATGCTAATAGGTATAAATATGGTAATAGGTATTTACGTAATCATTTATGAAAAGTGAGATATTGTTTGACAAGTGTAATGTTGGCCAAAACTAGCGCTAGCGAGTTTTGCTAATTACACGAGTCAAACAATATCGTACTAAAGTGAGTTATTGTTTGACAAGTGTGATGTTGGCCAAAACGAGCAATACCGCTTCAAGATTTTTTCATAAAAATTAATATTAACAAAGTTAATGAATTTATCCGTTACTTTATTTCCACACGTTATGATACATAATCACTCTGTTGGCCCATAAGTGCTGGTATTATTGATTTAATGAAGTATCAGATAAACACTGCTAATTGTCTGCTAATGTACGGATCTAGAATTTCGTTCTATAAGGCAGTCTACACGTTAACATCAACTTGACATTGAGTTGTTATTTATTTATTTGGTCTTTTACAAATTAAATTCTAGCATATTACTATGTAAGCAGGAAATTTCACTCGGCTACCTCGTCTCAAGATATTTTCAAATTAGGCTATGGAAGTATATAGTTTTAGTGTTTCTGTTTTAAGTGCAATAAACTTTCATACCTTTGTTTTTCATTGCAAAACAACGTCGACACGTTAAATATATTTCGCATTGATTATGTTGTTTATCTACGACAGTGTGTAAAATTGACTTTTAGTTGGCAGTTCTAAGTTTGTAAAACGACTGTAACACAACACGAACTTGGAATAAGTAAATAATAATTTACAAGATACGTAGAAACGATTAGCATTAGATGTAGACCAGAAAATTGGACGGGGATTGATCGGACGCAGTTCGTCCACGTTCGTCCGTATCGTCACTGCGTCCTTTATAAGCAAGTACGATAGATAAGCTTTTTTGAGGGCAATCAGATTTCGCCTGAAAGCTTGGGTTCAAATCCCAGCTACTGTATCGTTTTTTAATTGGAAATTGATGTAATTCGCATTACTTACTAAGTGTTTCGATTTATTGCTTTAGCATTATTAGAAACTTTAAGATATTTTTACTTATTTTGTACATAATTCTGAACACCCTCGTGGTGTGCTTTCTTTATTGAAGACGTTAAAATATTTTTTTTCTCGGTAACTGTTTTCTTTACAATCCCATTTTAAAAATACAGACATTATATTAATGAGAGTAAGTCCACCTATGTAGTGGGGCTCAACAGCTACCAGGTGTCTTAAAAAGGATTACATCTAGTATGCTATGAACTTCCCATAATGCAATCTAGAATTTTATTTGAAATTGGCAAGACTGTAAGTCTATGTCAAATTCATGGTTAGCAGGTTAGGTTTTGCGTCATTTTTGACACAAACTGACGCAAAACATAACCTGCTAATTTCGAATTTGACATAGACTTACAGTTTTGCCAATTTCAAATAAAATTTTAGATTGTATTATGGGAAATTCAAAGCATTCTAGATGTAATTCTTTTTAAGACACCCGGTAGTATACTTTAGCTTTCTGTTTGCGAATTTGACCGGAATGCTGTTTTTTATGTCCAGTCTTAACCATTTATTTAGAATTTTAAAGTAGATTTTGAGTGCAACCGACGACAAGCAGGTGACTCTATAGTTATTGCAACTTTGCCAGTTCTATGAAAGGAAATGATTTTTTTTCACTCCTGTAGCACCTTTTTGTGTTATATGACTGTTCTCAGAAAGGAAGACCAGAAATTCTTGGTAATTTGTGAAAGCAACATTTTGAGAAGGAACTACGCTGTCATGGAGAAGACATACTAATGAAGAACATGACATAAGTACAATAAACCGAGTATTGTTAATGCAATTCAGCAAAGACAATTAAGTTGGTTGGAACATGTCACTAGAATGGACGATACTAGGTTTGCTAAAGAATCTAAAAGAAGAACTAGAAGAACCAAATAAACAGGGAAGACCTAGGAGAAAATGGTCTATATTAATGAAGATCTGCAGGAGATACCAGCTAAGAATTGGTAAGATTTGGCAAAAAAGAAGCAGAATGGACAAAACGTGTTAATCAAGCCACGGGCCTTAAATGCGTCTGAAGCTACTTATACTAGTATATGACTGTTGGCATATTTTTGCAGCCATTTGCAAACTATTGCTTCTCCCTTAGCAGAAATAAGAGCTTTAATTTTAACCATTTATAGAATTCGTTAAGTTCAACAACTTCTTATTTAACATTTTCCCGAAAACGCATATTGTTTAACCATATTTTACCCCCTCAAGTTCATGTTCTTAATTTTTTTCTAATTCTATACGAAATGATTATGATAAACATTTGGGTTTTTCAAAAAAATGTAGTTGTGACACCTGAAAGTGAAAGTCAGAGCGAGCAGTACATTGAGAAAAAAGGTTTTGTTACATTATTTTAATGGCAACGACCAAGTAACGCTACTCAGTAACGTCCAGCTATTTAATGAAAATTTTTTCTCAATTTCTTGAATATATTTCATTCGATGAATTCTAGGACCACTTGAAATTAAAACACCATGCATATGCTGTGAGACAAAATATTCATGATCGAAAAGAATAATCCGACAGGAAAAAATGTGTCAGTTCTATAGAAAAACTGAATACGTAGCTAATAGATAGTTAGTAAATTATTTAACATTTATGAAGTTTCGGAAAGTACGTTCAATGTAACAATGCATTTGAAATGAAACAATTTTAATAACGCATTTTGCCAAATATAAAACTGCAATTTATTCTGCGAAGGAGGAAATATATTATGTTTTGAGGTAATACAGATAATGTGCTCCACACGTTTGGCATTAGCGTTATTGCGTTTCAACTAGTATGGTAATAAACCAGGATACATGAGGTTAAACTTTTGGATAAATTGAAATTTAGAAGCGTAATATATTTGACACGGGCAATAGGCGAATAAACGATTTTATAGGCTTTAGTGTTTGGCGAATATGTTAGATCAGAAAGTAGCAGAAAGAAGAACCAATAATGTGTATGTTATTGCAATTTTTATAATGTTGCTACATTCCCATTTACAACAATAAGAGGGTTTTAACTAATTCAGCACAGTTCTGAATCAAGGAAGAGATATTGCACTACGATTCAGAATTAGGCTGTATACCAGCGGGAAGCATCGTGCAAGGACCGAAACACAATAAAAATGTTTCTCCGTAGCGCCTTCAGGGCACTTAGACTTTATTCCGCTTTTATAAATCACTTTTATAGAAGCTATCTTGATGGCGTGAATGCCTTCCGAGCCAAATTAGAGGACAATAAAAGTATTCACAGCACTGACAGTCGAGTAAGTGGAAATTCGAATCCGCGGTGCGTGCCGGGTAAACTGATCAACCGGGAAAATAATATAAATTCTGGCAACCTTCGAACTCATTCGCCCCATCTCCATAACTGACAGCTGATAACTGATGAGCATCTCCACCGCAGGATTTATCTGACAGTCGCTCGGACAACCTATTGATAAATGTTTGGATTATCGGATTTAATCGACCGTTGAATTTAGCAACGCTCTGGCCTTGCGGAATTTACATCTGCAGTGAATTAACCTGAGACTGTCATGTGTAACAGTAATGTATAATACCGCAAATACAAGACTTTTCTGCATTCAACTTTAACAATATCAAAGCCGCATCGCTAGTAATTTTATTTAAAAGGGACTTAACAAAAATTAATTAGTAAAGAAAGAAACAACATCATTATTATCATCATCATCATCATCATCAACAACATCATTATCATCATCAGCCATTGTGTGTCCACTGTAGGTGGTAGGCTCATAACCGTTTTCATTTATTTCTATTTTGAACCACCTAAATCCAATTTCGTCTTATCTCTTTGCTGTCGTCTCTCGTCTGTCTAGAAGGTTCGATAGCCTCTAGTGCGATTTTTGTCCTCGATCTCAACTCTATAACCTTTTTTATCTACCTCTTGTCAGATGTACGTGTAATATGATGGATATCTTTTAATTAGCATAGTCTACACACGCAAACGGATGTAACAGAACAGTCTTATATCTAACATTTTACACAATCCACTGTCAGGAAAAGACTGAATCATCATCACCTGCCTCTATTTATCTACTGCTGGATGTAGACCTTCTATCTATTCTCATATTTATTGCCGTTTGTTGCCACATTACTTTAGTCACCCGCTTACCAGGACCGTAACTATTTTTTTTTGGGAAGGAGGAGAAATCTTCAAAAGACCCCGGCGATTTTCCCAGGAGTTTCGGATTCATTTGGGGAAAGGGGGAGCCCCAAAACGCCTACCGACTAAAACTCCTCCTTCGTGTCGTCGAGTCATGCTGGAAACATCTCGCGATACTATTTCAGCATGGTCAACTCCGTGTGTCTTATTCTTGCCGGTCTTCCCTCCTTCTTTCATCTTTCTCCTTCTGCATCATTATTGTTTTGATGCAGTTGTAACAACCCGCAAGAAATTGCGTTATATTTATAAATCTTATAGATTTTAAGTTGTCATGAGGAAGAATAAAACAAAGCCGGTCCTGCATACATTAAATTTATTGCGAACGCAAAATTTCATTTACTAAGCACGTAAAAGGTTACATTGTTATAATCCAAGCAACGGTTGAATTGCATCCGGGAAGTCAAGAAATTCGATATTAACTTACTGGCAGAATTTTCTTAGAATCGGGCTGCGCCAGCAAACATGCAATTTCTGTACTGTGAGAACCCATGAGTCAGTTTGGTTTCATGCAGTACCAAGAGCCGCTAAGAATAAAGCCATTTTGGCAAGTTGGCAAAACGGGAACTCCCGGCTATTCACGAAAGAAACTTACCTTTTGGGGAACGCGAACTGGACAGCCAGTCTCCCCGTATCCCGCGAGATAATAACTAATTACCGGCAAAAGCCGTTTCGGGCGACCGCGTCCCGGCGCCGTGCCGCGAGCCGGGCGAAACAACCTAAGTCAAAATTGAAAGTTATATTCAAATCGTTAGGTGACTAGTGCATGTGACAAGCCACTCCAAATTCAAGGATTGCCAACCAGGGGATCTAAAATCTAGCCGAACATATTTAAATTATTATAACTGAACACGGTCGCGCCGTTTAAACTAAATAATCAAATCAAGGGGAAGTAGCCAACGCAGGAGTAACAGGTCAGACGTAATTGTTGTTATTTTATATTAACCAACTCAAAGGGCCGCCGCTAGATTTATTCTTTCCTTCCAAAGTAAATTGATGTCGTAAAAATTAAGTATAATTTTGATCAATCATTTTAACGAAGCTACAGTTAATTAACCATTGATCAGATAGTGTAAAATTAATTTGTACTTGATCCAAATTTTTAAGTTCTTTTAATATAAGTTATTTATTCTTTTGTGGGTGTTTTATTTAACCATAACTCGTAACTACAACCCCTAAGTTATCACACAGTGGTCAGAAGATGAGATTTCGACCCCTTAGGGCAATTAGTGATATACGGGTTTGAATCAACCCCTATATCACACCATCGTGGCAGCACGTAAAACTGATAACCAGGGGGTTGACAAAACAAACCCCTTGGTTATAAATGGTGGCAGCGGTCTACAAAGAACCCTTATAGGAACCCTTAAAAACCACCCCTAAAGATTTTTTTTCGTTTTTATAAAAATTTAAATATATACATCAATTAAATTCTGTTAACCATAGCATAAATCGTGGCAGCGGTTTAAAATACCCCTAATTACAGCCCCGAAATAAATTCTCAACAACAAGAAAAAACAACCTAGATTTTTCTTCGTTTTCTATAAAAATTGAAATCTATGAAGATCTGCCAACCTTATATTATAAATGGTGGCAGCGGTCTACGGACTACCCTCTGATTACACCCTTAAATAAGGTTTTCAACCCCTAAGACTTAGAAAAAAAAATTTTTTTTTTTTCAGTTTTTGGAAAAATAAATTTTAAACATCTAACTCAATTAACATCTGCCAACCCTTACAAGTAGTGGCAGCGGAAAACTACCTTTAACTACAGCCCTTAAAAGCAACCCTCAAAGAAAATTTACGGAAACATGTTTATTTTTGTTTTTTATTTAAGCATTTAGTTCAATTAACTTCTGCCAACCATAGAACAAAACGGTGGCATCGAACTACCCCAGCTTCCAAATTAAAGGCAGTAACCTCGAAATTAAAGTATCAACCCCTACAAACTCAATTTTTTTTCTAGTTTTTTTATAAAAATTTAAACACCTACATTAATGAACATCTGCTAACCATAGCACAAAATGGTCGCAATGGTTTTAAACTACCCTTATAACTTGATTTTTCAACCCCTATATGAAAATTCAGCACGAAGGAGTTTTTGCAAGGAATTTTATCGGTTTGTAATACGCAGGGTGATCATAGGTTGCAAAATTTGGCAGCCAAACAATCATAGCTAGGTAAAAGAAATGCTACAACCCCCAATAAAATCTATTGTTTATCAAAAGGAAATCAAATCACATTTATGGAAGGAATTACAGAGAGCGCCCAAATTAATGTGTGCTTCTAACAATTTTTACGCTTGCAGCTAGGTAAATAATTTTATTTTTGTGCGATTTTACATGTTTTTTCTACGTTTGTCTTCTAGGAGCAACAAATTTTGGTAGGTTTCTGTGTATAATAAGACAACAACAATAATTATGAAATTTCAACAGTGTTACTATTAATTAAAACAATTCGAACGCTCTAAACTTAGCACCAAATTCTACCCCCGACACTGTGAAAGCGGTACAAAGGGGCTAAAAATTGGTAGGCAAATAAAACAATTTTAAACAATTTTTCTGTTAATAAATTGCAACAATTAGGGATAACATTCACAATAAATACAATTCCTGCATCATTTTTGCAACTAAAGATCGTTTACAACTTTGCCAAAGGTGGCACACATAGGCGTCGCATAAATAAAATCAAACAAAAACTTGTAAAAATTATTATTATCAGGACAAGTACAAAGTAATAACTTAGTGAGTCATAAAGGCAATTAGTTTATACGTGTAACAGAAAAATAAAGTTCACAGTTTACAGCATTGGAAGGTTTCACGTATAGGTGCATATATATACCAATTTTAAAATAATCGGGGGCATTTAGCTGATAGTTTCACACATTACAAAAAGCAAATACCGTAGAAGGGCTACATTATCAAAGCATTTGAGGCTATAATTAAAAATAAAATGGAAAGAACGAGGAACTACTTTTTAATCAATTTCGAACAGGGGTAAACTAAAATATATGAAACATTTAGGACCTTTATTAAGTGTATGGAAAACTTCAATGTAGAGAAAGCCGAAGAAATTCAAATAGAATTATGGAAAAAAAATTTGGGCTAATGAATTTCAAAACAATAATCCAGTGTTCACAATTCGCACAACACAAAATACAGTTTGTTGAAATTGTGGACGCAATAATCACATTGCGAAATACTGTTTCTTTAAATTAAACTCGGAAACGAAAGCTACAGCTACTGGTTTACCATTTTTACAAGGCGTACAACACCAAATAAAATTTGTTTTAATTGCGGACGCAACAATCACATTGCGAAGTGCTGGTTCTTTGAATTGAACTAGGAGAAAAGCACTCAACATAATTTTTTAGGGGACATGCTAATTTTGACAATGCTAGGGCACATTATTTTTATAAGCCGCAGGGCGGATTTTATCAGAATAATCAAATGACAGGGTGGCAGTCACCCAATTACAACAATTACACGGGAAATAATGCAAGAAAAAAGTCACAACACTAGAATAAATTTTAAAATTATAAAGGTACGCACAGTTAGAAAAAAATCAATTATAATAGTAGGTAATATACAAAAAAATATTAAGGTAATAACGCTAACAGTAATAGAAACTGTAAGGCGAAGGTAAACTCAAGAAAGTACTATGGAAATTTAAAAAAAAAGCGGGACTATGGAAGAACTCACAATAAGGTAAACAAACATTTTAAGTTATGCTTGGCTAATTAATAATAAAACGGTGAAAAAATTTTCCACCTGCACCCTAACAGTATGGGACAGGGAATTAACAATTTGCGCCAATCCAAAACAATGATTAACAATTTTAAAATGCGGTACAATTAAATTAATAATGAAATAAGTACAGAGGAGGTATTAAATTAAATAACAATAGCGATACACAAGAAGATTATAATGAAGATATTTTAGAAGAAAGAAAAATAAGGAAATATAGCTGTCAGGTACAAAAATTAAGAGATTTCAGGGATTCCAGTCACCCCAGGTAGGAGGGAAAAACGACGGAATACCCATAAAAATTGTAATGGGAATTGTGGGTCTCAATCATCGTCAGAGGTTCGAGACGGAGGTTGCACTCAGCAACATTACTCGCTCTTGCATTCGGCAAGAGGTGGAGTGACACAATGCGAAATTTAAGAAATCTCAGGGATTCCAGTAACCCCAAGCAGGAGGGAAACAGGACGGAATACCCATAAAAAGTAAAGTTGGGAATTGTGGGTCTCAATCATCGGCAGAGGTTCGAGACGGAGGTTGCACTCAGCAACATTACTCGCTCTTGGATTGTCCACGAGGTGGAGTGACACAATTCGAAGATTCTCAAGAAAAAGCTCAAAGGAACCGAAAACAGGATCCGCAGCTAGAGAATCAGTAGGAAGGAAGTAGGCTAATAAAACCAATAAAAAGAGGGACGTCATAAAGGCTGATCACCTAGACGCAATCTTAAACTCTTTAGTGCGCAAAGAGGATATTGGAAACAATGCCGAAGAAGTCACGGGAAAAAGTGACAAGAAACTAGGAAAAAGTTCAGTAAGGAAGCCATGGTTTACAAAGGTAAAAATGCTAGGAGAAAGCATATAAATGGAAATGCCAATGAAGTAGGCAATATTTTTATCCACAGTGTTGGAAAACTAAGCGAAGAAGGAGAAAAATAAATCCTGCAGCAAGAATATGAAAATAGAGTAAGGAAGAAAAAGAAGGAAGAAAAATTACGTAGGGATTCGAAAGAAGAATCTAAGAAAAATAAGGATGAAAAATTAGGTAGGGATTCGAAAGAAGAATCTTAAGAAAAAGAAGGAAGAAAAATTACGTAGGGATTCGAAAGAAGAATCTAAGAAAAAGAAGGAAGAAAAATTACGTAGGGATTCGAAAGAAGAATCTAAGAAAATAAAGGAAGAATATTTAAAATGGGTAAGTAAAAAGGTACCGAATTATTAAGAAGTGTTCCAAGGAAGTAATATAAAGGAACAGGTAAATATGGTAAGTTAAAAACTTGTGTATCGAAGAAACAAAACTTAGGCGAAGAAAAAAAGGAAGAAGAAATTCAAGAAAATCGAGAAAGTGCAGAATACGAAGAAAAACGAAATAAAATTATTATAAACTTAATACTACCTCCCCGTACCAAAATAAATCACGAAGCTAAAAATATAAATTTTACCAAAATAAATTGAGAAGCTAAAAACATAAATTTCACCAAAATAAATCATGAAGCTAAAAACATAAATTTCACCAAAATAAATCATGAAGCTAAAAATATAAATTTTACCAAAATAAATTGAAAAGCTAAAAACATAAATTTCACCAAAATAAATCGCGAAGCTAAAAATATAAATTTCACCAAAATAAATTGTGAAGCTAAAACTATAAATTTCACCAAAAGAAATTGCGAAGCCAAAATATAAAGTTTAAAAATAAGCAATAAAGAAGAAACTAAATAATTATTAAATAATAAACAAAATATATAAATAATACAAAAATAAACAATACAATATTCATGTCACACATTAACAGTATTAGCCACACACAAGCTTAAGCAAGGCGTGAGGTAAGTATGTTAAAATAAAGATTGGTATTTATAAAAATAAAAAGCAGATATCAAAATTTTACGAATATTCAGATAAAAATAACAAGGAAAAACTATTATACAATAAGTTCTGTTAGTAAAGCGTAACAATCCAAGGACTATTCCACAATCCATTTTTTAAAATTGCGTTTATGGATTTCTAAATTATTTGATAATTTAATATGAGTTGGTATACTAGTAAATTTTTTAAAACACAAATAACAGGTATGTTTTTGAGAAGTTGCTTTATTATAAAATACAAATAAACAATAAAAATCATTAAGGCAACAATAAATAATAAAGGTAATAAAATAAATAGAAGAATGAAAATAAGCAATATCACAGAAAAATTTTATTCCCTGTGTGGGAACGGGGCTTAGAATATTTCCACCGCCCAGGAGTCTGGCGTGTCGTAAAAGGCGACTAAAAGACATCCCAAAATTTTTCCCGGCTAAGGAAATTCATTTTCATTCCAGATTAATTATTTTCAATCCACATTTATAATTTATTATTTTCATTTCAGACTCATAATCTCTTAAAGAATTAAAGTAAATATAAATATAAGTTATCCCAAAATTTTATTCCCTGTGTGGAAAACGGGGTTTAGAATATTTCCACCGCTTAGGAGTCCAGCGGGTCGTAAAAGGCGACCAATAGACATCCAAAAATAAGGAACGAATAAGAAAAAGCATAAAGTAATAAATAAATATAATGTACGATGTTAGTACCTCAGATCGTTAACAATGATGGAATAAAAATAAATAAACACTGTCCATAGTAAATTTTCAAGGTCAAGCTTAAGTGAAAAGCACAAATACAATAATATTAAAAAAAATTCTTATTCGGTACCAAAACAATTAATAACTACTAACAATATTTTTAAAAGTAAAATATCAGGGTACAGTTACGTAAGAAAAATAAATAATGGGAATTAATATTAAGTAAGAATAATAATATTTTAAAGCTTACTAACGTAGTAGGAATAACAAGGAAATAGAATAATGGGAATTATAATTTATTTAAAACATTTTAAACGTATACTTATTTGATTACTAATAATGAACAGACGAAGCTAAAAAGAGAAACAGATATTTTATCAAATATAAATAATTTTAATTTTCAATACAATGATATACGATTAAATTTTAGTTTTCTTCAAGAATTAAAAACTTGTTTTGTTTTTCATTTGAGCTTCAGTGGGAATGGTTTAAATGACAAATATGATTTTAACTAAGAATTATGAAATTTATAATTAAGTGATAATCTTTGCAAATTAATTTTTTTGCACTAATAATATGAATGCGAAGCTAAAAAGAGAAACGGTTGCTTAGGCAAATAGAAACCAATTTTAATTTTCAATATAATAGCGTATGATTTTTTTAAATTTTATTTTTCAATGATTATCAACTTGTTTTATGTTTCTCATTAGAGTTTCAACATTAACGGTTAAACCAAATATTTGATTTTAAACTTATAAGATTTAAAGTGGGAATTAGAAACATTACTTATTCAAAACTCATGTTACTGATAAGTTAACAAAAATGCTCATACCGTTGTTGACATTAATATCAAGTGAATAGTGCGCGTACAAGTTCGCGATTATAACATACAAAGGAACAAACCCAACAACATTACATCAGTATCCAGCCAGGACATAGCCGATTGCCCAAATCCACAGCAGGACTACAAGGAAAAATCATACAAAGGAATGAATTTAAGCAATATAAAGTTTACGCATTTTTGGTAGAGGTTACATGAAATATAACCCAATATGGGATGCATTAAAGTTCCTCAAAGGTAGCCGAAGGTCAGAGAACCGCTATTTAGGCACCAGGAAAATACCCCAATGTGGGATGCATTTAAGGTCCTCAAGGGTAGCCAAAGGTCAGCGAACCGTTATTAAGGCACCAGGACAAGAAGAATAATGAAGCGTACATAGATATGAAAGTATAAGAATTTATAATGAAGTAATACGAAAAATATAAATTAATGGTACCACTACAGCAATAGGAAGCGTAGTAGGTGAAGTAACCGAAGACGCCAAATGCGAATGAGGATCGTACAATGAAGACGATCAATCGTAGTAAAAATTTATAGTAACTGCAGCAACAACAAGGAATACGGAGGAATATTATGCTACAGTAAAATGGGAAGAAAAGTAAATTAGCTTAAATTCAGAAATATCATGCGAATATACAACAGTCATTGTGTAAATTCCAATTATGAAGAAATAGTACGGGATTACTACAAGACACCGCCTATGACAGAGGAATCAGCTAATGTACCATGGGAAAGCAGAAGTAATATCGCAAATAAATAAAACAACGACTCAAACCTTAGTAATCGAAGAAGAAATATATCATTTTCACCTCATCATTATATAAAATCAACCACTTTATACAGTTTTCCACCTTTAATTATCTTTTACTCTGGAGGCCGTCAAACCTGCAACAATAGCCTCTGTTGCACCTTCCTTTTCCTTTACCATTGAAATAAATTCCAAACACAACCATGAATAAATAATAATTAAGTAATCATAAAATTACAAATAAATATGATGAAGAAGATAGACAAATAATACAATAATAATTAATACGAATAAATAATAAATATTGGTAATGAAGCCCGAAATAAATACAAAGAAGAGGTGCAAATAATAAAGTAAAAATTTATAAAGGCGACAACACAAATGAAAAGGATAGAAAATAAGATATTGCAGAGGAGTAAGTAAACAAATTATCAGAAGGAAGAAAACAGAGCCGAAAAACAGCAGCCTACAGCCGAAGGATGACACCCCACGTCAACATAACAGTGAAACGCGAAGTGCGGGAGTGTTTCAAAAGCAGAGTATTAAAACAAAATCAGTGGACAAATCATATTAAAAAAAAGTGTAGTGCGAAGTCAACTGCGTCACAAAGCAGAGCAATAAAAACAAGTGAGCGCAAAACACGGTATGAAGCATAAAGACACTTTAGGGCAATAAATTAAGGAAAATGGGTCAATATAATCAGCATTAATATTTAATTTCACTTGGAAGTCAAGGGTTTTTGTTAAAAAAAAGCAGACATGTCCATAAGGACATGCCTACTTTTAAAAAACGGGGAGTAGTGTAACAACCCGCAAGAAATTGCGTTATATTTATAAATCTTATAGATTTTAAGTTGTCATGAGGAAGAATAAAACAAAGCCGGTCCTGCATACATTAAATTTATTGCGAACGCAAAATTTCATTTACTAAGCACGTAAAAGGTTACATTGTTATAATCCAAGCAACGGTTGAATTGCATCCGGGAAGTCAAGAAATTCGATATTAACTTACTGGCAGAATTTTCTTAGAATCGGGCTGCGCCAGCAAACATGCAATTTCTGTACTGTGAGAACCCATGAGTCAGTTTGGTTTCATGCAGTACCAAGAGCCGCTAAGAATAAAGCCATTTTGGCAAGTTGGCAAAACGGGAACTCCCGGCTATTCACGAAAGAAACTTACCTTTTGGGGAACGCGAACTGGACAGCCAGTCTCCCCGTATCCCGCGAGATAATAACTAATTACCGGCAAAAGCCGTTTCGGGCGACCGCGTCCCGGCGCCGTGCCGCGAGCCGGGCGAAACAACCTAAGTCAAAATTGAAAGTTATATTCAAATCGTTAGGTGACTAGTGCATGTGACAAGCCACTCCAAATTCAAGGATTGCCAACCAGGGGATCTAAAATCTAGCCGAACATATTTAAATTATTATAACTGAACACGGTCGCGCCGTTTAAACTAAATAATCAAATCAAGGGGAAGTAGCCAACGCAGGAGTAACAGGTCAGACGTAATTGTTGTTATTTTATATTAACCAACTCAAAGGGCCGCCGCTAGATTTATTCTTTCCTTCCAAAGTAAATTGATGTCGTAAAAATTAAGTATAATTTTGATCAATCATTTTAACGAAGCTACAGTTAATTAACCATTGATCAGATAGTGTAAAATTAATTTGTACTTGATCCAAATTTTTAAGTTCTTTTAATATAAGTTATTTATTCTTTTGTGGGTGTTTTATTTAACCATAACTCGTAACTACAACCCCTAAGTTATCACACAGTGGTCAGAAGATGAGATTTCGACCCCTTAGGGCAATTAGTGATATACGGGTTTGAATCAACCCCTATATCACACCATCGTGGCAGCACGTAAAACTGATAACCAGGGGGTTGGGAAAACAACCCCTTGGTTATACAGTTGAGTACAGTTTTTCAGTTCTCTTCGCTCGACACCATTGTGTCAATCAGGTTTTGAGGCGATAGTCCATCTTGTAGTGCTTCGTTCATCTCTTCTCTTGCAGCATGCCAATGTGAACATCGAAAGAGTGTGTGTTGCGCTGTGTCATCTAACCAGGACCGTAACTAGGCAACGTTTTACTGTAGCTAAGCTAATATTTTTGTGCCCCCAAGTACACTAGCAGTACTAATACTAGGCAGGTATTCAAAAAGAAATCCAACATAATTAATTCAAAAGAATTAGATATAATAAAGGTTAAAATAACAAAATAGGAGACAAACAAAATAAAACAAGAATATGAAACAAAATTATAATCTTGAATCTTGAATCTTTAAAAGGCTGTACACGGAACTTCCTTCGCAAGTGAAAGTTTTGAAACTAGAAACTATTAAAATATTAAAGAAGAAAGTATCTGTTCTATACCGTCTATCTGTTGGATCACAAAATGTACCAATTTTTGTCAAGGATAAAAGTTTAAGCTGTATGCAGAATAGAATTTTCTCTAGGAGAAAAGCAAGAATAGAGAATATTAATTTTTTAAAGATGTTGACGTTGTATCTATTCGGTTGAAAATATGACTATTTTTGTCAAGGGTAAAAGTCCAAACTAAATACAAAATTAGGGTTGAAAGGTTTTAAGAACTAAAAAAAGAACATTTGAAAAAATATATTTATATTCAATTTTCTTAAATAAATATACACAAATAAATATAATAGTAAGTGTAACATATCGCGCTTGCTAAATGTGTATAATATAAGTATGTAATAATTTATTGAATGTAGAATACTTTTAAATGTTAGCTCAAGTTGAGACAAAATTGCAAGTACCAGAATGCGATAAATGACACTTCCTCGAAGTGAGTAAACAACAGGGTCAACTTCCTTATGCAACATTTGCAATCTTGCAGAGTAAAAACAGTTTTCGCAAGAAACTTAAGCAGCAAAATCAAACAAATTCTTTGAAAGAAAAAATAAATGGGTAAACAAAACGTGCAATTCCGAGGGCCGACCGGTGTTAAGAGATGGCACATTTTTAGAGAGCAGTGAGTTTATTAAGGGCATTCGTGGGGACTCCGAACGGGATCCGAGGGCAAAGATGCGTTTTGCCGTTTCAATTATTAACTTAAATTAAAATTTATTTAAATATGTGAGATTGCTCTCTTTCTTTCTTTCTATGTTTGTTCGCTATCTCCTCCGAAGATACTGGACCGATTAAATTGTATGATGGCTTAAAATGCTGCAAATTTTTAGACTTAGATCGTAGGCCGGTTTTTATTTTTCAAAAAGAGTACGAAAAAGTTTAAATTTAAATAAACCTATAAGCAGCGAATCGGAGCATCTGTCGCCGTGGGTTATGGTGTGACCGCTGCTGTGGCCGTGTGCTATTAACTCGGGTGATTCAGTATGTTCATATATCATTACAGTAGAGCGTTATTTGAACAACAGGGGTTGGCGCAGGGGTACAGTGCTCGCCTGTCACGCGGGTGGCCTGGGTTCGATTCCCGACCGGTGCATCCTTTTTTTTTAAATTTATGTTAATGAAATTTACCTGAATACGTTTGCGGATAAAATAGTATATGTTATTCTGAGTAAAAGTGACTTTATGTGGCTTAGCTGAATTATTTGCCTCACTGACGATCGGCTAAATAAACTTCAGCTTCGCCACATAAAGTATCACTTTTACTCCTAATAACATAATCTACCATTACATTATATTAATTTGATTTAAGTTTGGTTTTTAAATTTTGTATCCCTAACCTAAAACCTGAAATGTATTTCCGTAAATAATCTTCAGCGAAAAAAGCAGGTACAGCACCCCTTCACAGTCAAGGGGCTACGTTACATTAGTATATATAAGAACATAAATATACATGAAAAAATATAAGAATTGCACTTAATCGTTGTGGTTAATAATAAATTCAATTTAATTTAATCATCTTTATTATTATTTTTATTTTCTTTTCCGCTATATTTGTGCACTGCTAATTTGGTCTAAAAGTTTCTGATTTTATTTTATTACTTTATAAAATTGGAAACATGAAATATCGTTATAATTTTAAACTACGCCCAAAATACCTCAGCCAGTGAAAATTTTAAGCTGATTCGCTGATCATGATTTTTTTTTACATTGGCATTTTTGAAGGTGTACAAAAGTATTGACAAACTTGTAATAATTCGAGATGAAGCTCAAACACTATTTGTTTTAAAATATTTTAATCATTTGAAACAGGAAATCAATTTTTTAAAATTTTGTGTGTTGAGTTTTTTCTACAAAATCTTTTAAATTGCATTTACAAGCTATTATATGTGCACCAAGTTTTTGTTAAATTTCGTCCTACAACAAGAAAGTAATAGATAAGTGCAAGTGTGTCAATATAAAACAGAATTGTTTTTGGATACTCGTAAACAAATAGTGCATTACGTCTATAATGGGCCCAGGCAAACCAGAAAGAAGAGAGTGTGGACAAAAACAGCATTTCTGACTAAAGTAAGAACTGATGGCGGTAAGCAGACAACAGGAAAGTAAAAAGCGGCGCGACTGCAGTGTTCTGAGAAATGTACAAGAACACAAACGTCAAGTAATTATGGAATCGAAGAGGCTACCTGGGCGGCAAGAAAAAATACAGAGAGCATAGCAGATACATTACAGAGAGACATGAGGTATTTTTAGAGAAAAGATGCAAGAAGCAACAATTGTTAGATGTTCTAAAAAGCAAGACCTTTTTCTAAAGAATATAAAATTGCTTAGTTGGCAAAAATGGGTTATCCAATAATAATGTACTATCATATTACTGCATATTTAATGTCATGGAAATGATACGGAGCCAACTCAAATAAAATCTCCAACGTAATACTTCTTATTACGATTTAATTGAGCATCTATCTGATTTCGATGTCTGTAGTATTTATTTCACACTGTTACACTTCATTTGGGCATGTATTCGATTTCGATGTCTATGACACTTAGTTCATATTTCGCGCGCTTGTGTCCCACATACTTTTGGCTTGCAGCCCATAAAGTAAAAGGTCGCGATTGTTTCCTCGGCATTCTTTTCCGACTTGCCTTTGTTAGCGGCATGAAGCCAGTTTAAGCATCTACAAGTGTTCAGTGAATGTATGGGCGTGTTTAATTTTGACCACAATTTATGGATGTTTCAATCCCACGCCATTGTCGGCGAATTCTACGCTGCTGACTTCTTTGGTGTCGGTGGACCAGAATATTTTCAACGCATCGACTGTTGTTTGGTTTCATGTTTGTAGTGGTAAATTCAAGTCTCACCTATAGTTAAAAATCGGTGCATACAATTCTTGGGATCTGTCATAAATAGGCCAAAACGGATTGAGTTTTATCGAAAGTGGAATAAACTATAGAGGAGCCGTAGATACTAATCATGCAAATATATTTGTACGACGTAATTCCGGATCTGAAGCTTTTCACTTGTTCTATGATTGTTGCGAACGGTAATTATATCTTATAATAAATGTTGGTGTACATGGATTCAATACGAATGGACGAATGTTTGCTAGCTGCTGTTTTTGGAAACCATAGTAAAGTGATACTCAATTATTAAATCTGCCCTCTCATAAAGCCCTTCCACACACTGATATCTCTTTTCACTTGGTACTGGTAGGAAATGAAGCATTTCCGTTGAGAGCAAATTTATTTAGACTTTTACCCGCAAAAAACCTATCTGCACGGAAACGTATCTCTAATGTATACAGGTTATCAAGAGAAAGGGGTAGTAGCAAATGCTTTTGAAATTACAGCGCTTATTTGGAGAATCTTTTTAAGTGAAGATAATAACTGTATCGAGTTATATTCGCCTTAATTTCCTGATTATAGAAATGATATTTTAATGCAATCATGTGCAAATGTTAATTTAAATAAACAGGTATTGCATCAACAAAATATTAGTAATTCGAGACGATATTCCAGACCAACTAGAAATGCAATCAGTGTGCTGATTGGTTTCTTTCCCTTTCTGGAGAAGTTCCATGACAGTGGTCTATTGGAGAATATTGCATTTGCTTTGTAATATGAAGTGTGCGTTATTATTTTAAGCATTTGTTGTAGAGAGATATTTTTCGAGGCATTTTCTCTGGCGTTATAGCTCATACTGTGATAGCGATTTATCGCAGAGCATTAGGTGATTACTCCTGACAATTATCTTGTTCTTTTAATTTAATTATTTAAGAAGAATATGAATATAACACCGGCTTCTAAATGTTGTAGCTACCGACCGTACGTAAGCTGGACAGTTTGATACAAATTTTATTTTCTGCAACGCTGCAGTCTCGGTGTAGCTTTAATTTTGCTGCGTCGTATTTAGTTGAATCAGGTGAGTAGGTAAATGTATAATTTACAATGCACACGGTGTAGTTTTTTCCTGAAATGTTAGAGTAGGCTTTTACTGAATCCACTCTTCTGCCATTTTGTCTCTCAGTGAAAACCTCAACATGATCAGCTCCACGGCTCCTTGACTTACTTGCAACCTATTAGGATGCTTTTGTAAAGATTTTACGTACTAATTTTAATGTGTGATCACTAAAGTTCGACGCAGATCGAATGATCTGTTGAAGAGGTTGCCAAAAACCTTCTCGAAGAATGGTCGATCTTCGCTAAATACAGTGCGATTATAAAAATGTTCTGGAAAGGGCGGCTGCAGAATAAGTTATTACCAATTCCATTGACACGTTTATCCATTTAGTGCACCGGTCTTCGATTACGCCATTATTATTTTTCCTATAAAAAGTTTGATTCAGGCAACGCAATAGGGTTGAAAGGGACACATTTTAAAATTATTCGGACGTATACAGGGTGTTGCATAAAAGTATGGCTCAAATTAATATACATTTTTTAAATGTAACACTCTGTATTTTTTGCTATTATTTAATCATCTATGGATTCTACGTTCAACCGTATTTTTTCTTTTAAATTTCTTTCATTGTTTTCAACTTATGGAGGATTTTAGTATTTTTTTGTCAATTTAAAAAAACGGAATATTTTAATACAGGGTGCTCAAAATACTTACTTAAATTGTAATATTTTCAATCTTTATTTCCTCAATTTTTTTAAATGTAAAACCCTGCTACTGCCAACCAGACATTTTCCCGCAACATTCGTGGAAAATTTACACTCAACGGATCATTCAAGAAACCGCGTGATCCAGTCTGATGGCTATTCAGTAGTTTCCAGGCCACGAGTTTAAGATACCTAACCTGATACAGGAAATGTTGGAGCGATTAGCATTCGATTTAGAATGTGTGATAAAAGATTTTGCTGCCGTAGAGAAATGCGATTAATAGACAAATAAATACGTACCCAAACTGTAAAGCCGGGTTTCTATGCATGATATCGCGATGGCGAATTTCGATGCAGTTTAATGTTCACGTATTTAGTTATTTAAATATGGATATAATATAAGATAATGCGTGTTAATAATCCATTCTCTTGTAACATCGTTGTGTTTAAGAATGACCATTTAGTTTAGAGGTTAATACTGTTTTTCTTTATTGTTTTTTGTGAGTGTATTTAAAAGGTCACTAGGTTTATGTTTCTTTGTATGAGAAAATTTGCTTTCTTTGTGATTATTGTTTTAAGTTGATTACAGCACTCAAGTTGTCGACCAGCTTCTTAATTTTGGAATATATTGATACTTCCTATACACGAACTAAAACAAATTAAGAATTTTATGTGCACTGAGCTCGATAGGGGAACAACAGAAAAATGAATTCATAAATATCCTAAGACAAACGAAATGCCTCATTTGGATTTAACGTCTTGGCAGTGTGGCTAGCAAACAACTAACTTCAAGGTTTGCATATGATACCACCCTATTGGCTTCTAATGACAGCGGAGCCGCGCAGTAAATAGAATTTGCTGCCTATAATGCTTATGTGCCATAAACTAGTAGGTACGTAGAATGCCAGTAAAAGCCATTTTAACCGTGTACAGAGTAACTAAACAATTGCGAAACCCAAAACAAGGGGTTTTGTGACGTTTCGATTGTTTCGGGACGTCACTCTTCAAAGAAGCGACTTTTCCGGCAACCAGAGTCTTTCCCGCAGCATTCGTAGAAAATTTACACACAGCTAGTCATTCAAGAAATGTGGATGTATTACAAATAAAGTTATTGGATTAGTATTTGACTTATATATGCGAGTAGCGATGAAATAATGCGCGTTAATAATTTATTCTTATTTAACATCGTTGTGTTTAGGAATGACCATTTATTTTTTAGTCAGTGCTGTTTTTTTTATTGTTTTATTTGAAAGGTTATTAGATTTATGTATATTTGTGTGAGAAAATTTCAGGCTATTTTCTATTTTTCCTTAACTCAGATAGCTACATAATCATTTAGAGCAGTTTTGATAATCTATTGGCGAGTTCGCCTGTATATCGCGGCTCGTTTCGGCAATATATTATCTTTTATACGGCAGCTTTCCGCATCACACAAAGATCCTAACCCGCGCGTGGCTTTAGGTTTTATTTGTAAGCTCAGCTTGCGCTCGAATCCCTATGCAGTCGCATATTGCAGCGGGCCGCCCTAGCGCTGATTACAGAGTTCGTTAAAATATTTTCAAGAAGCATATTCAATGGGAGCAAGGGAGATAACATCAGTCGATTTCTCTCGCACCGAGACAGCCTCGGCGTCATGACGCGAAGACCTTGGTTTCTTATTGGTCAGACCTAAACGCGAGAAACGGCAGCTGGGGTCACGGTGTTTTTTTGGTGCTGTGCTTGCGACAGATGGCCATTGGCGAGCGTTGAGAGTACATGTGTTGCAAGGTGATGTCCGTTCGCGGGTTTGTTGTGGTCATCCGTTAGTATGGAGGCTCGTTAGGCCTATTTTCTCCGTTGCTTGTAAGATGGGATTTATGACCGAGTGGCCCATTCAACAGCCACGCTGATATCCGTGTTTGCCAAGGGGGCATGATACATTCAACCCACCCTTGAAGCAGGGGACTATTTCGGACGTCACAGCTTTCGCTCACGCCACGTACCAAAAGCGTAGCGACCATCGACGCTTGCACGAACACCCTTCGCCTGCCTAGAGGCCAAGCTATCAACCAAGGTAACATTTGTGTTATAAACTGTTTCGTCACAGCATATTCTTGTAATTAACTTCATAAATCTGTGCCTGGCGCTGAACTAATATCTAGTACACTCTAGTACAAATTTAACGTTTGTGTTCTAAATTGCTGTGTGCAAGTCAGCCTTGTTCTTGTAATTAACCTCATAAATCTGTGCCTGGCGCTGGATTACTGTCTAGTACACTCTGGTACAAATCTAACGTTTGTGTTCTAAATTGCGTTGCCGCCATGTTTTTGTGATTTAAACTCAAATATATATTTCACGCTTGTGCATGACATTTGTTTAGTCGTAAACCGACTTTTAAATAGAACTGTTTTGGACTTGTTGTTCGCCTCAGCTGTGCGTCGTAGCTTCTAGGTAGAGCGTTTCCCAGCTGGGCGAATCCCGTTAGGTATTTTGTTTTATTAGTCCATTTACTGTGTCAACTTGATGTACGTGCCGACCACATCGGTACCATTGTAAGTTTTTCGGTTATATGAAGTGGCTCAATAAATGTATTAACTATTTACGACTTATGGTTTTTCCTTTGCCTTGTGCATGTTTGTTTACAGGGTGACTGAGTCACTGTGTCAAGATTACAGTAAGGTGAAGCCCGGACGCGGTAAATGAACGTTGCAGGTAGGTTGGCGCGCTTGTGGCTCAGCTGTGGCTTCTAGAACTAGTATTTGAGCACTTGTGGCCCCGTTTAGCTTTCAAGCGTGAGATTTCCCTTATTTGGATCTTGTGGCGCCCTATTATTATTTGGTAACACCCTATATATACCGGGTGAATATTGCGAAACCGAACATAGACAATTAAAATGGAAAAAGGTTTTTCGCAGATTGCTGCTCCCCATTTTAACTTGGAGGGTTTATAATGACACCAATCGAAAGCAGATTTTTCTTCTCTTCTAATGATATACGAATTAGTTAATTTTCAGTTGTATTTCTGATTATTTTATCAAAACTTCGCAATAAATTCAATTCGGAAAATCATGTTGAGCCATGACTCGTAAGACAAACAAATTCAAACGTCAGTCAAGTGATTCATTATGCCGTTGGAGAAAGGCGGAGCTCCGAGACCCCCTTGGAGAGGAGTGGAGCCCCGGGGTCCTCCTTAGAGGAGGGCGGAGCCTCGAGGCCTCCCTTCTTTGGTCAGGTGGACGGCAGAGGAAGGCAGGGGCGGAGTGTGTAACAGAACGGAATGGCCCAACGTAATTGGTCTAAAAATGGTGGTAAATTGATTAGGATAGACCGCGCAATAGCCCGCTCAGCCCCGTTTATTTTCGATAAAATAATAAAGAAATACAACTGAAAATTAACTAATTCGCGTATTATTAGATTGATTGGTGTCATTATAAACCCTCTAAGTTAAAATGGGGAGCAGCAATCTGCGAAAAATCTTTTTCCCATGTTAATTGCTTATGTTCGATTTTGGCATATTCACCCGGTATATGTCAACACGCTTGCCCTGTGGTGTCTCGTTTTAGGACCCCGCCTCCTCCCTGAGCGTATCTGAACCGAGGCCTTTAACCTGTTTCTTACGATTTCCAAGGTAAGTGTGCACGTTTTCCGGACATCCGACACTTGCTCATCCGTGAGTGTCGTTAAGTCAATTTGATACTGTAACAAGAATTGTCTTTCCCTGTGCTTATTTTTTTAGGTTAATTTCAGCATTCAAGTTGCAGGCCAGCTTCTTGTTTTTGGAATATATTAACACTCCCTATTCATGAGTTGAGACATACTAAGAGTTTCATGTGTTTTGAGCTAGCTAGGTAAACAACAGGAAAATTAATTTATAAAAATCCTAAGACATACGAGACGTCTCATTAGGATTTAACATTTCAACCGAGCGGCTAACAAACAACTAACTTTAAGGTTTGTATATAATACCACCCTATTGGCTGCTGACGTGGAAGAACATTAGAGCTATTAGATAGGCTTCAGAAACATACTTCATAATATAGCCTAAGTATCAATTACGATATGATCAAATTTATGATAGCGGATAGATACAACTAAAAGAAAAAAAACTCTCCAATGCGATTCTGCAATATAGTATATTTACGAATCATGATTTATTTCAGACATCAATCGTAGAGAGGAAAATATGGAGAAACGTATTGTTCAGAGCAAAGCTACCGGTAAAAGATTTCCCCATACAGATACAGACGGTGGCTATACGTTACGAGAAACGTATTAAGCTAGCAATTGTAATAGATGGCGTGATTCAGTCAAGAGCGCGATTAATCAACAGGAGGCTGTTTAATCATTGGAACATAAAACGTCTGCCAAACGTTTATGAAGAAGAAGAAAAGATTAGATTCAGTATGCATCGTCAGACTTTCGTACAGCAAAAAGAGTTAATTTTCTTGTAACCTGTACGACTTTGAGAATGTAACTCTCAACAGCAAGAGCAGCTGTTTCGTCTAATTAAACAACGAAAACTGAAGGGCAAACTATCAATTAGTCGTCAACAGATGTCGCGATTCAGAAACTTGTAGTAAGGTCACTATATCAATAAGGTACCGCCATTAGTGATTTTTTATATCTATCCTTGTCGCACAATTTTCTCCAACTGGGGATAAAAACACATAACCTAACAGATTCCTCACTTTACAAGTGCCATTACACCAAAAAGAAAATCCCCAAAAACTAGTGTCTTCTCTATTGCACTTGGAAAATTTGTATTTGTTATCCTTATCTCACAATTTTCTCACATTCTCAAGCGAGGAATGGAATGGCGGTACCTTATTGATATAGTGACCTTAACTTGTAGTGTACAGGTATATATGTAAAACGAATATTTAGGAAAGTTACAGGCAGAGCACAGTGATCATCGCCAAAGCTTAAATACAAAAACCTGACGTAAGCACTTTAACAAAAGTATAGAAGAAGCTTAGTGATTGGGTATGAGCATTTTCTAGAAAGTTGAAGGTTCCGAATTAGAACTAAAATCGCTGCGTTTACAAAATCAGGGCAGAAAACCGAGCAATTTTTCTCCATAATTGCGGGATTGTGTGTTCTTTGTGGCAATTTACTACTGAAACGGGGTAATTGAATACTGTAATTAACCATACCGCAAAATAAGTGCGCGAAATTAACAACGGCGAGGCAGGAAGAGCTACTTTAATCTAAGAAAATTAACGTTGGAGTTCCTCGGTTTGCAATGTGTCCCATTAATGTAATTCAAGTGGCCGATGAGATCGTTTTTAAGCAAATTTGGCAGCGGCATTTTCAACGTACACAAAAAGCGGTAAGCTCCTTATGTGGTAGATGATAAAATCAATAGAGCTCTACGGAGAGTAGAAAAGGGAAATAAACGATTTAGTTTCAAATATTAACGATGCACATGCCTGTATAAATCCACATCTAGGGACCTTCATTGATTTTGTGGGACGACAAAGCTTCTCTGGTGTTTTATCCAACATTCACCGGTAATTTTGGGAACACTGGATTTTACCTTGTATATTATTGAAGCGCAAGGATGACTGTTTACTAGTTAGCTTTACTAAACTCTTAAACCATAACTCTAATAGATACGGACAAATTATGATGATATATCAACTCAGTAAGCTACTATAAATTAACTATAACTTAATGTATCTGTTTCAGTTTGAAGTGAGAACAACCTATTTATTTAGATTTTTAAAGTTTTATCGGATATACACATTGCATTAATATAAAAAATTATGGATTTCACAAACTTATAGCTGAGTATTCTTATAAATATTCTACATAAATTATAAACAAAAACTGAACATAACATTATTCTATACAGCACTTGTTAAGAGAACTACTGCTAAAAATACTTTTTTAATGTATTCAATTCAATGTAGTGAGTGATAACGACATCGTACATCATTTTCTGTTTGTAGTTTGTCAAACTATGAATAGAGCTCTATTCTACGCTGCCTCATGAAAGCTAATATGTATGTATTTATGTAAAAGACAAGAATAAGAATAATAAGCATACATATACACACTTCGGAGTAAACCATGAAAATACAACAGGTATGCAGTGTTTGTGATAAATCGATTTTGCAAAAAATATTGTAATAATGTAGCCCCTCGATTATAATTTGGTTATTTGGCCAGCTCGGTTGTTATGTAACTCACAAGCAGTAACAGACACGGAAATTAAAGTTTATAAAAATATGATATCTAAAGAGTATTGCTAACAATACAAATTAGCTAATAAATTTTATCAAAAACATGATAACTTTCATTTCAGGTTGACACTGGGAATATTGTACATCGTATACTTGTGACTGGAAGTACTTAAGTGTGTGTTAGGCTTTATTTAAATCGACCAAATTATATATTTTCTATCGCATACACACTTGTGTAAGTAATGTAAGTAATTGGTTGATCATATATATGGGTGTACCATTATTAACTTAAATTAGTGGAACTATAAAGAGAGATATCAGATTAATATCGTCTTAAAATAAAAACGACGGTTTAATTTGCATTTATCGCAAAAAGGAAACATCCAATATGTATTTTGCAGACTAATAAGTAGATATAAGTAAAAGTATAAGAAATAGTACGAAAAATGGTGATGATTCACAGATTACTTTCAAAATTAATGCTGAACTAAGACAAATGAAGTCACTCCCATAAACACTGTTCACAATGATATTGAAAAATGTAGTTTAAAAAACAAATTGTTAAGAAGTAGTAGCGCACAGGAAAAGTCAGGTAATTGCGTCTGCAGACGACCTGATAATAGCTTAGAAAACGCAAAAGAAGATGGCAGAGGTGGCTAATAAAATTACAGTGACTATATAATCACAGTGTGGCCATACAAATTTTGGCTGGTACTTTTTTCTCCAAAATAAGCTTTTGCGGAAAACCATGGCGATGTAATAAAAAGAATAGATTTTTTAACGGCGTAAGCTACATTTGGTAACAAAAAATTACTAAAGTCAAAATAAAATTTGACAATTCATTTGCTGAAGTGAAAAAATTATATTCGAAATGACTGATCTCTCAAATACAATAAAATACCACAAAGATGTTTAAATGTTGAAGAGATATGAGTCGTAAGGTGTTTTCATCAATTTATTACAATTAATGGAAATTGGAAAATTCAAATCCAAAACACAACTGATATAGCATCATTTGTAGACATCTTCTTGGTAATTTAATGTGCTTTATTAACATCTAAAGTAATTGGAAAATTCAAATCCAAAACACAACTGATATAGCATCATTTGTAGACATCTTCTTGGTAATTTAATGTGCTTTATTAACATCTAAAGTATATTAAATAGATACATGGGCTAAACTCCGATATAGCCCACTGGTGCTTAAGCGCATGAGCGTGATAATGTGATTCCCAGTTTGTCGTTCTACAAATTCAATGTTCAGACAATGGAGGCAAAACAAGAGAGTCTCATGCCAGATCTAGTCTTGGCTGCCGTCAAGGTGCAAATTTAGGTTATTTGCAGTTTAAGCTTTGTGTGTACTTAGTACAAAAATGCCTGTGTATCACCGTAAAAAAGCAGTTAGTACAATCACAAGTACACAGATTATAATGAAATGAAAGAAACTAATTTAAATATCATTCAACTACTTGCTATACATGTTCAACCTGGAATTTCAATTGTACACCGTACACAGTAATTCATTAACAGGGCTAGATTAGAGTTTCTTGAAGCCATTTATATTAATTAGAATTGAACACAAAAAAATTTAAACTTTAATATTAAGTCTTTGTATGTGAAATTTTGAAAAATGTTAAAAAATTGAAAAATAAATTTTTAGCTAAAGTAAAAAAAAATAGGGGTTTTCTGGCCTTGAAATTGTTTAGTTAGCTAAAAATAACACACTAAAAAAATCTCATTGAAATATTGCTTAATTTCCGAAAAATAACACTTTTTGGAGTTTGACAATTTCGAGAAACTCCATTTTCTAAATAAGTAAAAATCACTGGGTATATATGATAGGGGCTAAATAGGTTTTTAGACAAGCACAAATTATTGATGTAAAAAGTTTTTTATATATATATATATATAATTAAAACCCTTATACCGTTAGGTGTCGGGTTTTTTTTTGAAAAATAAAAAATAAAAATTTTTCCCATATTATGCCGACTTTTTGGCGGACACTGTATATCACTGGAGCAAAGGTCCATTTCCCCTTTGTGTGTTTAATGACCTCCGCTAACGCGTCGGGCATTAAATTCACTCGCGGGAGGAAATGAATACCTTTGCTCCCTAGATATATAAATAGCTATTAAACAATATAAAACTTACAGGAAAAAATTTATTTCTCTGTTAAATGATCTGGTTTGTTTGACGTTAATACTTTTCTGAATATCGGAAATAACTAATTGGCGAAAATCGTCAAAATATGCTTCTTTTCCGTAGAAAAAAACTATAATTTGGAAAGCTCACGGCCGCGGGAAAACTAATGGCGGATTTCATGAGGTGATATGTCCACTCAAAATTTTGAGAAGTTATAAAATGTCAATGTCTTATTTTGACATTAGTAACTTTTTGTAACTAAACATTCTGTACACTGTTAAAAACTACAATAACTTGGAAAACGTTAGTCTTTAACCAATAGAAAACAAGACCACCGTAAGGCGACACGGTGATTATACCGGGTGACAATCAGACCAGTGCGACTTTCACTCTGATGATGCAAGCTGCAAGGTCTTGCGAAACGTTAGTGAATATGGATGCACAAACAGCAAAACGGCCAAATCTGCCTAAGTATCCTCGTTCTCAAGCCACGAGCCACCAGAGAGCATGGCTATCGCGCGGGTTTTTGCTCGACTTCACAAGGTGCAAAGCACATTAAGCCAGAAAATGCTGGGTATTCATATACAAATACTACGCGGTCTAAGCCGAAATTCTATGCTAAGGAGAATAATGAGACCAGGGCCATGCTTATATCTTCTTTAATTATGAATCGATTTGGATAAAATTTTATACCAAGATACTAGACATAATTTCTGATTGGCTGATAGATATAGTCAAAATGGTTGACTTCCGGTTTTACCGGAAATGATACTAACTTTGTTTTTTTTAGTGGAACACCCTGTATATTTTATATTTTTCTGCATCTACGAGTCAAATTACATATAATAGTCTTGCCAAATTTCAATTTTTTTAAACAAAAATTTATTTTTTCATTAATTTTCAGTTTCAGATAAAGATAAAGTAGTGCATGATGCATATCGTTAGATTGGTAATTACATTTTCTATCCAATGGCAAGATGGCCCTTAATAGGTGCCATTTAAAAAAGTGACTTTTTCTTAAAAAACGAGTTTAGCATATTATATTCTTTTATTAAAGGTTTGTTATTGACCTTATTGATAAAATAGCTATTAATAAGCGTTGCTAGAGTCAATTAGAAAAAAATTTCCAAGTCAAGGCCTTCTATGGTAAAAAATAAAAATTGAAAAAATAATTTTTTTGTTTAAAAAAATTGAGATTTGGCAAAACTATTATATGTAATTTGACTCATAGAATCAGAAAAACATAAAATATACAGGGTGTTCCATTTAAAAAATCAAAGTTGGTATCATTTCCGGTAAAACAGGAAGTCAGCCATTTTGACTATATCTATCGGCCAATCAGAAATTATGTCTAGTATCTTGGTATAAAATGTTATCCAAATCGATTCATAAATAAAGAAGATATACCTAAGCATGGCCCTAGTCTCATTGTCACCCGGTATAGTCACTGTAATAAAATAGAAAATAAAATCTAACTAAAGAATGAAAATGCATAAATTAAATACCTTGATGTGCAATTATGAAAAGTGTTTCAAAAGGTACGTTGCACACTTGAAGAGGTGATGCTAATAGAATTAAACATATTAATGAATCCATGTTCAATTCTCATTCTCATTCACATTAACATTAGAAAGCACATTATTAATTATTTGTGTTTATTGAAGGTATTTGCTACATGCGTTTTTAGTTGGCTTCTAACTTTCAAGGTCTTTATCAGCACTGAATCCTTCGTCTGATAATCGTGAGCAGCAAACTTCAAATATATGGATTCCATTCTCCATATGTGTAACAGTAATAGCATTACAGTTACTTTATGTGCATGCCAATGCATTGCTTCCAGTTGACCAGCAGTTCTCTTTCTTTTTAATCAAAAACATGTCGTTTCCATCTAAGGATGCGTCCCATTTTTTGTCCAAAATACCAAAAAGCCCCCCTGCCATAGCCGGCATGATATTTATGAATATTTGGTATTTGGGAGGGATTCTATGTCACTGGAAATTATGAGAAATGTGGGTAGAATGTTATAAAAAGGTACATTTTATTAGAAAGGGAAATATCAAAATAATTCTAGCTAAATACAGAAAATAAACGTTCTGATAGGAATATAACACACTATAAACTATTATACAGCTACCGCAATATGAATAAAAAAATAAATATCGAATTTGAAAATGGGTAAAAGAATAGCAGAAGAAAATATTAGACTTTTGTATGCATAAGTAGTGCATATGCGGACAAGTGCGGCGTTCATAAATTACCACACAAAAGGACCTACAAAAGCTACATATAAAATCGTAAAGGTGAAAACTTCAAATTGTCAAGCTGTCCAGCAACGCTATGTGCGAGATAGTGACTAGTGTCTTATACTGCATAATTAGTGTCGCGAGTGATGAATTGCAGTGAAAAACACGCAATTTAAAACTCAAATTTCGGCGACTTTCGCTTTCTGCTAACAGTGGGGGCTCCGATGGGAAACCGCAGATAATCGCGAAAACCTTCTAGAACAATAGCTATGGCAACTCAAAGATCAAGAAAATTCCACTGACCGCCGGCAGAAAGGAAACCGAGTAACAAAATCTTTTGGTTGTCGCAAGGCGCTCGGATAATAGCGATCTAACACTTTCGCCGGCAAGCTGTCCGGATTCAACAAAAGCGCAATAAGGGAATTTCAAATGCTTGGCACAGTGCCTAATTGCACATTTACGAAAGTGAGCATCCATCCAACCCAAAAAGTAACCCGCCCTCCCCCCACTAATGAAACTGACGAGAAGCTATATAAGCGCCTACAGCAAAACAGCGAGGAAATTCCGTTGTCAGTCACATTCTCTCAGTTAATGTGATTCGGTTAACAGCATTCGGCAATTGCATTTGATTTCGGGATTCCGTGTCTACGATCCGTCTACCGCATTTCGAATTCGCGTCAGTACTAAATGCATTCGTGCACAGAGCTTTGTTAACATACCATGGCACGTTTAATTGTTAGTATGTATGTGTTATTGTTTATATTATTCTCAGTTCATGTATATTTGTGTGTGAACATGTAATTTTTTTGAAACAAATACATTTTTATTAAGAATTGTAATTTTTAAATAATCTGGATATTATCATCCAGCAGCAACTAAACATCTATTTAATTGAATATAACTTGTGGGATTGTCTATTACTGGTAATTCGTAGATGTTCAGTATTACAGTATTACAGTGCGATGATGCGCAAATACGGTGGATACGAGAGATATAATATTATAATTAATAAAGATACATAAAATATGAAAAATCTGAATTTTCTTATAGCTAAAATTAAATTATGATGATCAGCGCGCCCCATATGGAGGCGGGCTCTTGATCTAGTTGATGTCAATAATTTACAAAAATAATCAGTTTCTTGTAAACAGTTTTTTATTGGTCCATTTTTATAAATATTGGTTTATTGTGTTTATTTACCTTATTAACACACTCGACCAACACACACATCATTTTCATATATTGTTAATAAATATTTTTAACACTTACCTACATAATTACATAAACATATATTATTTTTGTTAAAACCATAATGACCACTATGTATAAAAGTTTTGTTATTTTATTTTATTTCTGGAATTTTTTGTATTGAGTATACGAACTGTTGTTAAAAGAAATAGGCTATTAAACAAACTGAGTCATTAGACGGAAAGCAGTATTAAATAAAGTTGAATTTGACAGAATGGAATTAGATGAAATGGGATTAGACTAAATGAGCGGATATGTTTCTCCAATGAGTTGTATACTAGACTAATATACAGCTCATTGTGTAACTCTACCCTATTTCGTCTAATCTCAATTGGTCTAATACCATTTCGTCTAATTAAATTTTGTCTAATGCACCATTTCCTCTACTTTGATTAATGTCATTTCGTCCAATGACCCAATTTGTCTAATAACTTTGTTTTAGCTCATAAAAAAAACGAATAAGAAATAGCTTTCTTCTTATTTTATTTAAAACGCATGGGGTGGATTTCAACGATTCATAAAAATTACTATTATTATGACTTTCTTGGAAATACGAGTAGCTTTGTTTAAAATTTTCCATCAGTATGGAGTTTGCCTAATTGGCCAGGGCCGTTATCAGCTCAATATCGGTTTAATACCGTTAAATACTCTAAAGGAATAATCTCAGCAATCGCTTACAATCGTCAAACAAAATGTTTAATGAGGGAAGACTAAGAAATCTGAGACACGAAATATTAAAAGTAATAGAGGGGAACGATATACGAGTAGTAACATATACTAAATCACGGTAATAAAAGCTGAGACAAAATTGGGACAATATTCAAGTGGAGGAACGTATAAAAGAGTAACAGAATCAAGTGGTATATGATCTTCATATAATAAAAATGATGAATTGAAAAGAGAAACTAAGGTTTGGAAGTACATAAGCACTAAAGGGTTGAGATAAAACATCAAGCAATAAAACAATCCAACTATGACAACAATTACATTTCTGCAACAATGTAGCACCGCTAGGTGATGATGTTCTTGATTGGAAACAATAGATTTTTTCTTTTCGTTTTTTCCAAAAAATATGGCTTCATCATCCTCTTAATATAAGCTGAGAGTCTGTTACTTCCACACACTGAGTGCAGTTTTATAAGCCATCTTAAGTCACGACCGGGATAGATGGCTAGCCTAACTCCTTGAATTAATGATGAATGCCCTCACAGGGGTCACGGCCACCAAAGGTATTCGTATGATGGCACTTTACCAGCCTATCACACGTTATCTCTGAAAAATTACAAAGAGACATAGGGTTGATCAGTATTTAAGTGCTTAATAATTGTTCATCTTAACTAGTTCTAATTGTAAGGGCTGTACAATGTTCCTTCTCTCATACAATTAAACGTAACTCTGCCACAGTTCTGGGCTGTGTTTGCTGCCATTCCCTTGAGATCTCTGCCCCTGTAAAGAGGGTCATCAGCAGCATGTTGCGAGGCCATCTTCATGGCCGATGAATTGCCTGGTTGCCACGTTTACCAGCTCAGCACTTCGTGCCGTGTATACCTGAAAGGTTTTTGTAGCGTTATAATTATGTATTGTTTGTTGATTTGGTTTATAGGTATGACCTATAAATTTGCTATGATGACTTTTTGTGTATTACGATTTGTGCCTCATTTGCGTAATTAGATTTTAGATTATTTGGTATACTTACCAGGTCGTTTCTGCAGCCACTTTTAGTTTGCTTTAATATGTTGTGCGGCTGCATTAGTAATAACTTTTTCATGTACGCGTAACAACCTAGTGCGTTGGCGTCAATTTGATTTTGCATTTGTTACCTGTCAAAATTGTGGGCTGTGGCTATGCTACCGCTTACGAGATTATTAGTGTGTTTTACTGGCTGCCCGTTTCTGAATTCAGTTTCAAGTTTAGGGTTTAGAATGACCAGAAGTAAATGGCGTGAAGCTTCTCCGAACGCCCTATAAATTTCTTATAGGTTCTAGCACCCCTTGTAAGATCTCATAAACTGCAGGTACCGTCCCGTCTAAATTTTGTTTGCCGTAAAGTCAATTTACTAAGCCAACTTTCGGGGTTGAACGTTGGGCTTACTTTATATTTGCGCTATTGGGACTTCATGGATCGCACTCTGGTTAACGGAGCCCCTTTGAGTATTTAGAGCTTTTTGTGTTTTGATCATAGGTTAATTTATTCATGTCACGTGTTGTGTCGATCGCCGCTTCACGGTGACCGCTGTTGTATATATAATCAGATATGCTTCTCTGTTTATTTATTTGATTTATGACTTGGACGCTTAACTAGGTGATTACGTAGCATCTAACACCCTTCTGGCTAGTTTTGAATTACGTAGCACTATTTTTTTATAGGTCAACTTGCTGTAATATTTATATGTTATTTGATAAACCTGTGATATACTTGTGATATTTGTTAGATGGTTTTTTAAAAATATTGTTGGTATGTGTTTATATGTGCTCTTATGCATTGTTTATAGTATGCACTACAGAATCAGTCATGAATAAATCTCATTACTAGTTACTATTTTGGTTTTTTGGAATATCTCTTACCTTGGGGAGGTTCGACCCAAGGATTTGACTACGTTGTGGACCTGGCGCCCTCGCCCTTAGTTTTCCTTTTAGTTCTGATGGAACCCCGACCCTCTCGACTAGTTAACCAACCTAAGCCAATATTTACCAGCTAGCAAAACACCAAATACAACTTTCTCCAACAGGTAAGGGCCGCCCTTCGCTCTCCTTCGTTACAGATTAGTTGCAATAATGCGATGCGACCCTCCAAGCGCTGCTATACGTATCCTTATTTAGTGCGTTAGATGATAGCTACTGTAGAATGAACGTACTAGTTGGTTTCACCATGTTGGCGGTTTTTTCTTAAATTACAGCAGGTGATACACGATACACGTCGGAGACTTTTGCTAGTGCTGGTTGCTTATTTGACTATTGAGGGGAGTGAATCTCGGCGGAAGCATGTTGTTCCGGCTAAGGCTCCTGCGAAGATATGTTGCTCCGTCTAATGAGGCCGCGGTGGTACGTTGTTTTGCAGCGGGAGCAGTCGATCAGATTTACAGATTTACAGTAAGTGCTGTAGTGTGAAAGATCAGTAGGCAGCAGACACTTACTGACTCTGTATGGGTTGCAACCAGTGCTGTAGAGTCGTAGTCGAGTCGGGAGTCGGAGTCGAGGAGTCGGAACTTTTTGGGTGGAGTTGGAGTTGGAGCTGGAGTCGATGTAAATTACCTAACTCCGACTACCACTTTACAAGATTTTTTTGTAGAAACACAAAGCTGAAAGCTATTTAAACGACTGTACTACTGATTATTTGAAGACTCAGACCCAGGATTGATAAAAAGCACGATTTTCATTACGTTATTATTGTGAATTGATGATTCTAAATAGCAAATATTATAATTATGTAATTTATTATAATCAACGACTTTCTCCCAAGCTTGCAAAATACCTCATGGGCCGGTAAAGTGTATCAGATAGATGAAGAGGAATGATGGGGGGAGGGGGGTATCAATATTCTAGTACTGTCGGGGTCGGAGTCGGGAGCCAGAGTCGGATTCAAATTACTAAAATAGCAGGAGTCGGAATCGTAGTTGGAGTCGGATTGTTTTAATTTAGCGGTTTACTATAGGGCAGTACTAGCGAAAAGTACCGACAACTAACCTAATCAGTGAAAGTAGCGATAAGGTGCCAGAAGTATAGAAGGAGAAAGGGGGGCCGCCACCACCGATTACTATAACTATTATTATCGATGAGATTTGCAGGTTAGTAAGTTTATGTTCTTTTTACATTTAACCGTGTTTTGCTGTTACTGGGCCAAGGAAGGTCCACGCACTGTTTGCACTAAGCCGCCGCATTGTGGTAAGGGGTGAGTTGCGTCCACCACTTTGACACAGTGTAAAGGCATCGGCATTTGAATTTTATATAATACAAATATACGTCTAATATAAAATAGAACATAAATAAAATTATATAAAAAACCAAAAACATAAAACACAATAATTGTAATAAAAGGAATACATATTATTGTGGAGTCAACAGAACATATTTCCTTATATGTAAATGTGTGTTGGGCCTGCGTGTCTGCGTGTCTCTGTCTGTCACGCCTTTATCGTTGCCGGTCGGGCACAGTTTTAACGCATAACGCATAAGGCGTCTGGTTACAGATCAGAATCCCTCTGGAAACACGGGTTCGAATCCCACCGAGTGCGATGTTTTTTTCTTTGGGAATTAGCATAATTCGCATTACTATGTATTTTTTTTTACTGTTTTAGTGCTATTAGAAACACAAATAAAATAATAAGAATTTGAATAAAAACAAGACGGAATTCTAAATAATAGGTTCATATTGTTATGCTTAGAGTAACATATGAACACAAAACATAAATAGTATTAATAACACTTACAGGTATTTGAGAATTTTCGTACCAATTCCCTCAAAGTTTAATTTATTTGCATTTATTTTAGATAGAAATTTTTCTTGCTTTTTTTCGGAAATTTTGAAATATATGGTTCAAATGAGGTAGTTTGTGAAAGACTTCTCTACAGATATTAACGCTGTATGAGACACCCGTAGGCCGGGGACCTATTCGGCCAATACGTAATTACGGCCCTAGGGTTCGGAAAATTGTCGCTTGTGCAACACTCGACATTAGTATTTTTTTAATCTTTAATTAAACGTATTATTTTGATCGAGCCCCCATGCTTCTAAATGTAATCCACATATGTTCTCTGTTGACAGAGTCATATGCTCCCTTGTAATCGATAACTGGAGTAGTAACTGGTGTTCCTGGTATTATTCTAGAATAATACGTATAATATTTATTTTATATTGTTCATGCATGAATGATGAGTTTTCCTCAGTTCTGTTTTGAATATGATAAAAAACTCCGATTTTTGAGATTGTAACGACGATGCCTTCTTTCCACTCAGGTAGGAGGGTTCTGTATGAATCTTTAACATATATGTTGAGATCTTGTCATTACCCTCTGCTTCAATTCGTTGCAGAGCCTGTACCCATCCTTGTTTTTTTTTGGAGCGCTTATATCTATTCGCAATTCTTGAACCTCGAATGCTAGTGGAATTTGATTTCCTCCTTCTACAACATTAATAATTTCTTTAATATAGGACATTCTTATTAACGTTGAAGCTGTTGTTCAACCGCAGACATATTTCTTTCATTTTTAACTTTTATAAGAAAATGTTCTTTTCTTCTTACTCTACAGCTGTCGTATTTTGTGGAAGAGTTGTTTACTATCTTTACTAAAAGGTGTCCAAATTTCAGGTTGGA
The DNA here is from genome assembly GCA_940337035.1 of Agriotes lineatus. Lineage (NCBI taxonomy): Eukaryota > Metazoa > Arthropoda > Insecta > Coleoptera > Elateridae > Agriotes > Agriotes lineatus. Next base: position 79,207,547 of record OW679196.1, on the reverse strand, counting down.
TTTAAATTCGTTAATAAAACGAGTAAATAATATAAGATATTTTAATGACAACTTAAAGCATATACGTAACGATTAAACATGAAAGATATCAGATAAATGCCCTTCTTGGGTCGTCTGAAATGAAACCATTCTTTTTTTTAATCTTTAACGACAATTAAAGATACAAGAGGGTGTATCTCACCAATTACGTGTGTAATTTTGCCCTTTAGGTCTGTAATTGTCTGTACCGTATTGGCATAGACTTTGCTTTTCACATAACCCTAGAGGAAAAAATCCAAAGGCGTCATATCGCAAGATCTTGACGGCCAATCGATGTCACCATATCGAGAGATAAGTCTACCTCTGAACTTTAATTGCAGTAAAGTTATAGTTTCGCGCGCTGTGTAACATGTGGCACCATCTTGTTGAAACCGCATGTCACGCAAGTCCATAGCGCGAACTTTCCTTGCAGTTTCTGCAAAACTCTCCCCATACCTGTAACCGGTTTTTACAATAAATATGCGTTGCTAAACCGTAAACCGCTCCACAACTTAAATAACTTAAATGGATATGTGTCAAAATGACAACTATAAAATATTAGCGCCCAGAAAGCAAATGCCGCGAAATTTAAAATCCAACCTCAAAATTTGGACACCCGTTATTTCATTACAATTCCTTCAAAACTCCTTTTACTATTGTGCGATATCTTTTGTATGGAGGTATCATAATGCATTTCCTTCACTTCGGTATCATTTATTTCACTCATATTCAAATATTTATTTTTTCGTATATTTTTATTTTAACTGTTGTGTACCCACAATTTAAAACGGACCTTAGCTAACAATAATAAATTGATGATCGGAGTCGATATTACCTTCTCGTTTGTTACGTACACTCTTATAACATAACATTTATCGTATTTCATATAGTAATGTACTATATTTATACATGTAAAATCGTTTAGTAATGTGGTGCTTTGCACCATAGCAACTATTATACCATAGCAACGACGAGTAGTAAGTTTGGCAATACTGAAATGTGCTGTTGGTGATACTATAAGTTTATGTCAAATGCGAGGTTAGCAGATTAAATTTTGCGTTAGTTTTGACACAGACTGACGCAAAATATAACCTGCTAATTTCAAATATTGCATGGAATTACAGTGCCACCAACAATATACTTTAGTACTGCCAAATGCGTAACATCAACTGGAGCTGCTTATTGTGCTTTAGTACATAAAAAGAGTTCTGCCCAGTTTGGTTATGTTTTGACATTTAATGTCACTTTTATATAAAAATCTAATATTTCACATTTCTACATCAAATAGTATACGAAACGCGTTAGAAAAAGGTTTTACTAAACTCGCATGGCTATTTAAGTACTCGCTAACGTACTCCAACCAGCTATACTTGTTGAGAAAAACTTCACTTTTATAAACCTGTTAGGTAATATACTAGTTTAACGTTTACTAAAATATGATTACATTATTAAAAGGTTTTAATTATTTCTTTACAAAACTAGTATTAGGTATTTAAAGCCTACAACTTACGTAGTGCTGAAAATAAAATTTGAAAAATTGTAAACGAGGTCTATCTGTTATTACACTAAAATCTATTTGAAGGAAACTCTTCAGAGCTCCGTAATGAACTGTCGTGCATTATATTTCAGTTCCTGCTCCCGCTTTTACAAATAACACAGGGCAGGCAAATTTTAAAATCAACGTCAAGTCTCATCAAAAGAGATAGAAGCAGGGCGTGTAAGAGCAAACAAGAAACTAGATATGACGTCTATTGCCACAAGTTGGCTGCGTTTTAAATCAAATATTAAACTGCGAAATGTGCTTTGTTTATGTGGTGCAGAAACAGAGTGGTTGAAAAATGTTCGAGTGAAAGAGCAACATAAATATTTTAAGCTTCAAAATTGGTTCAATCCATAAATGCTTCAGTATTTTAACCTGCTCTTTTATTGTTCTTTATGTTGTAAATTACTTAAATGCATTTAAAATGGTTATCTGCATTATTTGTGAATAATTTTGATTTGGAGCAAGCTTTTATTTATTATTAGACGGGCTGCAACATATTATTACCTCAAAGATAAAACAATGTTAAACTGAATTATAGTGCTAAATTAAATTCTTATTAAGTTTCAGAATAGCATGTTTTAACAGAATGATCGTTTTGCAACTAATTTTTTCTCGGAATAACAAGAGCTTGTTCGCCATCGAGGTAGGCAACAATTGCAACATGTCTGGGTGTTACTCTTTTGTGTGAAGTTTTGTACCAAGTAGCCATTGATTTTTATTCATAGAGAAGGAAACTCTAAGCTGTTCGCGGAGTTTAACTTCAAAAACGCCATCTGGTGGTAGACGAGGCTATTTTCGTTGGTAATTGATAAAAGGCAGATCCATCTCGTAAGCTCGCGTTTGCTGTTTAATGCAAGTTTCTAATTATTTGGCTTCGTCTAGCCCTTTACGTTTCGGTAAACTCTACAATATCGAATTTTTAAAACGGGTTAGGGATGCTACCAAAACCCGTGTTTTAAGCTAAATAAAACGGTTACCAGGTTCCATTCATCTCCAGTACGTTATCGCCCGGAAGCAGTGATTTTTTGTTAAATAGATTAACTGAGTTATCTTTGGCTGCATCTTGTATTTTTATCAGTGCCTAATGTTCTGTATTATATCACTTATTTGTGGCTTAACCTTATTCTGTAGACATTTTGCATTTGAATAGAACGTTGCTGAGATATAAGTTAACTGGAGGATTTTAGAATTGGAACGGCTGATTATATATACGTCTTAAAAGGTAGGTAGAGGTTCAAAATCATTTGAATTCGTTCAACTGGAGGCGGGCTGCTATAGGGACCTTGCGTCCCTCTTCAGCCAATAACGAGAATTTCAAAATGGGCGAAGGAAAGGAGGGGTGAAAATAGAAGCGAGGCCAGAAAGGGTGAAGAAGTACTGCCCCGGCATTCACCTCAGAGAAGATAACTCTGTTGACTCAGGAAAACCACCTAAAAACCTGAATGAGAGCGGACGGCTACGGGAATTGAACCCACGGCCTCCCGAATGCTAAGCAGAAGTTCTAACTACTAATCACAGAGCTCGGTCCCAAGTTATTGTAGCTCGAACATTTTATCGGAGTTGTCGGCTGGATTAGTATTAGCCAGAAAATGATGTTTCAGTACTTTACGGCTTAATAAAAACAGGTACTTGGTTGTAAAACACCTTCGGTTAATAAAGTTTCGCTGTTGTGGGAAACGTGTAGAAGTTTTCACTCAGCAAATGTAATAATTTATTCAAAATTTACGGGAGGTCTTTTAAGATTGTGGTATGCTGTGCTGCTGAGCATGACAATTTGATCTGGTTTTTGGTCACTCAGCAACGATTGATCTTTGCACAGCGGAAGTTATTTATGATATTTATATGAACCAGAGATAACCCGTATGCAGGATCTGCGATATTTAAAATTGTTTGTGATATTTACATTACTTGTGTTATGTGTTAATTATTTAAGTGTTTCCGAGAAGCTGTTGATGCCAGTAATTACAAATTGTTATTTACAGGGTGTTTAAAAAAAGGTTGCATATTCTACCCACGTATACCAGACTACCATTATATTATCTGTAGTAAACCTGGCGTTTCACTTGTGTTGTGTTTTTTGTGCCTCAAGCTTGAGTTATTTAGTAGGTTGTCAGCTCAGGAACTGTTAGGAAGCGTGCCAATTGAAATCACGTGGCGCCCATTAATTTGAATTTTAAGTTTTATTAGGTAAGTGAACCTCGGCCCTTCTTCAGTGTTAGCCAGCGGCATGTTTCCGAATATTAACGGGAATTATTAATGTAACGTATTATTTTCCATTCTATTGTAGCACTGCTACCGTTGATTTAGTATTTCCAATGGATAAAGAATTCTAATCAAAAACCAATGATTATGTTTTTTCACAAAGTTGATTGATTGCAAACTAGTACAAATGTGGTATATACAGGATATACAGAATGCTTCTTTAGAGTATTATTAAAATTTATCGAAATTAGAATAATTATTGAAATCCAAATTAAGGATCAGTTTACCTTGCGGGCTAGCTGAAGTGTAAGTGAAAAAGATACAAATGTGAGCGTAGAATTACGAAATAAAACGTCCTACAAATTATATAAACCGCAAAGGCGAATGCATGTTGGAATATCTTTGATCAATGACATCACATAAACTGTAGCTTTCTATGTTAACATTAGAACCACTTCGAAAAATAGGAGAAAGAATAAAAAGAAGGTTTAACTGACATTTTATTCGACAAATGCTGACGCTTCTTTTTCGATTTTGGAATATTTTGATTCTGCTTGATTTTAACCTATCTTCGTTGCTATTTTATTACTGTTCTGAACAGGTGAACAATGTATTACATGTACCATACATTTTTAACAAGAAGTTGTTAATTCCGCTTGCGTGGGTTCAAGAGTAGACTGAGTAGCGTTGCGGGTTCCATACTCAGATAAAAGAGGGTTCTCTTGAATATGCCAGCAATCTCATAATACATAATGATATGGTCATACAAGCAAAGAGAGGCCTCGAAACAAGACTGACGAGATGATGAGAAAACAAGCACAAAAAAGTACTACGAAGAATGTAATTATTAAGAATTTTCGTATGGAATTTTCTTTATAGGGAATGACAAAGAACACAAATTCTAACTGAAACGAACTTTCATAAGATTAGTATATGTGCACTAAGTGAAATAAAAAGAAAATGTAATTGCACAACAAGTAGAGAACATGATGTACTAAACGAAAGCTAAATTTCAATAAAATTTTGCTATTGGTAAGCCGGATCTACGCAGCTCAATTTTATTTAAAATTATACAACTTTTGAATCTCCTAGCTGGTTTAATTTGTAAAGTTTAAAACTGATTTTTGAGCAATCGAGGCGGTCTTAGCAATTTTAATAAAGAATCTGTATCTAATTCGTTGTTAGCAGGTTAGGTCTTACGCCAGTCTGTGTCAAATAGCAAACAAAACGTAACTTGCTAATTTCAAATTTGACATAGACTGACAGTGCCACCAACAATACGCATCAGTACTGTCAAACCTATAACACGAATTCACTTGCTTCTTTCCACTAAGAGGTAAGTGATAATTTTCCATCTAAGCTTAATTCCAGCTGGAACTCTTCCGCTGAGGATATTTGAGTAACAGTTGGTCAGGGATCAAGTAAAATGCATGTTTGTGTTGTGTATCTTTCGCATGCCCCTCGAACCATTTAATAATTATTAAACGGGACTGGGGTTAACAGCAATTTCTTACAATAGAAGGATATTCTGTGTTTGGCAGCACTTGGTTCGAATTTATAATGTAAGGTTGTATATTGTAATAGATGGGGAAGCTGCAAGCAGCTTATACGCTAAGAAACGAAAACAACAAATCTTTTTGACGCAGAATGAATTATATAAACATTAAACTAAATACAATTAAAGATAATATACAAGTTTAGATATTTATAAAACTGTAGCACTATTTAAAGGAGCTCATGCAGTTTTGTTCTTATTTGATCGCTTCTTTATCTGGTATAGATGCCTCTATGAATTAAATGGAAACAAATAGGTAGATATTTAACATTGTTACTTTACATACTTTATAATAATAGTGAAAAATTATAGAAAGTGGATTCTAATAGGCATTGCCGTTCCATGTTTTAGAGTATTTTCGAACTGACTTAAAGAAAACCTCAACTGTGCCAATTGGATATCTTGTAAAGGTGTTTTTTTAGAGTGGGAGAACTTTAAATTGAAATAAAACACAGAAAAATGTTTTTAATATCCATTAAATTGGCTTTATTTGAAAGATAATTTTATGGCATTTATGTTTGAATATGATTTCGGGCATGTGACCGTCGCGGCTGTCGTGTACATGACGTAATCTGGAGGTTCAATTTTCACACAGTCTTCGCAGTAAATCAGGCTGTATTTCGGCAATAACGCGTCGAATGTTGGCTTCCAAGTGCTCAATTGTTTCCGGTTTATCGACTTAGACATGCGACTTTACATATCCTCAAAGAAAATTATCTAACGGCGTCAAATCGCACGAAAGAGGTGGCCAGTTAACAGATCCATTTCGTGGATCCATTTTGTGGTCTGTTTTCTTCTTACACTACAGCTGTCGTATTTTGTGGAAGAGTTTTTTATTATCTTTACTAAAGGGTGTTCAAATTTCAGGTTGGATTTTAATTCGTTAATAAAACGCGTAAATAATATAAGATATTTTAATGACAACTTAAAGCATATACGTAACGATTAAACATGAAAGGTAATATCAGATAGATGCCCTCCTCTGGTCGTCTGAAATGAAACCATTCTTTTTTTTTTAAATCTTTAACGACAATTAAACATAAACGAGGGTGTATCTCACCAATTATGCTTGTAATTTCGGCCTTTAGGTCTGTAATTGTCTGTAGTCTATTGGCATAGACTTTGCTTTTCACATAATCCCAGAGGAAAAAATCCAAAGGCGTCAAATCGCAAGATCTCGACGGCCAATCGATGTCACCATATCGAGAGATAAGTCTACCTCTGAACTTTGATTGCAGTAAAGTTATAGTTTCGCGCGCTGTGTGGCATGTGGCACCATCTTGTTGAAACCACATGTCACGCAAGTCCATAGCGCAAACTTTCCTTGCAGTTTCTGCAAAACTCTCCCCATACCTGTAACGGGTTTTTACAATAAATATGCGTTCCTGAACCTTAAACCGCTCCATAACTTAAATAACTTAAATGGCAATGTATCAAAATGACAACTACAAAATATTAGCGCTCTATGTTTGACAGAAAGCAAATGCCGCGAAATTTAAAATCCAACCTCAAGTTTGAACACCCGTTATATATCAGCTTAAACAGACCATCTAGGTCTTGAGCTGTGTGATTTTTTCTACTTATTCCTATCCCTTGCTAGTTCTCTCCAACATCCAATCTTCTTATCTACCAGGTCTTTCTCCACTGCTTGCATCCATCTTTTCCTTCCTTTCTTCTTTTTCCTACTGGCATCCTCTAGGCCACATATTTAACATTTCCTCCACCGTCTATTCTATCGAGATAACCTAACTATTGTAGTTTTCTACTTTTAACGAATTGCCCCACTGCCTTTTCTCGATACCGTTCACAATTCTGTATTCATTCTTCTTTCCCATCCTAGTACTGTATTTGTTCTCACCTACCATTCTTTGATTGGGTTTTCTGATTCATAACCCAGGTTTCATATCCGTAGGTTAGTGTTGGCCTTAGCACTGACTTGTAAATGCTAAGTTTTGTATTTCTGGATGCCTCTTCTGCTCTTAATATCTTGTATAAGCCTCCTGCACAGTTGTTACTTTTTGCTATCTTTAGTCGATTTCACTATCTTCTTCGCACTTATTGCTCACCAAGACACTTAGGTACATGTAGCTCTCCACTTCTTCAAATTCCAGCACATCTTCATTACCATTATATTCATAACAGCCGTATAAGATCTGATTTAGCATGACGACTTGATCTGTAACTGATCTATTTTTCCTGAAGCCTCCTTGGTAATCTCCCAGTGCTCCTTTGCATACTTTCATATTCATTGGTTTATTAGGGTGGCTAGTATTTTGTATTTGACGTCAAGCAGTGCAAATCTTCTATAGTTTTTGCATTCCGTTATGTCTTTTTTGTCGTGTTTTAGTTATCAGGTCTAGGATTTTTTTCTGCATAAAATCTCCACCATACTTCAAATTCTCAGCTGTTATTTCATTTTCTCCTGGTGTTCTATTGTTTTTTATTTTACTTATTGTATCTTTTTTTACGACCACTACTAAAAGTAGGCCTTTTAGTACTAGCTTGTTTCACTAAAAGTGACGTTTTATAATTTAGCGTGTTTAAAGAGATCAGCTGTTTACTTTTAGCGCATGTGTGGTATAAAGTGGTATAAACCACAATTTCGAACTGGAAGTGAAGTTGTAAAGTTATTCTAGTTACTTCTTGCATTAGAGGTAAAGTGTTTTTTAAACAATTAATGCGTTATGTAATGAATACAGTCAGATGTGCAGTATTCATAATTACCTTTGATAACTGGCTTTGACAGTACTGGCTCCACAAACATTCACCTGCGCGTCAAGGCCTACTGTTTATCATGACATAAATAATAACTGTCGGAGATGCAAACATTTGTTAAATCGACATTTATGGATTAATAACAGTAAATTTAAGGTCGTAGAAAAAATATTGTATGCCGAAGGCTGAGTTTCATAATTTTCATGTCTCGTGCATAAACCTCAACTTTTAGCACTTGTTGCATAAATAGCTATTATTTCGTCCATACTGGAATTTTCCCGTTTCTTCATCATTTAAAGTATTTTCTTGGCCTTCACTTTTTTCCAATCCCAATCCTTCATTTAGTATTGTCTTCACCTTTCTAATATTTCTTCATCTCCTCCTAATAAATTTCCTTCCTTATTTTTAATGAATGGCGTGTTATTTTGGTATCCAGTTCGTATGTCCTTTAGATCTTTACAAAATTTTCTAATGTCTTTGTTCTCAATCTCCTTTATTTGATTTTCAAAGTGCGTTCCTTTCTTTTCTCTTAGGATAGCCTTCATCTTTTTCCTCTGCCTCGCATATATTTGGTAATTTTCCTTTGAAGGTGTTTGTAACATTTTTTGCCTAAACTTTTGCTTTAGTTTTAGCTCCTCTTCGCACTCATCATCTAACCCCTTTTTTCGGTTTTTGTTTTGGGATGTTTCTATATGATGCAAGCTTTATTGATGATTCCAGCCTTTCTCATCTCCCATCTATCGCATTTTCCTTTTTATTGAGTCTGTCTTCTATATCCATCTTATATTTTCGTGCTACTTCTTCATTTAGGAGCGCATTTACATTGTGTCTTTCTTTTTTCCTTATGGACCTCTTTTCCTTTCTACCTTCGATCTCTTTTAGCTTTATTTGTACTCCCACAAGGAAATGGTCTGAATCTTCCGCAGCTCCTTAGTATGATTTGACTTTTGTTATTATTTTCATGTTTAGCTTGAATTAGAACATGACCTATTGAATTTGATTCATTTCTTATCGGCATTGTTCATGTTTCTTTATGAATCTATTTTCTCTGGAAATGTGTACTCATTATTTTTAGTTTTGTTTCTATTGCTAGCGAGATCAACCTTACACCATTATCGTTGCTGTCTGTGTGATTGATTTCTCCTCTCGTTATCTTCTTCTAAATGTCTTCTTTCCTTACCTTTGCTATTGCGTCGCCAATTATTATTACGATGGTTCCTTTGGGATGTTGTCTACTTTTTCCTCCAATATCTTTGATCGATTCCTCTTTTTCTTCTGTGAGTGCATGGATATTTATTATGGATATATTAATTCTTCTACGCTTAGTTAGAATGCACATGCTATCCGATATTTCTTCGAAATTCTTTACTTCTTGCTTGACTCTTGGGCTTATCAGAAAGCCTGTGCCAAACCACCTTCTTTGACTACCACTTCTGAACAGTGTGTAATTATCTTTGATTTCTATGCCGTTTCCTTTTATGTGTGTTTCTTGCATCGCTACTATTTCCATCTTATATGATTTTTTTCCTGTGCAAGATTTTTTAATGCTCCTACTTCGTTAATTCTTTGGAGGTTCCAAGTACCTATTTTTATCATTTTAAATTCCTTCTCTATGGTTAGTATTTCATTTTTACTATTTTCATTGCTTCGGTCGTTTTCCAATTTTCCAGTTCTTTACATTTTTCCATTACTGGTTTTGTTGGTGGTCTTTGGGTTAATTTGTTTCGCTCCTTATTGTACTTCTCCAATTTTTGGGTTTCCTTGTTCCAGTTCTAAGTTACCTCTTCACTTATCAGCTTCTGGTGGCCCACTTTGGCTTTTTTACGTTTCTGGTTCGTATTTGGCCCATTTTCATTGCAACTTCTTAATTGCTCAAAAACCAAAAAGCGCATAACATTTAAAAACTATCTGACATACAGGTTAGATCAGAAAATAATTATTCTCTTAAAGAATAAAGTACCCTTATTTCTGAAGATACCAGAAAATGTTACGTAGTAGAGTTATTCGGAATCAAAAGTAATGCATAATTATGAAATAGTTGCCTTTTGAATAAATTATTACAGTGCGTGCCTCTAGGGAGCTGATCAAGTGTATACAATTGTAAACTTCAAAGAGAATCAATAATTAATAAATTTTTAAGAGCTAGGTTCTCACTAGTGACTTAAATAGTAGCGTTAAGCTTGGTATGTACTTCGATGCCATTTTTGTTGCTCTGTAAATCTCTAAAGAAAAACCGGCTCCAAATTAAACGTGATCAGACAATAATAAAAAATCATTAAGTTTATAGCTATACATGAAAATAGCGAAGCCAACAGCTACTTTTTCCAACGTAACAATGAGCCTATCACCTGTTCTATTGTGTTCCCTTTTATGAAATTTCACTCGTTGGAAATTCTAGTAGACGTCTTCTATTTTCAGTACCATTTTTCTAAGATGAAATAACCTTTCAAGCGGATTTTAGTATATTCCGGCAATTTGAAAATGTCAGAAAGGCTCCAAATGTGGATAGCAGCATTTCGGAGAGAACCACAGTTGCATACAAAATTAGACAACGGCAGCAAGAGATTGAGGGTAAGTAATGACAACTTCTAGTAAACTCAATTAGCGTAACATAAACGCCCTGTTACTTTAAAAAACTCCATCAGCATTAGTAAGTGGGTACGAAGTGTTGGCATGTGCACGTAGCTCAACCTATAATTCCTATAATTAATTAATAAATAATTTTTTTCTGTAAGTTTAGTAGCAGGAAGTAAGCTGTATATGTTCAAATGCGTCAATTCCCTTCCAGCCAGTTCAACTTATAGCAGCTTTATCTACTAGAGAAATATAATGATTGGTAGGTACAGATTGGATTTCTATAGAAATCTATTTCTTATTTTCACTTTGTAGAATTGCATTGTGTCGGAAAAATATATTAGGTCTGAGCAGCAGTCGGCTATTCCTGCTTCTTCAGGTCGAATATTTCAGCATGTTCAGTTAGCAGCGCTGTATTTCTAACTGCATATATTTCAGGGAGGTGAAATGTTGCAGCAGGTTTTTTGCGCGGAAACCGTGAATTCTTGGTAAGACTAAGGAATTGCTGAAGACTATGTTTTTTGTTCAGTTTTTATTAGAACAATAATTAAGTGGAAGCTGGTTAATAGCACTTGTGCATTTTACTATCTCGGGGTGTCAATAATAGGGTGATTAGATTGGATCAGCACAAGGGGTTTCGCAGAGTTTTCTTCTTTATTTCTTGCTGTTTTGTTGGAATTAACTATTTAATCAAATTTCATTCAAAATTAGTCAAAAAAGTAATTGTACTTGTGTTAACTGCTATATACTTATTTCACAAAACCAACTCGCTGCGCTGAAAGGAAAAACACCGGTCGATAAATAACAATACCAAGTCGTGATTTGGGTTGCCTAAATCATTTGAGTTATCGTGGAGATTCGTTACGAATTTCTTTATATGCAAGAAAATGCAAGAAATGACTTTTCGTCTATTAATCTGCTTTGTCTGAAACTGAAAAGGTTTTTCAAACAGGGT
>OW679196.1:79047010-79195885 GCA_940337035.1 Agriotes lineatus | reverse complement strand
TCAGGTGTAAAGTTAACTTAGAATGATATATTTAACTTTAACTTTGGTTACATTATCACTAGGATTTCATGTGTAACTGTACTTAAATAAATTTTTACATTATATTAATTACATTTAACTTTAGTTTCTTAATTTTTTTATTCCTAACCTAAAACCTGGAATGCATTTCCGTAAATAACCTTTACCCAAACAAGCAGGTATAGCACAGCACCCCTTCACAGTCAAGGGGCTACGTTACATTAGTATATATAGGAACATAAATATACATGAAACAATATAAAAATTGCACTTAATCGTTATGCTTAAGAATCAATTCAATTTAATTTAATGTCAACCCACATTTTTTGAACCCTACATTAAAAAATTCTGAAAAAAATATATGTTATGTAAGCATTGATTTCATGCAATATATATTTTTTTCACATAGATCTGGCCATTCGTATTTGAATATAATCAAAAATACTAAAAAACCAGGTTTTTCTCCTTTCATTCCATAAATAATGGACAATTTTCCTTGTTGTTTTTTTCTCACGAATTATTACTGCATTTATACGTAACCTAATTTTTTGCAATTTTTTGAATGTGTAATTTTTTTACTGCGACGAAAAAAGTTGGAAAACTGAGCATAATTTCATTGTATTTCAAAACCGCTCCTAAATCAACGTCAAGAAATAAGCGTGTTGGTCAATATTACAATATTATTTTAAGTGAATGGAACAAACAATGCTGTCCATTTTCATAAATAATCAAATTTGTTGTATGGAAATATTCAAATTTCTACCTCAGTGGAGAGTGGCGGCACCTGAATCTTGTGGAGTGTCACAGAAGCTTCGGCAACTACTGCCGTGCTACTGCAACCACGTTTATTCTATTCGCCGTAAAATGGCACAAGTGCTGGAATATAAAATAGAAGACAGAGCCGACGAATAATATTCCGCTAGTTCGTTGATTTTTAGATTTAGCTAGCGTCATCAGTAGTTTGACAGATATGGTTGCAGGGCGGTCAAAGTTATACTTGTAGATTCTCTTGAATAAAAATGGGCAGGGTGTTGCATATTGCATATGTTAGTGGTATTAGTGAGTTTAATAAGAATAGAAAATGTCTCAAGAAGAAATCTCGACGAGGATTGCATTTCAAGCGGTATGTACGAACATTTTTATTTAGCTATAGCTGCTTCGCTGTATAATTTTTAGAGGGGCATCTAAACTCGTGGAGTAAAAGCCTCACCTTTTAAGCCTGTCACACAATTAGTTAGTTTGGCAAACTAAACTGATCAGTTTGTTTTAATATAAGCCGAGTTTGATCAAACATTGAGGTTAAGTGGGTTTTTTTGTACGTGTGTTCAACCGCCATCTGGTGGTAAGTAGTATAACGTTAGGTCTGAGATTCTCACCAACTGAGGATTCCATAGTTTTCGGTGTACGTGCAATAGCTACCTTATAGCTTTCTGTATGTTTACTAACGTGCTTGAGGCGATAGAGTTGACATCTCTCGACGACAAAACACATTATTCATGCTTGACTCTAAACCTTAATCATATTTATCCCTATTTTTATTATCTTTTCCGTTAAACTTTTGTGCACTGCTATTTTGGTCTAAAAGTTTCTGATTTTATTTTATTACTTTATAAAATTGGAAACATGAAATATCGTTTGTTATGATATCATAAGAGTGGATATAGTTTGATGATCAATACGATAAAAGATTTGGTAAAGCATTGTAGTCAGTCTTTGCAAAAGTTTAGAATGTAAAAGGTTATTTTAATTAAATTTTTAAATAGAAATAAAATTTAAAGAAATGAGAATGGAAAGAATACATTTTTCATATAGTTTAATTTATAAAGTAAGATGTTAAAAGATAGAAATTATTTACTACTGCTATCAGATACGACAGACCAAATTAAAATATTAAAAGATAACAAAGTATGTAGGTATCAAATGTATATTTTAATATAGCAAGCATCAATAATGAAAATACGGTAGTTAGGAGAGTTGATTTGAATAGAGAATAACAAATTTTGAAAAATGTAACATAATATTTTGGCTATTAATAAAATGTTGAAAACTTTACTGTTTTATATATAATAATGGTACTGGCATAATAAGAACAGTGAGTAAATAAATCTATGAAGATTAAATAATGTGAAATATAATTATAATGGTGTACGAGTAACAGATGTCTCAATTAAAGAAGATCTTTGATAATAACAATTTTAATTGGATGAAGAGCATTTTATAATAACTAAAAATATAAGATTTGGATTGGGCTGCTTTATTGGAGTTGTTACAGTTTTGAAAAAGGAAATAGAAGGGATTCGACTGGTGCGGAATACTGCAGGTGTAGGCGTCATTTATGGAGGACTGATGTATCTACTTGGGAATCATTCTGAGTGATTGGCTGTATTGGGGGGCTTCGTCTTCATGCAGAGGACAGATCATCGTGACGGTTGAGCTTGCAAGGAAATGGTATTAATTTGGAATATAACAAGACTAGTTTACTGGTAGAAGAGGATTGTGAAGGAGTGATATGTGGGTCGACGGGTGCAGTTTTTGGTTAAACAGAGGTTGGATTCTTCGACTAATTTAAGGTTTTTCTGGAAGATTTGACTGCTGTAAATTGGTTGGACAGTTACTTTCAGTTGGACGTGTTCGTGTGGTGACTGGTTGTACAGAGGGGTCTGTGGTACTGGAGGTGCAATTAGTTGAGTCAATAAGGTTGGTTATTAGTTTAGCCTAGAATAAAACTGAAGTATATGAACAATATTTACTACTTGCAATAATTAAAATAGTTAATACTTACTATAAAAAATAGAGAATGTATAATATTGAAAACAGTGTACGTTGGTCGTATCTGATTACAAGTAGAAGAATTATTTTGAATTCAGTCAAGATCAGTGACATTTAAGGTCATTTGACAATTGAGATTTATATTCTAATATTTGACAAGTTAAAAATAAGACAACTAGATAAATGACCTAACCCTGATTGAGTTTTCATGGCAATAGTATTTTTCAAGTAGAAATTATTTGAAATTAATTGATAAATAAGAAATAAATACTTACAGCTAGCAGAGCAGGGCACTCGAATTAAATACTTATGGTGTCGAAACATTAAGCCATTGCACGTTATAATTATAAACTACACCCAAAATACTTCAGTCAGTGAAAATTGTAAGCTGATTCGCTGATCATGATTTTTTTTTACATTGGCGTTTTTGAAGGTGTACAAAAGCATTGACAAACTTGTAATAATTCGAGATGAAGCTCAAACACTATTTGTTTTAAAATATTTTAATCATTTGAAACAGGATATCAAATTTTTAAAATTTTGTGTGTTGAGTTTTTTCTACAAAATCCTTTAAATTGCATTTACAAGCTATTATATGTCCACCGAGTTTTTGTTACATTTCAAGAAAATAATAGATAAATACGAGTGTGTCAATATAAAACAGAATTGTTTATGCTAAACAAATTTTGCATTACGTCTATAATCGGCCCAGGCAAACCGGAAAGAAGGGAGTGTGGACAAAAACAGCATTTCTGACTAAAGTAAGAACTGATGGCTGTAAGCAGACAACAGGAATGTAAAAAGCGGCGCTACTGCAGTGTTCTGAAAAAAATGCACGAGCACTGAGAAGATTTAATTCAACGAAAAATATATGAAATGTACAAGAACACAAACGTCAAGTAATTATGGAATCGAAGAGGCTACCTGGGCGGCAAGAAAAAATACAGAGAACATAGCAGATACATTACAGAGAGACATGAGATGTTTTTAGAGAAAAGCTGCAAGAAGCAACAATTGTTAGATGTTCTAAAAAACAAGACCTTTTTCTAAAGAATATAAAATTGCTTAGTTGGCAAAAATGGTTATGCAATAATGGTTTACTATCATATTACTGCATATTTAATGTCATGGAAATGATACGGAGCCAGCTCAAATAAAATCTCCAACATAATACTTCTTGTTACGATTTAATTGTGTTTCTATCTGATTTCGATGTCTGTAGTATTTATTTCATATTGTTACACATTATTTGCGCGTCTATTCGATTTCGATGTCTATGACACTTAGTTCATATTTCGCGCGCTTGTGTCCCACATACTTTTGGCTTGCAGCCCATAAAGTAAAAGGTCGCGATTGTTTCCTCGGCATTCTTTTCCGACTTGCCTTTGTTAGCGGCATGAAGCCAGTTTAAGCATCTACAAGTGTTCAGTGAATGTATGGGCGTGTTTCATTTTGACCAGGAATTAGGGATGTTTCAATCCCACGCCATTGTCGGCGAATTCTACGCTGCTGACTTCTTTGGTGTCGGTGGACCAGAATGTTTTCACCGCATCGACTGTTGTTTGGTTTCATGTTTGTAGTGGTAAATTCAAGTCTCATCTATAGCCGTAGATACTAATCACGCAAATCTATTTTTACGACGTAATTCCGGATCTGAAGCTTTTCACTTGTTCTATGATACCATAGTAAAGTGATACTCAATTATTAAATATGCCCTCTCATAAAGCCCTTCCACACACTGATATCTCTTTTCACTTGGTACTGGTAGGAAATGAAGCATTTCCGTTGAGAGCAAATTTATTTAGACCTTTACCCGCAAAAATCCTATCTGCACGAAAACGTATTTCTAATGAATACAGGTTATCAAGAGAAAGGGGTAGTAGCAAATGCTTTTGAAATTACAGCGCTTATTTGGAGAATCTTTTAAGTGAAGATAATAACTGTGTCGGGTTATATTCGCCTTAATTTCCTGTTATAGAAATGATATTTTAATGCAATCATGTGCAAATGCTAATTTAAATAAACAGGTATTGCATCAACAAAATATTAGTAATTCGAGACGATATGCCAGACCAACTAGAAATGCAATGGACATTCGAAATCAGTGTGCTGATTGGTTTCCTTCCTTTTCTGGAGAAGTTCCATGACAGTGGCAATCTAGTGGAGAATATTGCATTTGCTTTGTAATATGAGGTGGGCGTTATTATTTTAAGCATTTGTTGTAGAGATATATTTTTTGAGGCATTTTCTCTGGCGTTATAGCTCATACAGTGATAGCGATTTATCGCAGAGCATTAGGTGATTACTCCTCACAATTATCTTGCTCTTTTAATTTAATTATTTAAGAATAATATAACACCGACTTCTAAATGTTGTAGCTACCCACCGTACGTAAGCTGGACAGCTTGATACAAATGTTATTTTCTGCAGCGCTGCAGTCTCTGTGTAGCTTTAATTTTGCTGCGTCGTATTTAGTTGAATGAGGTGAGTAGGTAAATGTGTAATTTACAATGCACAGGGTGTAGTTTTTTCCTGAAATTTTAGAGTAGGCTTTTACTGAATCCACTCCTCTGCCATTTTGTCTCTCAGTGAAAACCTCAACATGATCAGCTCCACAACTCCTTGACTTACGTGCAACCTATTAGGATGCTTTTGTAAAGATTTTACGTCCTAATTTTAAAGTGTGATCACTAAAGTTCGACGCAGATCGAATGATCTGTTGAAGAGGTTTCCAAAAACCTTCTCGAAGAATGGCCGATCTTCGCTAAATACAGTGCGATTATAAAAATGTTCTGGAAAGGCGGCTGCAGAATAAGTTATTACCAATTCCATTGACACGTTTATACAGTATCCATTTAGTGCACCGGTCTTCGATTACGCCATTATTATTTTTCCTATAAAAAGTTTGATTCAGGCAATCCAATGGGGTTGAAAGGGACACATTTTAAATTTATTCTGACGTATACAGGGTGTTGCATAAAAGTATGGCTCAAATTAATATACATTTTTAAATGTAACACTCTGTATTTTTTGCTGTTATTTAATCATCTATGGATTCTACGTTCAACCGTTTTTTAAATTTCTTTTATTGTTTCCAACTTATGAAGGCTTTTAGTATTTTTCTGTCAATTTAAAAAACGGAATAAATTAATACAGGGTGCTCAAAATACTTATTTAAATTGTAATATTTTCAATCTTTATTTCCTCAATTTTTTTAAATGTCACACCTTGCTACTGGCAACCAGACATTTTCCCGCAACATTCGTGGAAAATTTACACTCACGGATCATTCAAGAAACCGAGTGATCCAGTCCGATGGCTATTCAGTAGTTTCCAGGCCACGAGTTTAAGATACCTAACCTGATACAGGAAATGTTGGAGCGATTAGCATTCGATTTAGAATGTGTGATAAAAGATTTTGCGGCCGTAGAGAAATGCGATTAATAGACAAATAAATACGTACACAAACTGTGAAGCCGGGTTTCTATGCATGATATCGCGATGGCGAATTTCGATGCAGTTTAATGTTCACGTATTTAGTTATTTAAATATGGATATAATATAAGATAATGCGTGTTAATAATCCATTCTCTTGTAACATCGTTGTGTTTAAGAATGACCATTTAGTTTAGAGGTTAATACTGTTTTTCTTTATTGTTTTTTGTGAGTGTATTTAAAAGGTCACTAGGTTTATGTTTCTTTGTGTGAGAAAATTTGCTTTCTTTGTGATTATTGTTTTAAGTTGATTACAGCACTCAAGTTGTCGGCCAGGTTCTTAATTTTGGAATATATTGATACTTCCTATACACGAACTAAAACAAATTAAGAATTTTATGTGCACTGAGCTCGATAGGGGAACAACAGAGAAATGAATTTATAAATATCCGAATAAGACGAACGAAATGCCTCATTTGGATTTAACGTCTTGGCAGTGTGGCTAGCAAACAACTAACTTCAAGGTTTGTATATGATACCACCCTATTGGCTTCTAATGACAGCGGAGCCGCGCAGTAAATAGAATTTTCTGCCTATAATGCTTATGTGCCATAAACTAGTAGGTACGTAGAATGCCAGTAAAAACCATTTTAACCGTGTACAGAGTAACTAAACAATTGCGAAACCCAAAACAAGGGGTTTTGTGACGTTTCGATTGTTTCGGGACGTCACTCTTCAAAGAAACGACTTTTCCGGCAACCAGAGTCTTTCCGCAGCATTCGTAGAAAATTTACACACAGCTAGTCATTCAAGAAATGTAAATGTATTACAAATAAAGTTATTGGATTAGTATTTGACTTATATATGCGAGTAGCGATGAAATAATGCGCGTTAATAATTTATTCTTATTTAACATCGTTGTGTTTAGGATGACCATTTATTTTTTAGTTAGTGCTGTTTTTTTTTATTGTTTAATTTGAAAGGTTATTAGATTTATGTATATTTGTGTGAGAAAATTTCAGGCTATTTTCTATTTTTCTTTAACTCAGATAGCTACATAATCATTTAGAGCAGTTTTGATAATCTATTGGAGAGTTCGCCTGTATATCGCGGCTCGTTTCGGCAATATATTATCTTTTATACGGCAGCTTTCCGCATCACACAAAGATCCTGACCCGCGCGTGGCTTTAGGTTTTATTTGTAAGCTCAGCTTGCGCTCGAATCCCTATGCAGTCGCATATTGCAGGGGGCCGCCCTAGCTCTGATTACAGAGTTCGTTTAAATATTTTCAAGAAGCATATTCAATGGGAGCAAGGGAGATCACATCAGTCAATTTCTCTCGCACCGAGACAGCCTCGGCGTCATGACGCGAAGACCTTGGTTTCTTATTGGTCAGACCTAAACGCGAGAAACGGCAGCTGGGGTCACGGTGTTTTTTGGTGCTCTGCTTGCAACATATGGCCATTGGCGAGCGTTGAGAGTACATGTGTTGCAAGGTGATGTCCGTTCGCGGGTTTGTTGTGGTCATCCGTTAGTATGGAGGCTCGTTAGGCCTATTTTCTCCGTTGCTTGTAAGACGGATTCATGACCGAGTGACCCATTCAACAGCCACGCTGATATCCGTGTTTGCCAAGGAGGCATGACACATTCAACCCACCCTTGAAGCAGGGGACTATTTCGGACGTCACAGCTTTCGCTCACGCCACGTACCAAAAGCGTAGCGACCATCGACGCTTGCACGAACGCCCTTCTCCCGCCTAGAGGCCGAGCTATCAACCAAGGTAACATTTGTGTTATAAACTGTTTCGTCACAGCATATTCTTGTAATTAACTTCATAAATCTGTGCCTGGCGCTGAATTAATATCTAGTACACTCGAGTACAAATTTAACGTTTGTGTTCTAAATTGCTGTGTGCAAGTCAGCCTTGTTCTTGTAATTAACCTCATAAATCTGTGCCTGGCGCTGGATTACTGTCTAGTACACTCTGGTACAAATCTAACATTTTTGTTTTAAATTGCGTTTTGTGATTCGAACTCAAATATATATTTCACGCTTGTGCATGACACTTGTTTAGTCGTAAACCGACTTTTAAATAGAACTGTTTTGGACTTGTTGTTCGCCTCAGCTGTGCGTCGTAGCTTCTAGGTAGAGCGTTTCCGAGCTGGGCGTGTTCCGTTAGGTATTTTGTTTTTATTAGTCCATTTACTGTGTCAACTTGATGTACGTGCCTACCACATCGGTACCATTGCAAGTTTTTCGGTTATATGAAGTGGCTCAATAAATGTATTAACTATTTACGACTTATGATTTTTCCTTCGTCTTGTGCATGTTTGTTTACAGGGTGACTGAGTCACTGTGTCAAGATTACTGTAAGGTGAGGCCCGGACGTGGTAAATAAACGTTGCAGGTAGGTTGGCGAGCTTGTCGCTCAGCTGTGGCTTCTAGAACTAGTATTTGAGCACTTGTGGCCCCGTTTAGCTTTCAAGATTCGGCTAAGCGTGAGATTTCCCCTATTTGGATCTTGTGGCGCCCTATTATTATTTGGTAACACCCTATATATACCGGGTGAATATTCCGAAACCGAACATAGACAATTAAAATGGAAAAAGGTTTTTCGCAGATTGCTGCTCCCCATTTTAACTGAGAGGGTTTATAATGACACCAATCGAAAGAAGATTTTTTTTCTCATCTAATGATATACGAATTAGTTAATTTTCAGGTGTATTTCTGATTATTTTATCAAAACTTCGCAATAAACTCAATTCTGAAAATCATGTTGAGCCATGACTCGTAAGACAATAAACAGATTCAAACGTCATTCAAGTGATTCATTATGCCGTTGGAGAAAGGCGGAGCTCCGAGGGCCCCCTTGGAGAGGAGTGGAGCCCCGGGGGCCTCCTTAGAGAGGGGCGGAGCCTCGAGGCCCCCCTCTTTGGTCAGGTAAACGGCAGAGGGAGGCAGGGGCGGTGTGTGTAACAGAACGGAATGGCCCAACGTAATAGGTCTAAAAATGGTGGAAAATTGATTAGGATAGGCCGCACAATAGCGCGCGCAGCCCCGTTTATTTTCGATAGAATAATAAAGAAATACAACTGAAAATTAACTAATTCGCGTATTATTAGATAAGAAAAAAATCTTCTTTCGATTGGTGTCATTATAAACCCTTTAAGTGAGGTAGTATGGAAGAGTAGGGGTTCCATTTTGGAAACTTACTGAATGCTATCTCTTTCCTGTGCAAATCGATCCACATTTATTTTGTTTTATTTAAGATTATTTCTTTTGTGTATTTTAGTTGAGCAGGAAATAAAAAACTATTATTATTATTATTATTATTAAATGGGGAGCAGCAATCTGCAAAATCTTTTTCCCATGTTAATTGTCTATGTTCGGTTTTGGAATATTCACCCGGTATATGTCAACACGCTTGCCCTGTGGTGTCTCGTCACAGCTTTCGCTCACGCCACGTACCAAAAGCGTAGCGACCATCGACGCTTGCACGAACGCCCTTCTCCCGCCTAGAGGCCGAGCTATCAACCAAGGTAACATTTGTGTTATAAACTGTTTCGTCACAGCATATTCTTGTAATTAACTTCATAAATCTGTGCCTGGCGCTGAATTAATATCTAGTACACTCGAGTACAAATTTAACGTTTGTGTTCTAAATTGCTGTGTGCAAGTCAGCCTTGTTCTTGTAATTAACCTCATAAATCTGTGCCTGGCGCTGGATTACTGTCTAGTACACTCTGGTACAAATCTAACATTTTTGTTTTAAATTGCGTTTTTGTGATTCGAACTCAAATATATATTTCACGCTTGTGCATGACACTTGTTTAGTCGTAAACCGACTTTTAAATAGAACTGTTTTGGACTTGTTGTTCGCCTCAGCTGTGCGTCGTAGCTTCTAGGTAGAGCGTTTCCGAGCTGGGCGTGTTCCGTTAGGTATTTTGTTTTATTAGTCCATTTACTGTGTCAACTTGATGTACGTGCCTACCACATCGGTACCATTGCAAGTTTTTCGGTTATATGAAGTGGCTCAATAAATGTATTAACTATTTACGACTTATGATTTTTCCTTCGTCTTGTGCATGTTTGTTTACAGGGTGACTGAGTCACTGTGTCAAGATTACTGTAAGGTGAGGCCCGGACGTGGTAAATAAACGTTGCAGGTAGGTTGGCGAGCTTGTCGCTCAGCTGTGGCTTCTAGAACTAGTATTTGAGCACTTGTGGCCCCGTTTAGCTTTCAAGATTCGGCTAAGCGTGAGATTTCCCCTATTTGGATCTTGTGGCGCCCTATTATTATTTGGTAACACCCTATATATACCGGGTGAATATTCCGAAACCGAACATAGACAATTAAAATGGAAAAAGGTTTTTCGCAGATTGCTGCTCCCCATTTTAACTGAGAGGGTTTATAATGACACCAATCGAAAGAAGATTTTTTTTCTCATCTAATGATATACGAATTAGTTAATTTTCAGGTGTATTTCTGATTATTTTATCAAAACTTCGCAATAAACTCAATTCTGAAAATCATGTTGAGCCATGACTCGTAAGACAATAAACAGATTCAAACGTCATTCAAGTGATTCATTATGCCGTTGGAGAAAGGCGGAGCTCCGAGGGCCCCCTTGGAGAGGAGTGGAGCCCCGGGGGCCTCCTTAGAGAGGGGCGAAGCCTCGAGGCCCCCCTCTTTGGTCAGGTAAACGGCAGAGGGAGGCAGGGGCGGTGTGTGTAACAGAACGGAATGGCCCAACGTAATAGGTCTAAAAATGGTGGAAAATTGATTAGGATAGGCCGCACAATAGCGCGCGCAGCCCCGTTTATTTTCGATAGAATAATAAAGAAATACAACTGAAAATTAACTAATTCGCGTATTATTAGATAAGAAAAAAATCTTCTTTCGATTGGTGTCATTATAAACCCTTTAAGTGAGGTAGTATGGAAGAGTAGGGGTTTCCATTTTGGGAACTTACTGAATGCTATCTCTTTTCCTGTGCAAATCGATCCACATTTATTTTGTTTTATTTAAGATTATTTCTTTTGTGTATTTTAGTTGAGCAGGAAATAAAAAACTATTATTATTATTATTATTATTAAATGGGGAGCAGCAATCTGCAAAAATCTTTTTCCCATGTTAATTGTCTATGTTCGGTTTTGGAATATTCACCCGGTATATGTCAACACGCTTGCCCTGTGGTGTCTCGTTTTAGAACCCCGCCCCTCCCTGAGCGTATCTGAACCGAGGCCTTTAACCTGTTGCTTACGATTTCCAAGGTAAGTGTGCACGTTTTCCGGACTTGTTTAGCATCCGACACTCGCTCATCCGTGAGCGTCGTTAAGTTAATTTGATACTGTAACAAGAATTGGCTTTCCCTGTGCTTATTTTTTTAGGTTGATTTCAGCATTCAAGTTGCAGGCCAGCTTCTTGTTTTTTGAAATATATTAACACTCCCTATTCATGAGTTGAGACATACTAAGAGTTTTATGTGTATTGAGCTAGCTAGGTAAACAACAGGAAAATTAATTTATAAAAATCCTAAGACGTACGAGACGTCTCATTAGGATTTAACATTTCAACCGAGCGGCTAACAAACAACTCACTTTAAGGTTTGTATAATACCACCCTATTGGCTGCTGACGTGGAAGAACATTAGAGCTATTAGATAGGCTTCAGAGACATACTTCATAATATAGCCTAAGTATCAATTACGATATAATCAAATTTATGATAGCGGATAGATACAACTAAAACAAAAATAAAATCTCCAATGCGATTCTGCAATATAGTATATTCACGAACCATGATTTATTTCAGACATCAATCGTAGAGAGGAAAATATGGAGAAACGTATTGTTCAGAGCAAAGCTGCCGGTAAAAGATTTCCCCATACAGATACAGACGGTGGCTATACATTACGAGAAACGTATTAAGCCAGCAATTGTAATAGATGGCGTGATGCAGTCAAGAGCGCGATTAATCAACAGGAGGCTGTTTAATCATTGGAACATAAAACGTCTGCCAAAAGTTTATGAAGAAGAAGAAAAGATTAGTTTCAGTATGAATCGTCAGACTTTCGTACAGCAAAAATGTAAGAGTTAATTTTCTTGTAACCTGTACGACTCTCAACAGCAAGAGCAGCTGTTTCGTCTAATTAAACAACGAAAACTGAACGGCAAACTATCAATTAGTCGTCAACAGATGTCGCGATTCAGAAACTTGAAGTAGTGTACAGGTATATATGTAAAACGACTATTTAGGAAAGTTACAGACAGAGCACAGTGATCATCGCCAAAGCTTAAATATAAAAACGTGACGTAAGCACTTTAACAAAAGTATAGAAGAAGCTTAGTGATTGGGTATGAGCATTTTCTAGAAAGTTGAAGGTTCCGAATTAGAACTAAAATCGCTGCGTTTACAAAATCAGGGCAGAAAACCGAGCAATTTTTCTCCATAATTGCGGGATTGTGTGTTCTTTGTGGCAATTTACTACTGAAACGGGGTAATTGAATACTGTAATTAACCATACCGCAAAATAAGTGCGCGAAATTAACAACGGCGAGGCAGGAAGAGCTACTTTAATCTAAGAAAATTAACGTTGGAGTTCCTCGGTTTGCAATGTGTCCCATTAATGTAATTCAAGTGGCCGATGAGATCGTTTTTAAGCAAATTTGGCAGCGGCCTTTTCAACGTACACAAAAAGCGGTAAGCTCCTTATGTGGTAGATGATAAAATCAATAGAGCTCTACGGAGAGTAGAAAAGGGAAATAAACGATTTAGTTTCAAATATTAACGATGCACATGCCTGTATAAATCCACATCTAGGGACCTTCATTGATTTTGTGGGACGACAAAGCTTCTCTGGCGTTTTATCCAACATTCACTGGTAATTTTGGGAACACTGGATTTTACCTTGTATATTATTGAAGCATAAGGATGACTGTTTACTAGTTAGCTTTACTAAACTCTTAAACCATAACTTCAATTGATACGGACAAATTATGATGATATATCAACTCAGTAAGCTACTATAAATTAGCTATAACTTAATCTATCTGTTACGTTTAAGTTTGAAGTGAGAACAACCTATTTATTTAGATTTTTTAAGTTTTATCGGATATACACATTGCATTAATATAAAAAATTAGTGATTTGACAAACTTATAGCTGAGTATTCGTATAAATATTCTACATAAATTATAAACAAAAACTGAACATAACATTATTCTATACAGCACTTGTTAAGAGAACTAATGCTAAAAATACTTTTTTAATGTATTTAATTCAATGTAGTAAGTGATAACGACATCGTACATCATTTTCTGTTTGTCGTTTGTCAAACTATGAATAGAGCTCTATTCTACGCTGCCTCATGAAAGCTAATATGTATGTATTTATGTAAAAGACAAGAATAAGAATAACAAGCATACAGATACACACTTCGGAGCAAACCATGAAAATACAACAGTTATGCAGTGTTTGTGATAAATCGATTTTGCAAAAAATATTGTAATAATGTAGCCCCTCGATTATAATTTGGTTATTTGGCTAGCTCGGTTGTTATATAACTTATCAAAAACATGATAACTTTCATTTCAGGTTGACACTGGGAATATTGTACATCGTATACTAGGCTTTATTTAAATCGACCAAATAATATATTTTCCATCGCATACACACTTGTGTAAGTAATGTAAGTAATTGGTTGATCATATATATGGGTGTACTATTATTAACTTAAATTAGTGGAACTATAAAGAGAGATATCAGATTAATATCGTCTTTAAATCAAAACGACGGTTTAATTTACATTTATCGCAGAAAGGAAACATCGAATATGTATTTTGCAGACGAATAAGTAGATATACGTAAACGTATAAGAAATAGTACGAAAGATGGTGATGATTCACAGATTTCTTTCAAAATTAATGCTGAACTAAGACAAATCAAGTCACTCCCATAAACACTGTTCACAATGATATTGAAAAATGTAGTTTAAAAAACAAATTGTTAAGAAGTAGTAGCGCACAGGAAAAGTCAGGTAATTGCGTCTGCAGACGACCTGTTAATAGCTTAGAAAACGCAAAAGAAGATGGCAGAGGTGCTAATAAAATTACAGTGACTATATGATCACAGTGTGGCCATACAAATTTTGGCTGGTACTTTTTTCTCCAAAATAAGCTTTTGCGGAAAACTATGGCGATGTAATAAAAAGAATAGAATTTTTTAACGGCGTAAGCTACATTTGGTAACAAAAAATTACTAAAGTCAAAATAAAATTTGACAATTCATTTGCTGAAGTGAAAAAATGATATTCGAAATGACTGATCTCTCAAATACAATAAAATACCACAAAGATGTTTAAATGTTGAAGAAATATGAGTCGTAAGGTGTTTTCATCAATTTATTACAATTAATGGAAATTGGAAAATTCAAATCCAAAACACAACTGATATAGCATCATTTATAGAAATATTCTTGGTAATTTAATGTGCTTTATTAACATCTAAAGTATATTAAATAGATACATGGGCTAAACTCCGATATAGCCCACTGGTGCTTAAGCGCATGAGCGTGATAATGTGATTCCCAGTTTGTCGGAGGTTCTACAAATTTAAAGTTCAGACAATGGAGGCAAAACACGAGAGTCTCATGCCAGATCTAGTCTTGGCTGCCGTCAAGGTGCGAATTTAGGTTAGTTGCAGTTTAAGCTTTGTGTGTATTTAGTACAAAAATGCCTGTGTATCACCCTAAAAAGCAGTTAGTCCAATCACAAGTACACAAATTATAATGAAATGAAAGAAACTAATTTAAATTATCATTAAACTACTTGTTATACATGTTCAACCTGGAATTGCAATTGTACACCTCAATAATCTATTGAATAGTTACTTACAAATATTTTTCTACTCACTGTATAGAAAGTCGGCTTTTGCGCCCTAGTTTTAGGAAACAAAACTGTCAATTTCCGAACAGCGGGAGCCAATTTTTATTAACTCCCGGCGGAAGCCAATGTTTTTTTGCTCCCGCATTTGTGTTTATGTTACCATGGATATCACACCAAAGCTTTACAACGTTATGCTGATTTGGAAATTAGACAAAATGTCACTACAGAAATCTAGAGTCACTATAATGATTTCCTAAAGCAAAATTTTTGAAATTATGCGCAATAGAACATGCGTTCGAAGAAAAATTCATATATATACAGTGTCCGCCAAAAAGTCGGAATAATATGGGAAAAAAATTTATTTTTGATTTTTCAAGCAAACTTTTTATGTCAATAATTTGTGCATGTCTAATTTTTAAATTTTTTAAATATTTTTAAAAATTTCACATACAAAGACTTAATATTAAAGTTCAAATTTTTTTATGTGAACACAAGAATTATAATTGGTGAATATAATATAAAATGTTAATTACTGCTTTAGATTTTTTTTTTCTATAGTACATGGTAAAATGTGCTTTTATCAACTCAAAACAAAAGGTCAAGTTTTACTTTAACAGCAAGGGTAGATAATGCATCACGTACATAGTAATAACTTAATGAATAGCAACCAATTTGGATTCATTCCTCAAAGAAGTACTACGGACGCAGCTTTGTTCGTCAGAGAACACATCGAAAACCTGTTACAACAGAAGAAGTCTGTAGTAATTACTAGTCTAGACGTGAAGGGAGCCTTCAATGCGGCCTGGTGGCCAGCTATACTAAACAGTCTTAAACAATTTAACTGTCCTAGGAATTTGTACAACCTCACGAAAGATTATTTTAAAGATAGAACGGCTACACTAGCGATGAACTCAATAAAGATAGAAAAAAAGGCAACCATGGGCTGCCCCCAAGGTTCGTGTTGTGGACCGGGTCTATGGAATATTCACATATAATCTCACAAGAGCATTAATTCTTTCCGGAAATTTTTTTGAGTGTGTTCCAACAACGTCATATTAATTTGCCTGAGCGGGACGCGAGGGCAAATTAGGACGTTGTT
This sequence comes from Agriotes lineatus, assembly GCA_940337035.1. NCBI lineage: Eukaryota > Metazoa > Arthropoda > Insecta > Coleoptera > Elateridae > Agriotes > Agriotes lineatus. The sequence goes on along the minus strand of OW679196.1, from coordinate 79,179,678 downwards.
GGAATGCACGAAAAATAATTTCCGGATATGAATTAATGCTCGAATGCAGATTCGGTAAGAAAATCGTAACGACACAAACCCTAAAAAGAAGGTAATGTCTACCTACAAAAAATTTCCAAGAAATTTTTGTTGTTGTCTTGGTTACTGCTCGTGAACTAATTTTTCTATTGGTCATTAATGAGTGTCGTACGATTTTCAGTATAATTCACTGCTAAACATAAATTATACCCAAAAAACAAAAGCGATAGCATTCGCCGATGACTTGCTAATAATTACGCATGGGAACAACTCAATCGAAGCAGAAAATTTTGCTAACTTGGATCTTAAGAAAATTGAAATCTGGGCAAAAAATAATAAGATAACCTTTAACGACCAAAAATCAATGACAATGTTAATATCGAGGAAAAGGAAGAAGGACGATGATATAAAAATATATTTAAATGGAAATACCTTAAAACAGGTGTCGGAACTAAAATACCTAGGTATTTATTTCGATGAAAAATTTAATTTTAACAGCCACATTAAACGTATCACTGAGAAAGCCACCAAATTGATATACACCTTATCTAGGTCAGCAAGAATGAATTGGGGATTAGGACATCAGTCTCTTAAAATTATATATACAGGCGCTATTCAACCTATACTTACCTATGGAGCTCCCGTTTGGATTAAATCCGCGAATAGAAAAACCAACCAATTAATGCTTAAGAGGGTACAGCGACTCATTAATGTTAAAGTGGCAAAAGCATACAGAACTTTATCGTACGAAGCGTCGTGTATCTTAAGTGGTTTAGTGCCTATAATTATTAAAATTGAAGAAATAAATAGAATACACTTGGCCACAAGAACTAGAGAGGATATTCACTACGATTTTCCCATGCCAGTTAGTAAGTGGATTCATCCTGCAGAAATTCCGACTGTTAATCAACCAGATCGTAATGCAAAACCTGACATTGAGATATATACAGATGGGAGTAAAACTAGTGACAAGGTTGGCTCTGGAGTGGCGATTTACAGAAACAACCAGCTTGAGCATGAAATGAAATACAGACTAAGTGGTAGGTGTTCAAATAACCAGGCCGAACAATTGGCAATACTGAAAGGACTACAAAAATTAGAAGAAATATGCACCTCAGAAAACAATCAACCAAAAGTAGTACTATACACCGACAGTAGAGTCGCAATTGATTCATTGAAAGGGAGAGATAAACATGGCAATTTAATAATACAAATACAGAAAGTGATGATTAAACTAGAAGGAAAATGTGAATTGTTTGTCACCTGGGTAAAAGCACATGAAGGTAACGTAGGGAACGAGAGGGCCGATTACTTAGCAAAATGTGGAGCAGAGTGCGATACTGTGGAAATCTACAACAAGATACCGAAAAGTGAAATAATTAGTGATGCTAAACGGGAAAGTGTAGAGAAGTGGGAAAGTGAGTGGAACAATACAGAAAAAGGGAAAGTGACAAAAGAGTTCTATCCAACAGTATCCGCAAGATTAAAATACCCGTCTAAAGTGAACCCTAATTTTACTGTGCTAGTGACCGGCCATGGACAACTGCGAAGCTATTTGTACCGTTTTAAAATTTTAGACAGTGCTCGATGTCCGTGTGATACTGATGATCAGACTGTAGATCATCTGATTTATAACTGTAAAATTTTAAAAGTGCAGCGACGAATTTTACGACATAGTATTCTAATCAAGGGCGGCGACTGGCCCGTAAATAAAAAATTACTTGTAAATACTTACCTAAGAGAATTTAATTTTTTTGTCAAAAATATAGACTGGGAAAAATTATAAAATAGTAAATAGATACATATATAGCTTTAGTTGTAGGTAACAATCAGTTAAACATACTTTCCTAAAAGAATTTCATATAATTGTTAAAAATAGAATTTGTAAGTTATAAGTAGTTAAGTTACCAGGAATTAGGCATAGTTTTTATATAATCAGAGAAGTAAATTAGAGCAGATAGTTTTAGTATAGTTTTAAAACATTTATAATGTATGATTAAAAAACGAATGTTGCATATAGGCATATAGTATTACATATATGTAATGGAATATGCAGAATAAATGAAATATAAAAAATAAAAAAAAATAAGGGTAGATAAAGTAGCACTTTAACATCAAGGATAGATAAAGTAATTTAATTTTCTAACTTTTGTTTAAATTAAATATGACAGCTTCGTATTATCTTAGCAACCCAATCCAGCTACTGACATTTTGAAATGTGATTGACTTTCCTTATTTTCTTTTGAAATTGTTAAAGTTCTTGCTATAGAAAAAAATATTGTATTATACACGACGATAAAGTTATTTCTATCCACTCTTGAATCATTAACGTCTCGACTTCGTCTCGACGTTAAACGATTCACTCGTGGATAAAATTTAACTTTATCGTCTTGTATAATAAATGACTATTATTTACCGAAGAGTAGTATGTTTGCATAATTATTACGTTTTCTATGCAAGGCGCTTTTTAGGAGAAATATTTTTCAATTCTAATTAATATCTATTTAAATGGCTTCAAGAAACTCTAATCTAACCCTGTTAATAAATTACTGTTACAAAAATCCTGTAAATGTTCCTTTACAGTTGTCTAAATAAGGAGATTTTTTTATCCAATTACATGTTCTAAACAATTTCCTCATTTGGACAACTGTAAAAGAACATTTACAGGACGTCGTTTCCATCTAAGGATGCGAACACTTTTTATGCCCCGTCCCATTTTTTGTCCAAAATACCAAAAATCCCCCCCCCCCCTAACATACCGGCATGATATTTATGAATATTTGGTATTTGGGAGCGATTCTGTCACTGGAAATTATGAGAAATATGAGTAGAATGTTATAAAAAGGTACATTTTATTAGAAAGGAAAATATCAAAATAATTCAAGCTAAATACACAAAATAAACGTTCTGATAGGAATAAAAAAACACTATAAACTATTATACAGCTACCGCAATATGAATAAAAAAATAAAAATGAAATTTGAAAATGGGTAAAAGAAAAGCAGAAGAAAATATTAGACTTTTGTATGCATAAGTAGCGCATATGCGGACACGTGCGGCATTCATAAATTACCACACAAAAGGGCCTACAAAAGCTACATATAAAATCGTAAAGGTGAAAACTTCAAATTGTCAAGCGTCCAGCAACGCTATGTGCGAGATAGTGACTAGTGTCTTATACTGCATAATTAGTGTCGCAACTGACGAATTGCAGTGAAAAACATACAATTTAAAACTCAAATTTCGGCGACTTTCGCTTTCTGCTAACAGTGGGGGCTCCGATGGGAGACCGCAGATAATCGCGAAAACCTTCCAGAACAATAGCTATGGCTACTCAAAGATCAAGAAAATTCCACTGACCGCCGGCAGAAAGGGAACCGAGTAACAAAATCTTTTGGTTGTCGCAAGGCGCTCGGACAATAGCGATCTAATACTTTCGCCGGCAAGATGTCCGGATTCAACATAAGCGCCGACAGCAAAACGGCGAGGAAATTCAGTTGTCAGTCACATTCCCTCAGTTAATGTGATTCGGTTAATAGCATTTGGCAATTGCATTCGCGGGATTCCGTGTCTACGATCCGTCTACCGCATTTCGAATTCGTGACAGTACTAAATGCATTCGTGCACATATCTTTGTTAACATACCATGGCACGTTTAATTGTTAGTATGTATATGTAATTGTTTATATTATTCTCAGTTCATGTATGTTTGTGTGTGAACATGTAATTTTTTTGAAACAAATACATTTTTAATTAAGAATTGTAATTTTTAAATAATCTGGATATTATCATCCAGCAGCAACTAAACATCTATTTAATTGAATATAACCTGTGGGATTATCTATTACTGGTAATTCGCAGATGTTCAGTATTACAGTATTACAGTCCGATGATGCTCCAATACGGAGGATACGAGAGGTATAATATTATAATTAATAAAGATACATAAAATATGAAAAATGTGAATTTTCTTATAGCTAAAATTAAATTATGATGATCAGAGCGCCCCATATGGAGGCGAACTCCTGATCTAGCTGATGCCAACATTTTACAAAAATAATCAGTTTCTTGTAAACAGTTTTTTATTGGTCCATTTTTATAAATATTGATTTATTGTGTTTATTTACCTTATTAACACACTCGACCAATACACACATCATTTTCATATATTGTTAATAATTATTTTTGACACTTACCTACATAATTACATAAACATATATTATTTTTGTTAAAACTATAATGACCACTATGTATAAAAGCTTTGTTATTTTATTTTATTTCTGGAATTTTTTGTATTATACGAACTGTTGTTAAAAGAAATAAGCTATAAAACAAACTGGGTCATTAGACGGAAAGCAGTATTAAAGAAAGTGGAATTTGACGGAATGGAATTACATGAAATGGGATTAGACTAAATGAGCGGATATGTAACTCCAATGAGTTGTATACTAGACTAATACAGCTCATTGTGTAAGTCTACCCTATTTCGTCTAATCTCAATTGGTTTAATACCATTTCGTCTAATTCAATTTTGTCTAATGCACCATTTCATCTACTTTGTTAAATGCCATTTCGTCCAATGACCCAATTTGTCTAATAACTGTGTTTTAGCTCATAAAAAACCGAATAAGAAATAACTTTCTTCTTATTTTATCTAAAACGCATGGGGTGGATTTCAACGATTCATAAAAGTTATTGTTATTATGACTTTCTTGGAAATACGAGTAGCTTTGTTTCAATTTGTCCATCAGTATGGAGTTTGCCTAATTGGCCAAGACCGTTATCGGCTCAATATCGGTTTAATACCGTTAAATACTCTAAAGGAATAAGCTCAGCAATTACTTAGGAAACAGAAATCGTCAAACAAAATGTTTCACGAGAGAAGACTAAGAAATCTGAGACACGAAATATTAAAAATAATAGAGGGGAACGATATACGAGTAGTAACATATACTAAATTACGATAATAAAAGCTGAAACAAAATTAGGACAATATTAAAGTGGAGGAACGTATAAAAGAGTAACAGAATCAAGTGGTATATAATCCTCATATAATAAAAATGATGAATTGAAAAGAGAAACTAAAAACTCGTAAGGTATGGAAGTACATAAGCACTAAAGGGCTGAGATAAAACATCAAGCAATAAAACAATCCAACTATGGCAACAATAACATTTCTGCAACAATGTAGCACCGCTAGGTGATGATGTTCTTGATTTGAAACAATAGATTTTTTCTTTTCGTTTTTTCCAAAAAACATGGCTTCTTCTTCCACTTAATATAAGCTGAGAGTCTGTTACTTCCACACACTGGGTGCGGTTTTATAAGCCATCTTAAGTCACGGCCAGGATAGGTGGCTAGCCTAACTCCTTGAATTAATGAAGAATGCCCTCACAGGGGTCATGGCCACCAAACGTATTCGTATGATGGCACTTTACCAGCCGGCCACACATTCTCTCCCAAAAATTACAATTTTGTTTAATATTACTATTACTATACCCATTGTTCCCCAAAGAGACATAGGGTTGATAAGTACTTAAATGCTTAAGAATTGTTCATCTTAACTAGTTCTAATTGTAAGGGCTGTACAGTGTTCCTTCTCTCATGCAATTAAACATAACTCTGCCACAGTTCTGTGGCTGGGTTTGCTGCCATGTTGCGAGGCCATCTTCATGGCCGATGAACTGCCTGTTTGCCACGTTCACCGGCTCAGCACCTCGTGCCGTGTATACCTGAAAGGTTTTTGTAGTGTTATAATTATGTATTGTTTGTTGATATAGTTTATAAGTATGGCCCATAGATTTGCTATGATGGTTTTTTGTGTATTACGATTTGTGCTTCAGTTGCGTAATATTAGATTTTAGATTATTTGGTATACTTACCCGGTTGTTTCTGCAGCCACTTTTAGTTTGCTTTAATATGTTGTGCGGCTGCACTTTTTCATGTACTCGTAACAACCTAGTGCGTTGACATCAATTTGATTTTGCATTAGTTACCTGTCAAAATTGTGGGCTGTGGCTATGCTATCTCTTTCGGGATTATTACTGTATTTAACTGGCTGCCCGTTTCTAAATTCAGTTTCAAGTTTAGGATTTAGAATGACCAGAAGTAAATGACGTGAAGCTTCTCAGAATGCCTTATGCATTTATTATAGGTCCTAGCACCCCTTGTGAGATATCATTAACTGCAGGTACCGCCCCGCCTCGGGGTTGAACGTTGGGCTTACTATACTTGTGCTATTTGGACCCCATGGATCGCACTCTGCTTAACGGAGCCCCTTTGAGTATTTAGAGCTGTTTGTGTTTTGATCATAGGTTAATTTATTCATGCCACGTGTTGTGTCGATCTCCGCTTCACGGTGACCACTGTTGTATTTATGATCAGATAATGCTTCTGTGTTTATTTATTTTATTTATGACTTGGACGTTTAACTAGGTGATTACGTAGCATTTAACGCCCTTCTGGCTAGTTTTGATTTACGTAGCACTATTCTTTTTTTTATAGGTCAACTTGCTATGATATTTATATGTTATTTGATGAACCTGTGATATACTTGTGATATTTGTTGGATTGTTTTTTTAAAATATTGTTGGTATGTGTTTATATGTTGTGTTTTTATGCATTGTTTATAGTATGCACTACAGAATCAGTCATGAATAAATCTCATTACTAGTTACTATTTTGGTGTTTTTGGAATATCTCTTACCTTGGTGAGGTCCGACCCAAGGATTTGACTACGTTGGGGACCTGGCGCCCTCTCCTTTAGTTTCTCTTTCAATTCTGATAAAACCCCGACATATTATTGTAAAGTCAACAGAACATATTTCCTTATATGTAAATGTGTGTTGGACCTGCGTGTCTGCCTGTCTCTGTTTGTCACGCCTTTATCGTTGTCGGTTGGGCACAGTTTGTACGCATTCCATGTCCAGCGCATAAGGCGTCTTGTTACAGATTAGAATCCCTCTGGAAACACGGGTTCGAATCCCACCGAGTGCGATGTTTTTTTCTTTGGGAATTAGTATAATTACTATGTATTTTCTTTTACTGTTTCAGTGCTATTAGAAACACAAATAAAATAATAAGAATTTGAATAAAAAACAAGACGGAATTCTAAATAATAGGTTCCTATTGTTATGCTTAGAGTAACATAAGAACACAAAACATAAATAGTATTAATAACACTTACAGGTATTTGAGAATTTTTGTACCAATTTCCTCAAAGTTTAATTTATTGGCATTTATTTTAGATAGAAAATTTTCTTGCTTTTTTTCGAAAATTATGAAACATGGTTCAAATGAGGTAGTTTGTGAAATACTTTTCTACAGATATTAACGCTGCATGAGACACCAGTAGGCCGGGGCCTACTCGGCCAATACCTAATTACGGCCCTGGTGTTCAGAAAATTGTCGCTTGTGCAACACTCGGCATTAGTATTTTTTTAAATCTTTAATTAAACGTATTATTTTGATCGAGCCCCCATGCTTCTAAATGTAATTCACATATGTTCTCTGTTGACAGAGTCATATGCTCGCTTATAATCGATAACTGAAGTGGTAACTGGTGTTCGTGGGATTGTTCTAGAATAATACGTATAATATTTATTTTATATTTTTCATACATGAATGATGAGTTTTCTTCAGTTCTGTTTTAATATGATAAAAAACTCCGATTTTTGAGATTGTAACGACGATGCTTTCTTTCCACTCAGGTAGGAAGGTTCTGTATGCATCTTTAACATATATGCTGAGATCTTGTCATTACCCGCTGCTTTCATTCGTTGCAGAGCCTGTACCCATCCTTGTTTTTTTTTTTTGAGCGCTTATATCTATTTGCAATTATTGAACCTCGAATGCTAGTGGAATTTGATTTCCTCCTTCTGCAACATTAATAATTTCTTTAATATAGGACATTCTTATTAACGTTGAAGCTGATGTTCAACCGCAAACATATTTCTTTTATTTTTAACTTTTATAAGAAAATTTTCTTTTCTTCTTACTTTAGAGCTGTCGTATTTTGTGGAAGAGTTGTTTACTACCTTTATTAAAGGGTGTCCAAATTTCAGGTTGGATTTAAATTCGTTAATAAAACCCGTAAATAATATACTTTAATGACAACTTAAAGCATATACGTAACGATTAAACATGGAAGATAATATCAGATAAATGCCCTTCTCGGGTGGTCTGAAATGAAACCATTCTTTTTTTAAATCTTTAACGACAATTAAACATAAACGAGGGTGTATCTCACCAATTACGCGTGTAATTTCGGCCTTTAGGTCTGTAATTATCTGTAGCCTATTGGCATAGACTTTGCTTTTTACGTAACCCTAGAGGAAAAAATCCAAAGGCGTCAAATCGCAAGATCTTGACAGCCAATCGATGTCACCATATCGAGAGATAAGTCTACCTCTGAACTTTAATTGCAGTAAAGTTATAGTTTCGCGCGCTGTGTGACATGTGGCACCATCTTGTTGAAACCACATGTCACGCAAGTCCATAGCTCGAACTTTCCTTGCAGTTTTTGCAAAACTCTCCCCATACCTGTAACGGGTTTTTACAATAAATATGCGTTGCTGAACCGTACACCGCTCCATAACTTAAACAAATTAAATGGCAATGTGCCAAAATGACAACTACAAAATATTAGCGCTCTATGTTTGACAGAAAGCAAATGCCGCGAAATTTAAAGTCCAACCACAAATTTGGACACCCGTTATTTCATTACAGTTCCTTCAAAACTCCTTTTACTATTGTGCGATACCTTTTGTATGGAGATACCATAATGCATTTCCTTCACTTCGATATCATTTATTTCACTCATATTCAAACATTTATTTTTTCCCATATTTTTATTAACTAACAATAATAAATTGATGGTCCGAGTCGATATCACCTCCTTGTCTGTTACGTACATCCTTATAGCATAACATTTATTGTATTTCAAATGGTAATGTACTACATTTTTACATGTAAAATCGTTTAGTAATGTAGCGCTTTGCGCCATAGCAACTATTACACCATAGCAACGACGAGTCGTTGTAGGTTTGGCAATACTGAAATGTATTGTTGGTGACACTGTAACTTTATGTCAAATATGAGGTTAGCAGATTAAATTTTGCGTTAGCTTTGACACAGACTGACGCAAAATCTAACCTGCTAACCTCAAATATGACATAGAATTACAGTGCCACCAACAATATACTTCAGTACTGCCAAATGAGTAACATCAACTGGAGCTGCTTATTATGCTTTAGTACATAAAAGGAATTCTGCCCAGTTTGGTTATGTTTTGACATTTAATGTCACTTTTATATAAAAATCTAATATTTCAGATTTCTGCATGAAATGCGATAAAATAGTATACGAAACGCGTTAGAAATAGGTTTTACTAAACTCGCATGGCTATTTAAGTACTAGGTAACGTACTCAAACCAGCCATACTTGTTGAGAAAAACTTCAGTTTTATAAACCTGTTAGGTAATATACTATTTTAACATTTACTAAAATATCATTACATTATTTAAAGGTTTTAATTATTTCTTTACAAAACTAGTATTAGGTTTTTAAAGCCTACAACTTACGTAGTGCTCAAAATAAAATTTGAAAAATTGTAAACGAGGTCTATCTGTTATTACACTAAAATCTATTTGAAGGAAACCCTTCAGAGCTCCGTAATGAACTGTCGTGCATTATATTTCAGTTGCTGCTCCGGCTTGTACAAATAACACAGGGCAGGCAAATTTTAAAATCAACGTCAAGTCTCATCAAAAGAGATGGAAGCAGGGCGTGTAAGAGCAAACAAGAAACTAGATATGACGTCTATTGCCACAAGTTGGCTGCGTTTTAAATCAAATATTAAACTGCGAAATGTGCTTTGTTTATGTGGTGCAGAAACGGAGTGGTTGAAAAATGTTCGAGTGAAAGAGCAACATAAATATTTTAAGCTTCAAAATTGGTTCAATCCATAAATGCTTCAGTATTTTAATCTGCTCTTTTACTGTTCTTTAGGTTGTAAATTACTTAAATGCATTTAAAATGGTTATCTGCATTATTTGTGAATAATTTTGATTTGGAGCAAGCTTTTATTTATTATTAGACGGGCTGCACCATATTATTACCTCAAAGATAAAACAATGTTAAACTGAATTATAGTGCTAAATTAAATTCTCATGAAGTTTCAAAATAGCATGTTTTAAAAGAATGTTCGTTTTGCAACTAATTTTTTGTCGGAATAACAAGAGCTTGTTCGCCCTCGGGGTAGGCAACAGTTGCAACATGTCTGAGTGTTACTCGTTTGTGTGAAGTTTTGTACCAAGTAGCCACTGAGTTTTATTCATCGAGAAGGGAATGTTTAGCTGTTCGCGGAGTTTAACTTCAAAAACGCCATCTGGTGGTAGACGAGACAATTTTCGTTGGTAAATGATGAAAGGCAGGTCCATCTCGTAAGCTCGCTTTTGCTGTTTAATGCAAGTTTCTAATTATTTGTTTTCGCTTAGCCCTTTATGATTCGGTAAACTCTACAGTATCGAATTTTTAAAACGTCCCGGGGATGCTACCGGAACCCGTGTTTTAAGCTAAATAAAACTGTTACCATGCTCCATTCATCTCCAGTACGTTATCGCCCGGAAGCAGTAATTTTTGGTTAAATAGATTAACTGAGTTATCTTTGGCTGCATCTAGTATTTTTATCAGTTCCTAATGTTCTGTATTATATCACTTACTTGTGGCTGAACCTTGTTCTGTAGACACTTTGCATTTGAATAGAACATTGCTGAGATTTAAGTTAACTGAACGATTTTAGAATTGGAACGGCTGATTTTATATACGTCTTAAAAGGTAGGTAAAGGTTCAAAATCATTTTAATTCCCCCAACTGGAGGCGGGCTGCTATAGGGACCTTGCGTCCCTCTTCAGCCAAGAACGGAAATTGTAGGATGGGTGAGAGAAAGGCGGAGTGGAGCATGGAAGAGAGGCAGAAAAGGTGAAGAAGTACTGCCCCGGCATTCACCACAGAGAAGATAATTCTGTTGAGTCAGGAAAACCACCTAAAAACATGAATCAGAGCGGACGGCTACAGGAATTGAACCCACGACCTCCCGAATGCTAAGCAGACGTTCTAACTACTAATCCACAGAGCTCGGTCCCAAGTTATTGTAGCTCGAACATTTTATCCAAGATGTCGGCTGGATTAGTATTAGCCAGCAAAAGATGTTTCAGTACTTTACGGCTTAATAAAAACAGGTACTTGGTTGTAAAACACCTTCGGTTAATTAAGTTTCGCTGTTGTGGGAAACGTGTAGAAGTTATCACTCAGCAAATGTAATCTATGTATAATCTGTAGCCTCAATTACCTAATTTAATCAAAATTTACAGGTTTTTTAAGATTGTGGTATTGCTGTGCTGCTGTGCATGGCAATTTGATCTGGTTTTTGGTCACTCAGCAACGATATTCCGATTGATCTTTGCAGAGCAGAAGTTATTTATGATATTTATATGAACCAGCGATAACCCGTATGCAGGATCTGCGATATTTAAAATTGTTTGTGATATTTACATTACTTGTGTTATGTGTTAATTATTTAAGTGTTTCCGAGAAGCTCTTGATACCAGTAATTACAAATTGTTATTTACAGGGTATTTAAAAAAATGTCGCATATTCTACCCACGTATACCAGACTACCATTATATTATCTGTAGTAAATCTCGCGTTTCACTTGTGTTGCATTTCTTGTGCCTCAAGCTTGAGTTATTTAGTAGGTTGTCAGCTCAGGAAATTGTTAGGAAGCGTGCCAATTGGAATCACGTGGCGCCCATTAATTTGAATTTTAAGTTTTATTAGGTAAGTGAACCTCGGTCCTTCTTCAGTGTTAGCCAGCGCCATGTATCCGAAAATTAACGGAAATTATTAATGTAACATATTATTTTTCATTCTATTGTAGCACTTATAGCGTTGATTCTGTATTTTCAATGAACAAAGAATTCTAATCAAAAACGAATGATTATGTTTTTTCAAAAAGTTGAATGATTGCAAACTAGTACAAATGTAGTATATACAGGATATACAGAATGCTTCTTTGGAGTATGATTACGATTTATCGAAATTAGAATAATTATTGAGATTCAAATTAGGGACCAGTTTACCTTTCGGGTTAGCTGAGGTGTAGGTGAGAAAGATACAAATATGAGCGTAAAATTGCGAAATAAAACGTCCTACAAATTATATAAACCGCAAAGGCAAATGCATGGTGGAATATCTTTGATCAATGACATCACATAAGCTGTAGCTTTCTATGTTAACGTTAGAACCACTTCGAAGAATAGGAGAAAGAATAAAAAGCAGGTTTAACTGACTATTAGACAAATGCTGACGCTTCTATTCCGATTTTGGAATATTTTGATTCTGCTTGATTTTAACCTATCTTCGTCGCCATTTTATTACTGTTATGAACAGGTGGCCAATGTATTACATGTACCATACATTTTTAACAAGAAGTTGTTAATTCCGCTTGCGTGAGTTCAAGAGTAGACTGAGTAGCGTTGCGGGTCCCATGCTCGATAAAAGAGGGTTCTCTTGAATAGGCCAGCAATCTCATAATTTATTTATTTAATTCGCACTCAGCCAACAGCCGTTAGGCCAATTATAGGCGTCGCTGTGCAGTTATGAGGACTTCCAACCCCACTAACGACTGTCATGATGTTGTTATAACCGCCGGGACCAACTTTTTTCCGTGATAGCCGTACCACGAGGCGCCGAGAGATGCAACCGTGATAATGATATGGTCATATACAAACAAAGAGAGGCCTCGAAACACAACTGACGAGATGATGACAAAACAAGCGCAAAAAAGTACTACGAAGAATGTAATTATTAAGAATTTTCGTATGGAATTTTCTTTATATCGAATGACAAAGAACACAAATTCTAACTGAAACGGACGTTCATAAGATTAGTATATGTGCACTAAGTGAAATTAAAAAAAATTAATTGCACAACAAGCAGAGAACATGATATACTAAACGAAAGCTAAATTTCAATAAAATTTTGCTATTGGTAAGCCGGATCTACGCAGCTCAATTCTATTTAGCTGGTTTAATTTGAAACGTTTAAAACTGATTTTTGCGCAATCGAGGCGGTCTTAGTAATTTTAATAAAGAATCTGTATCTAATTCGTTGTTGGCAGGTTAGGTCTTACGCCAGTCTGTGTCAAATAGCAAACAAAACCTAACCTGCTAATTTCGAATTTGACATAGACTGACAGTGCCACCAACAATATGCGTCACTACTGTCAAACCCATAACACGAATCCACTTGCTTCTTTCCACTAAGAGGTAAGTGATAATTTTCCATCCAAGCTTAATTCCAGCTGGAACTCTTCCGCTGAGGATATTTGGGTAACAGTTGATCAGGGATCATGTAAAATGCATGTTTGTGTTGTGTACCTTTCGCATGCCCTTCGAACCATTTAATTATTAAACGGGACTGGGGTTAACAGCAATCTCTTACAATAGAAGGACATTCTGTGTTTGGCAGCTCTTGGTTCGAATTTATAATGTAAGGTATTGTAATAGATGGGGAATCTGCAAGCAGCTTATACGCTAAGAAAAGAAAACAACAAATCTTTTTGACGCAGAATGAATTATATAAACATTAAATTAAATACAATTAAAGAAAATAAACAAGTTTAGATATTTATAAAACTGTAGCACTATTCAAAGGAGCTCATGCAGTTTTGTTCTTATTTGATCGCTTCTTTATCTGGTATAGATGCCTCTATGAATTAAATGGAAAAAAAATAGGTAGATATTTAACATTGTTACTTTACATACTTTATAATAATAGTGAAAAATTATAGAAAGTGGATTCTAATAGGCATTGCCGTTCCATGTTTTAGAGTATTTTCGAACTGACTTAAAGAAAACCTCAACTGTGCCAATTGGATATCATGTACTAGTGTCATTTACAAAGACCAAATGAAATTTTCCTGTAACATAATTAGGAAAGCCAATATTTGAATGCATCGTAATTAGCATATAATTTCCTATGTTGCGTCCGCCAAGGCAACACCCCGTATAGTATTAATAATGATATACCTTCTTCTTCCTGTAGCTCCTAAGGAACGAAGGGCGTTTCTAAAGCAATGCATCGTTGATTTGGTCCGTTGTTGTTGTTGCTGATACTTTTTGTACCAGATTCTTACATTTATTTTGATGATGATATACCTATTACAAGAAAAAATATGTAACGGGCTTGATACTGAACTTCCTTCTCAAGCGAAAGTTTTGAAAATATCAAAGGAAAAACAATTATCCCATATCTGTTGTTCATCCTCTATCAATTGGATAAAAATGTTTCATTATTATTTTTTGCCAAGCATGAAAGCTTAACCTATAGGCAAAATGTTATTAATTCTAACAAATTCGAGATGAAGCACCAATAAACAGAGTTATTTTGTTTCATGTGTTCACCTTGTATTTGTTGTATCCAAAATATACCTATTTTGGACAATTATAAAAGTCTCAACTAAATGAAAAATATTGTTCTTCTCTAACCAATAGTACTAAAAGGTAAAGCATAGAAAAAACTTTAAAAGGACTTTATTCGGAACCTCCCCCGCAAGTGGAAGTTTTGAAACTAAAAATTTTGAAAATATCAAAGGAAAAAATGTATCCCCTATTGGTTATTCATCGTCTACCAATTGGATAAAAGTGTTTGATTTTTATTTTTGGCCAAGGCTTAAGCTATATGCAAAATGTTATTAATTTTAACAAATTTGAGATGAAGCCCAAAAAACAGAATTGCAATTTTTAATGTGTTCCCCCTGTATCTGTCGGGTTCAAGACGTACCTACTTTGGTCAAGGATAAAAGTCTCAGCCAAATACAAAATATTATTTTTCTCTAACAAATAGTTCTGATGGATTTTATTCGGAACCTTCTCCGCAAGTGGAAGTTTAGAAAACTAAAAATTTCGTAAATATTAAAGGAAAAACTAGTTTAATTTTCGTAAGATGTTGGCATATGTTGGATCTAAAAATTCCTATTTTGGTTAAGAGTACAAATATGAGCTATATCCAAATATTACTTTTATTTAAGTAATAGTTCTTCATTTAAATTAAAAATAGACAGTATTTTATTTTCTTACAGTGTTTATCCTGCATACAGTGTGGCTGAAAATGTACTCTGCATATGGTAAACTTTTTTAATTATCAATTTATGAAAAAAGTAGTTTTCGTATTATAAAGGGTGTCCAAATTTCAGGTTGGATTTTAATTCGTTAATAAAACGCGTAAATAATTTGAAAATATAAGATATTTTAATGACAACTTAAAGCATATACGTAATGATTAAACATGAGGGATAATATCAGATAAATGCTCTCCTCGGGTCGTCTGAAATGAAACCATTCCTTTTTTTTCGAATCTCTAACGACAATTAAACATAAACGAGGGTGTATCTCACCAATTACGCGTGTAATTTCGGCCTTTAGGTCTGTAATTATCTGTAGCCTATTGGCATAGACTTTGCTTTTCACATAACCCCAGAGGAAAAAATCCAAAGGCGTCAAATCTTGACGGCCAACCGATGTCATCATATCGAGAGATAAGTCTACCTCTAAACTTTGATTGCAGTAAAGTTATAGTTTCGCGCGCTGTGTGACATGTGGCACCATCTTGTTGAAACCACATGTCACGCAAGTCCATAGCACGAACTTTCCTTGCAGTTTCTGCAAACCTCTCCCCATACCTATAACGGGTTTTTACAATAAATATGCGTTGCTGAACCGTCAACCGCTCCATAGCTTAAATAACTTAAATGGCAATGTGTCAAAATGACAACTACAAAATATTAGCGCTCTATGTTTGACAGAAAGCAAATGCCGCGAAATTTAAAATCCAACCTCAAATTTGAACACCTGTTATATATCAGCTTAAACAGACCATCTAGGTCTTGAGCTGTGTGATTTTTTCTACTTATTCCTATCCCTTGCTAGTTCTCTCCAACATCCAATCTTCTTATCTACCAGGTCTTTCTCCACTGCTTGCATCCATCTTTTCCTTCCTTTCTTCTTTTTCCTACTGGCATCCTCCAGGCCACATATTTAACATTTCCTCCGCCGTCTATTCTATCGAGATAACCTAACCATTGTAGTTTTCTACTTTTAACGAATTGCCTCACTGCCTTTTCTCGATACCGTTCACATAATTCTGTATTCATTCTTCTTTCCCATCCTAGTACTGTATTTGTTTTCACCTAGCATTCTTTGATTGGGTTTTCTGATTCATAACCCAGGTTTCATATCCGTAGGTTAGTGTTGGCCTTAGCACTGACTTGTAAATCCTAAGTTTTGTATTTCTGGATGCCTCTTTTGCTCTTAATATCTTGTATAAGCCTCCTGCACAGTTGTTACTTTTTGCTATCTTTAGTCGATTTCACTATCTTCTTCGCACTTATTGGTCACCAAGACACTTAGGGCCGGTTGCAGAAAGCAATGTTAAGTCCCGTGTTAGCTAACGCGACGTCAAAGTGAACAAAAACGCATCAAATCTCAAATGATTATGCTAACTAATACATTAGTAAACAAAATTTGATGCGAATTTGTTCACTTTCACGCGACGTTAGCTAACACCAGACTTAACATTGCTTTCTGCAACCGGCCCTTAGGTACATGTAGCTCTCCACTTCTTCAAATTCCAGCACATCTTCATTACCATTTCGCTTTTTAACTCTGAGATTTTGTTTAAAGCTGCTGTTCTTGTTCTTGAGTTTCATGCATTTTGTGTTATCTATATTGAATTGGAGACTCATTTTTTCTGCAGATTCTATTAACATCTGTTTTACCACTTCCTGGAATTCTTTGGAGTTCTTTCCTGCTTCTTGCCAGTAACACCACATCATCAGCGTATTCTAAGCACTGGTGACTCTTAGAGAATAAAGTTCTTTTTCTATTTATCTCCCTATTTCTAATTATTATTTATAAGGCTAGATTGAATAAAACGCATGATAGCGGGTCGTCTCTTCCTTATTTCAAATTCTTCAGTAAGTTTCGTATTAAACTTAACTGCTGTGACTGTGTTTTGGACTGTTATTCTTACTAATCTAATTAGTTTTATTAGAATTTTCAGTTCTTTTAGCGTGTTCATTAACTGTTTCCTACATACATGGTCATATGCACCCTTAAAATCAATGAACAGCATATAAGTTGGAACATTATATTCATAACAGCCGTATAAGATCTGATTTAGCATGACGATTTGATCTGTAGCTGATCGATTTTTCCTGAAGCCTCCTTGGTAATCTCCCAGTGCTCTTTTGCATACTTTTATATTTTTTTGGTTTATTCGGGTGGCTAGTATTTTGAATTTGACATCAAGCAGTGCAATTCCTCTATAGTTTTTGCATTCCGTTGTGTCTTTTTTTGTCGTGTTTTAGTTATCAGGTCTAGGATTTGTTTCTGCATAAAATCTCCACCATACTTCAAATTCTCAGCTGTTATTTCATTTTCTCCTTGTGTTCTACTGTTTTTCAGTTTACTTATTATATCTTTTATTTCGTCCATACTGGAATTTTCCCGTTTCTTCATCATTTAAAGTATTTTCTTGGTCTTAATTTTTTTCCAATCCCAATCCTTCATTTAGTATTGTCTCCACCTTGGATGAGAAAGTATTACCATCTTCTCCTAATAAATTTCCTTCCTTATCTTTAATGAATGGCGTGTTATTTTGGTATCCAGTTCGTATGTCCTTGAGATCTTTACAAAAATTTTCGAATTTCTTTGGCTTGGTATTTGCTCTCCATCTCCTTTATTTGATTTTCAAACTGCGTTCCTTTCTTTTCTCTTAGGATAGCCTTCACCTTTTTCCTCTGCCTCGCATATATTTGGTAATTTTCCTTTGACGGTGTTTGTAACATTTTTTGCCTAAACCTTTTCTTTAGTTTTAGCTCCTCTTTGCACTCATCATCTAACCCCTTTTTCGGTTTTTGTTTTGGGATGTTTCTATGTGATGCATGCTTTATTCTAGCCTTGCTCATCTCTCTTCAGCACCATCTATCGCATTTTCCTCTTTATTGAGTCTGTCTTCTATATCCATCTTATATTTTAGTGCTACTTCTTCATTTAAGAGCACATTTACATTGTGTCTTTCTCTTTTCCTTATGGACCTCTTTTTCCTTCTACCTTCGATCTCTTTTAGCTTTATTTGTACTCCCACAAGGAGATGGCCTGAATCTTCCGCAGCTCCTCGGTATGATCTGACTTTTGTTATTATTTTCATGTTTAGCTTGAATTAGAACATGACCTATTGAATTTAATTCATTTATTATCGGTATTGTTCATGTTTCTTTATGAATCTATTTTCTCTGGAAATGTGTACTAATTATTTTTAGATTTGTTTCTATTGCTAGCGAGATCAACCCTACACCATTATCGTTGCTGTCTGTCTGATTGATTTCTCCTCTCGTTATCTTCTTCTAAATGTCTCCTTTCCTTACCTTTGCATTTGCATCGCCAATTATTATTATGATGGTTCCTTTGGGATGTTGTCTACTTTTTCCTCCAATATCTTTTATCGATTCATCTTTTTCTTCTGTGGGTGCATGGATATTTATTATGGATATATTAATTCTTTTACGCTTAGTTAGAATGCAAATGCGATCCGATACTTCTTTGAAATCCCTTACTTATTGTTTGACCCTTGGGCTTATTAGAAAGCCTGTGCCAAACCACCTTCTTTGACTAGCACTTCTGAACAGTGTGTAATTATCTATGATTTGTATGCCGTTTCCTTTTATGTGTGTTTCTTGTAGCGCTACTATTTCCATCTTATATGATTTTTTTTCCTGTACAATATTTTTTAATGCTCCTTCTTCGTTAATTTCTTGGAGGTTCCAAGTACCTATTTTTATTATTTTAAATTCCTTCTCTATGCTTAGCATTTCATTTTTACTATTTTCATTACTTCGGTTGTTTTGCAATTTTCCAGTCCTTTACATTTTTCCATTACTGGTTTTCTTGGTGGTCTTTGGGTTAATTTGTTTCGCTCCTTATTGTACTTCTCCAATTTTTGGGTTTCCTTGTTCCAGTTCTAAGTTACCTCTTCACTTATCAGCTTCTGGTGGCCTAGTTTGACTTTTTTACGTTTCTGGTTCCTATTTGGCCCATTTTCATTGCAACTTCTTAATTGCTCAAAAACCAAAAAGCGCATAACATTTAAAAACTATCTGACATACAGGTTAGATCAGAAAATAATTATTCTCTTAAAGAATAAAGTACCCTTATTTCTGAAGATACCAGAAAATGTTACATAGTAGAGTTATTCGGTTAAAAAGTAATGCATAATTATGAAATAGTTGCCTTTTGAATAAATTATTACAGTGGGTGCCTCTAGGGAGCTGATCAAGTGTATACAATTGTAAACTTCAAAGAGAATCAATAATTAATAAATTTTTAAGAGCTAGTTTCTCACTAGTGACTTAAATAGTAGCGTTAAGCTTGGTATGTACTTCGATGCCATTTTTGTTGGTCTTTAAATCTCTAAAGAAAAACCGGCTCCAAATTAAACGTGATCAGACAATAATAAAAAATCATTAAGTTTATAGCTATACATGAAAATAGCGAAGCCAACAGCTACTCTTTCCAACGTAACAATGAGCCTAGCATCTGTTCTATTGCGTTCCCTTTTATGAAATTTCACTCGTCGGAAATTCTAGTAGCCGTCTTCTATTTTCAGTACCATTTCTCTAAGATGAAATAACCTTTCAAGCGGATTTTAATATATTCCGGCAATTTGAAAATGTCAGAAAGGCTCCAAATGTGGAGAGCAGCACTTCGGAGAGGACCACAGTTGTATACAAAATTAGACAACGGAAGCAAGCGAAATGAACTGTGGTGCATTTACTAGAGGTTTGGTATAAGAAAGAGATTGAGGGTAAGTAATGACAACTTCTAGTAAACTCAATTAGCGTAACATAAACGCCCTGTTACCTTAAAAAACTCCATCAGCATTAGTAAATGGGTACGGAGTGTTGGCATGTGCACGTAGCTCAACCTATAATTCCTATAATTAATTAATAAATAACTCACTCTAAATCTGTATAATTTTTTTCCGTAAGTTTAGTAGCAGGAAGTAAGCTGTATATAAATGCGTCAATTCCCTTCCGGCCAGTTCAACTTATAGCAGCTTTATCTACTAGAGAAATATAATGATTGGTAGGTACAGATTGGATTTCTATAGAAATCTATTTCTTATTTTCACTTTGTAGAATTGCATTGTGTCGGAAAAATATATTAGGTCTGAGCAGCAGTCGGCTATTCCTGCTTCTTCAGGTCGAATATTTCAGCATGTTCAGCTAGCAGCGAGCGGGTATTTCTAACTGCATATATTTCAGGGAGGTGAAATGTTACAGCAGGTTTTTTGCGCTGAAACCGTGAATTCTTGGTAAGACTTAAGTAATTGCTGAAGACTATGTTTTTTGTTCAATTTTTATTCGAACAATAATTAAGTGGAAGCTGGTTAATAGCACTTGTGCATTTTACTATCTCGGGGTGTCAATAATAGGGTGATTAGATTGGATTAGCACAAGGCGTTTCGCAGAGTTTTCTTGCTGTTTTGTTGGAATTGACTATTCAATCAAATTTCATTCAAAATAAGTTAAAAAAGTAATCGTACTTGTGTTAACTGCTATATACTTATTTCACAAAATCAACCCGCTGCGCTAAAAGGAAAAACATAGGTCGATAAAAATAACAATACCAAGTCGTGATTTGGGTTGCCTAAAGCACTCGATTTGGCGTGGTGAAAATTATTTAACTCCTAGTTACGAATTTCTTTAGATCTTTACTGGACCTACAGCGTTTAAAATGCAAGAAATGACTTTTCGTCTATTAATCTGCTTTGTCTGAAACTGAAAAGGTTTTTCAAACAGGGTAATATAATATTTGCTTTGATAGCAATATCGTACGTTTTACGCAGTTCTTCATCTTTGATCATGTATAGAGTTCATTTTTCACTGATCCTCTTCACTGGAAACTTTTTATATGAGGTTTCTAACAAATATTCCGTATCGTGAATAGTGGTATTAGTATAAACATTTATTATAAACAACAAATTAAAATTATTTATTTTAAATAGCAGAGAATATGCAATTTAGTTGTTTCGGCTTGTTTTTCTTTATAATGGCAAATAAACTTGAAAATTCTAGTAATTTATAAGGTAGCACGGAAATAGGTATAATCAGAAGTAAATTCAGTCTAGAAACATAATTATTTCAAATTACTGGCTTAATATTCGTTATTCTAACTTGCCATTAAGATATTTAATATTAGAATTTCGTTTGACATTTCGCAGTTTCGACTGAGGTCGCTTCTGTGCTACATAGATGAAAATGGCGAACTCGATGTTCTCTCTTACATATTTCGCAAAGCTGTAATGTGTAGTCTTAGTTGTAATTAATATTGCAAACGAATTAAAGCATTCTCAAGGTAAAACAAGATCCATAAATAATAATCAGAAATTTCCCACAACCATGATTAATTACCAGTTTCATGAATAAATTTTCCGGATATTGGTTAATAGTCTCGCCCAGGGCGTCTTCCGGTTATGCATAGACAGGATGGAGTTGGCTTTTGTATCTGAAATATTACGAACGTAGATGAAACATTCTAAACGGAAAATGTCAAAAGGCATCCGTGAGATATAATTATTTTGAATATTAGGTTCTGTGGAAGCGGAATTGTAATTCAGAAAATATAATGTTAGTTATTAAAATGAAATGTTTAAGTGTTAAATGTTACTGCCATATAATGTTTGCAATTTTTTCTAGTGTTTGGTTTTTAAATTGCTGTTACTATAATACTAGCAGTCCAGTGAGACAAATGTCTCATTTAATAAAACAAAAAAGACCGTTTTGCAAATAGAACGCGTATTCACCACACGTACGTATATGACGTCATTGTTGGTAGCAAACTACCAGTCGCATTCGCCTTGATAAAATTTGCCTAGAATCTAACCTAAAAAGTTCAGATTAGGATAATTACGATAATAATTAGTGTTAGAGACTGAAATTCGGTTCCTGACCTGACATGACCATTCCAAACATATAACTTTCATAACTTTTTTCTCTATCTCTTACGGTTTGGCTGCTGAAACAGCGTCCCGGACGGACGGACAGACAAGTCTATTAGATAAAGGATAATTGAAAGGGAATTAAACGTAGGCCTTTGTAGGTCAGCCTACTATTGATAATAAAAAATGAGATTAAAATTTTACTCGTAGAATAAAATTTTAGTGACCAACGTTAAGCTAGCGAAACATTTACTATGTATATATTATACTGTTAAACTTGTTAAAGTTATTTTTTATAGGTATTATACCTGAACTTAATATTTAAGTAAGGTCTACAATGTGAGATACATAGTATAATTATATATTTCTGTCATAAAAATTATGTTGGTATTTAAATAGATATAAAAACTGAATAATTCTGTTATTCTCCTTTTAAATTGATAAGCAAAAATAATGGAAACGTTAATGATATAAAACAGTAATTATTAAGCTTTCCTCATCTTAATCCTGGATGATGTACTTAAATTCTGTTCATAAGCAGTGTAATGTAAAAATAACGCATCCCCAATATGCTTATATGCAGGACGTCCAAAACGTATAGAATGCCTATTATACTTTATACTTTACCTAAGTTTTTTATGTTCTTTCTCTTCATTGCTACCCCCAATTCGCTCTTGTATTTAGCATTGTGACCGCCAAAAGTCCTATCCAGTGGCAACACGAAGACATGTGACCAGCATTCAGCATTCAGTAAGCAACCAATCCTAAAAGTGCTTCATTTCGCGAACCGCATTCATGTAAGACAAGTTTTCTAGTATCCTCCTAAGAAGTTAAACTACCTGAGAGCTTTAACCTGATTTTCATCCTGCTTGTTATGGTAAAACTGCATTTAGTAACCGTCCTGTTCAGAGCTACCTACCCTTCCAGACATAAGGCGCACGGAAACATCGTGTTGATTGGCTGGAAAGAACCCCGTGTGAATCATGTTGACAGGTTCTAGGAATCTTGCACTTAATAGTTATACATCCAGAGTTCAGGCATGTGAAAACATCGCGTTGAATACCTGAAGGCATATTCCTTATACTAAACCACAAAATCTCTAAGCCACGGGCGCAAACATCGGGTTGGTTAACCTTAGAGATTTTTTCCCAGATAATTAGATACTCCCAGGCCGTCTTACTAATTTGTGTCGCTCCAAGTCGATAGTAAAGCCAGTCCGACAAAATCGCGTGGTTGTAGTGAGTATAGTGCGAGAGCTCGTTAAAATTTTCGCTAAATTCAAGTTCGGGGCACCAACCAACGTAAGCATTGCATTTACTAATTACAATGGCCCTAGAGTGAGGAGAAATAGGCCCAGAGTTAGACAAAATTTCATTTAACCGACCCCGCGGAATTGCCCTGCAGCCAGAATCTTAGACACACGAAGTTCCAGCTAGTCGCGAGTGTCCCAGTTTAACACAGCGAGGCGTTCGATCTTTTAGGGCAACCTTCGAGGTCGAGCGCTTGGCGAATTTCATATTGTAGGATCGCCGCGCAAAGGTGACTTAGCCTCGTGCCATTGGCCGGATCGTGCCTGTTGTCTCCCTGTAGAAGTAGAAGGTAGAATTGCGCCCCAAACATTAGTATAAGGTCTTGTGTGCAATATACTTCCTGCTTCCAGAAGATCATTGAACAAAATAAACTGAAGGCAGCACTCACACTTTTCGACGACCGTTGTCGAAACCTCAGCCACGTGTCTAGAGGGTGGTCCTACCTGTTGCGTACGAGTCTCCAGATGAATGCTTTTATTTGTGCAATTTGACTTGTAAATAATACATTTAAACGCTGTATTTTGTATTTTAGATCTATAGATCGTTCCATACTTTAAATTCAGTACAGGGTTTTATGCAAAACGCGTTGCTCTACTTCAGCACAAGTCTCCTTGGAAGTTAGTATGCACCTGTCAATCATAAATAAATCCCGCTTCTGTATTTCGGGGCACTTAAAAACTACTAATAACTTCCTTCATCTAATCCGCATCTGGCATTACTTCAAGCAAACTTAGACTGTCGGCCGCTGCCAGGAAGTGGAAACATTGTCTAAAAAACTCCCATAACAATTACATTGTCCTATGCTGATCGTACTGAATTTGAAGTATGGAAATATCTATAATAATAAATATTCTACTTACTGATTTGTTATTTTACCACTCCAGCAAAGTAATCAGACCAGAAGGTATAATTTTGCAGTAACCAAAAAATTTTTCTACAGCCTAGCCATGAAAATAAATTAACATTACAGTAAATGGCATTGTATCGCAATTAATACTCTAAGTAGGTTAGAATGGACAGTTGTAGAACCTCCCCCCACCACTTGTCCTTGAGTTCAAGGTCAAGGCTATTTTGCAAGGCTGAACTTCAAGGTCAAGGCTAAACTTGAAGGTCGAGGCCACTTGGAAGGCTAAGTCAACGATCAAGGTCAGCGCTATTTTGCAAGTTCGGTTGCTCAAGGTTATGACCAGTTGTTCTAGGCTATTGTTCAAGGTTAGTTCTTTCAAGGTTTTGCCCTATATAAGTCGCATCGTTTTCTACTACAGCTACCAGTTATCATCATGCCTGCTAGTTTTGGAGATGAGCTTTTTGAAGATGCCCCAGCATTCTACAAAGAGTTTGAGGACTTCATAGCCTCGCAACCGCTACCTTCACAACCTCGTCACCTCCAGGCTGTCATCACAGTCAACTACACGATGATGATCGGCAACGGGCAGTTAGCTGAGACCGCCGTCCTGAGAACGCTGCCAGAACCATTCCAAGGTCTCCAGGAGACAGAAGAGTGGTGGAGCCGGCACGTGAAGCTACCCACAATAAAATACTTATCGAGATTGTTAGATGGCGACGTGGTCGCCATTAATTATTTTTGGATCGAATAAATATTTATATAAATATATGTGTGTGTTCTTTTTTGAGTGTGTATGTAGTTATGTTAAGTTAACGTAAAAGAATCTTCAGCGCCATAACTTTAAAGAAATAAAAGAACGCATAAAGAAGAGTAATATTTATTTGTCTTACATATACATTAGACTAATTTATTATAGTACCAACAGATAACGAAATATGTAACACACATACACAAAATGCAGAATAAAATAACGCTTAAAACAACCGTGGAAACACAACAGGAGCTGTCGGGGGGTTGATGCAGCATCTTCAAAACATCAGGCTTGGTCTTCACTAAAATGGTTTGCCAATTAGTGTCTACTGTATAGGTAGAACAATTGTATTTGATCTTGAACGTAAAAACACCATCTTTCGTAAAGTTTTTCACAGGCAATTTAAAAACGGGAAGAGTTGCCAACGAACTGGTATCCATTTTACGCCACGTAACATTGTGCACACCATCGTTGTAAGCAAGAGACGCCGAACTAAAAATTTTAGGGGCACCATGTAGAGCGTATGAATGCAACTAATGCACTGGCGATCTTTTGCGACAACAACAGCAACCTTGGTTGGTAAGCGCCCCTCCACCAACTACGTCGATACCACCGCCATCTCCGAAAGTAGTTAACTCTTCGAAAAGTGTCATGGTGTTTAGTAATAGGTCTTGCCCAGTTCGTAAGGCGCGAATGTAATTTGCATATTTGCAATTCTTAGACCAGCGGAGATGTTCAGAGAGGGGTTCGTCATGAGGCTCCCAGTTATGAATTCTAATTCCGCAGTAAAAACATTGCACATCATCTTCACCGTTTTTTATATGAAAGAAACCAACTCTGGCCAACGATTCTGGACTTTGAACTCCAGTCCAAGTATTGAAGGAGTCTAATCGTTCCAAAAAGCTTTGGAAATGTATTTCACGATCGTCGACGCACATGACTGTAGAAAGTGGAGCAACTGACTAACAGCGAGTTAGGTATTAGGATCCTATATATACCACAAGCACAAAAAAATCAGACACGTTTATAGATTTATTTAATCAGTCCAACAATAACTAATGTACATTACATCCCCATCTGGTAGTTGCGCTAGAAAGCGCTGGATGGGGACCTCTATATGTTGCCTCCACCACAGGAATGGGTCGCCCTCGTATGTGGTAGGCACCGTTCTCAGGACGGTCGTCTGCCATAGGCGCTCACTGGCAAGGCTCATGGAATAGTCGAGCGTCACGACAGCCTGGAGTCGATGAGGTGATGGAGGCGGTGGCTGCGAACTAAGAAAGTCCACAAACTCCTCGTAGAATGCTGGGGCATCTTCAAAAAGCGCATCTCCAAAAATAGCAGGCATGATGATAACTGGTAGCTGTAGTAGAAAGCACTACTATATTATTATGAAAGACAAGGTCATACAAATCTCCCACCGTTAAAGCAAATAGCCTTGAAAGATGTATATATAAACGCTGGCAAATAACC
Organism: Agriotes lineatus; assembly: GCA_940337035.1. Taxonomy (NCBI): domain Eukaryota; kingdom Metazoa; phylum Arthropoda; class Insecta; order Coleoptera; family Elateridae; genus Agriotes; species Agriotes lineatus. Next base: position 79,153,220 of record OW679196.1, on the reverse strand, counting down.
TTGAAAGATGTATATATAAACGCGGTGTGATGTCGATGGGTAGTATCAAGTTTGGTGGGTAAGAATGGATAAGTTACAACAGTCGGTTGAAAGTCTTAAACAGCAAGTGTTAATGAAGACCGAAGAAATGTGTGTTAAGGTAAAGCAGCCAATATTATTGAACTCAACGATGTATTCGTTAAATAAGTCAAAAAGTAAATTCGCGTTTGTGGGATTGTGTTGTACCAGAGCATCGTTTGTACCAGCAGTTGTAATTAACGGCAACAAAGGCGATTTTGTTCTGTTGGAGCAAGCTGAGTTTAAAGTGCTTGTAGAAAATCAGGGAGTCATATGTAACTACTTTTACAGTAGAGACTGTCAATTACAACCACGTAACCTGAGTGCTGTGAAAAGAATATGTTTTAAAACAATAGGACTGAGGAAAGTTATTGTGCTTCAAGAAATAGGTATATCTGAAGTGTACTTAGGACTCGAATCAGTGTTCGAATGTTGGGAGTTGTTAAAATTGTTAGAATACAAACTGGAGTGCTTAAAGTGTCAAGAGTTTGAACAGTTTTATCTAAGTATAACTCGAGGTATTTGTACTTTACCTGGGGATGTAAAAACCAACATCGAGAGCGTTTTGGATACTCTACGTATAAAATCAGAAAATGTAGCATGCATGTATGAGATGTTGCATTTTTTCATGGAATTAATTAAGTGTGATATGGTAATGAATAAATGTGTACAGTTGTGAGATATTACTTAGTAAGAAATAAAAGTAGTAATTAGAGAAAGTTGTATTATTTCAATATACATACCACGCTAAGAGGTTGCAATAATTGGAGCTGTGAGTTGAAATTCAACGGCCAGCTTGGATAGGGGATGAAGTTGTTGAAATTTGAGTTTATCACCTTTTTGTAAAACCATCCCAATTACTTCGTTAGGGGTGTGTATAATATTATTGATTATGATTGGTGTGTTGCGAGGATTAACAATAACATTATCTATCCTAGCCTTAGTGAAGGGTATAATATATTCGGATGTACCAGTGTTATTCAGACCAAACAATCCACCAGGTAGTGCAGTTTCAGCGAAGAGAAGTAGGTTTTTTTCATAATATAGGTTATCAAGCCCACCCAGGTCTTCGAAGAGGAACACTTGAGAGTGACGAGTAGAATCGCTATGCATGTGCTGTCCAAACTTATTGATAGGCATTCTGCAGCCTTGAAGCACTCAACTCAATATGAATGTACTAAGCATGTACACCCTATAATAAACCACCTCGACAGTAAATAACAAAGACAAATAAAACTAAGAAATTTATTTACAACTAAAATTTATAATTACAACTATAACGAATAATACTAAGAAATTTATTTACACCTAAAATTACAACTAAAACTACTCCTCCGGCTTTGTCCTCCACGGAAGGTGTGGCCACATTAAGTTGATGAAGTCGGGCAGTGGTTCAGGGAGGTCTACGTACACACTTCCATGTTCGGTGGAGCGGTCCTCCATCGCCATTTGTTCTAGGAAGGGCTCGATGATTCGTGAGGCAACGAAAAGTTGCCTCCTGTCGCGGTCCTCAATAAGGGCCCCACCGTTAATCGAAATCAAGGCCACCACTTGGTTTTCCCTTCCGAGGAAGTGCAGGAGGGCTTCCTCCAACTCATATGACGGGATGAACCGATTGTAATTGTAAGTTGGGGCCAAGGGCATATGCTCCCCAGCACGGAAATCGTCCCAAGATCCTTGCACAAGTCCCAAGGTTGATAACAAAGGCCACTCATGAAAAAAGCACTTGAAGAACATGATGACCGCACTGGATGGTTGTCGGAGACAGAATGAATGGAGGAATTTTAGGAAGAGGGGGTTGAAAGTGGGTAAACTTGGTCTTGGCCTTCGCCTATACAATTCGGGCGTTTTAAAGAAGGGGTACAACCCTTGGCCCTGAGAAGGCTCAAAATGCAAAATTTATGTAATAGAAAAAAAGTTTTCGTAAAGCTTGATGAATTTTAAGAGTTTTTTGATTCTTGTGTTTTTTCCCTAAAACCTACAGTTTCCTTGTAAAAAAATAAAGTAGATTTTTAAATTCAATAATATAAATATTTGAATATATGTCGGATAATGTGTTTGTTGTCGCCATCTATCGTTAACTAGCTGTTATATAAAAATAGCTACTAAATCAATGAAGAAATCTATTCCCCCAGATCTTGTTAATGATAGCTGTTCAATTAAGGAAGAAATCTATTCTCCCAGATCTTGTTAATGTTTCCTTCCAAATTAAATGGTGTTACGCTTTCTTATCAACCTCTAGCGGAAACACAGGTGCAACCCTAGTATATATATTGCCTAAAATATTTTAATGGAAGGTGCATATAGGGAAAAAATTTTCGTTGGGGTGGTAAGGGTGGGGGGACGGGGTGGGGCAAAAAAAAACTAATCTACCTTATAATAATGCACAAAGCTACAAGCCGTGTTTACACCATTAAAAGTACCCGATCAAGTCGCGATCAACCGATTCTATTTTCAGAACAAATAACAAAAAAAAATTTTTTTTGAAAAATGTCGCACACGAAAATGGGTTTTTTTTTGGTTTTTTTGGTTTTTTTTGGTTTTTGGTTTTTTTGGTTTTTTTTTTTTGAAAAAATGTAAAATCTTAAAATGCTCATATCTCCTTTATTTATTGAGATATTTAAACGTGGTTTTTTGCATTATACTCCTAGTGTCATCTACTTTGCGATTATAAACTCAAACTACAACCTCCCCCCCACCACTTGAGGTAAAATATTAAAAATTACATATCTCCGTTGTTTATTTAGATATTTGATCGGAGTTTTTTTTATTGTGTTCCTATTGCCTTGTACTTTGCGATTTTAAACTGAAACTACCACCTACCCCAACCACTTGGGGTTAAATATTAGAAATAGCATATCTCCGTTGTTTATTAAGATATCGGAGTGTTTTTTAAAATTATGTATATATTAGCTTTTGCTTTCTGATTTGTCCAACCTTTTCACCTTGTAAATTTTAAAACGCTCATATCTCCGTTGTTTAGTGGGCAATCAGTGTGGTGTTTCTTGAATTATTTTTATCTGAGCATCCGATTTCCGATAGTTTGTGACAATTGTTTCTAGACGCCGCTATTTCACTGTAGACTTAAGTTTATGTAGGACGCTGACGGTAAGGAACGTCGCGACCGTAGAATTCAAGTTCGCAATACGGACATCTACTGCATTCCCAGACCAAGGTCAGCGTTCCTTGTTGTTATTGTAAGCACCCGAATTTCAAAGTCTCAAGGCCAAGGTCAGTGCTCCTTCTGGTTATTGGAAACGCTCGAATTATAATGTCTCAAGGGCAAGGTCGGTGGACCTTCTTGTTATTTGGAAACGCTCGGAATGTAAGTCTCAAGGCAAGGACAAGCCCCCACCATATTGTTAGTATAAATACATGTGGTGGCGGTAAGGAGCGTCACTCTTAAGTTTGTTCTCATTCGTGATGCATCGTTCAGGTGTTGTGATTTGTACGGTTTGTGGTGGTGTTACGCGGGCGCCAGGGTATAGTAAGTTGAGTTTGCGAAAACCGCAGGATGTGGTACTCTGCAACTGTCCGAGAGCTAGCGGATCTTACCCCAAATCCGCACTGGCTCAACCTTCTACATCGAAAGCGTCTGACGACAAAGTAACAATACATCAAAATGTCCAGCTGCAGCCACCGGTTGTAGTGGTGTCCTCAAAATCTGAGGCCGATTTGAGAACATCAAAAAAACCGGTGAGTAGCAGGAAAAGCATGTCGAAAAAGCAGAATAAGGGCAACATTTTAACCCAACTTGATGCAGTTCCGGGGTGTAGTCCCATCACATCGTCCGCTGAAAAACCGGCGAGTGGTAAAATTTTAAAAGAATGTTTGGTTAGAGGGCAGAAACGCAAAATTGAGCCAAATTTGGAAGTAGATTCATTGATTGAGGAGACTATAAGGGATTGTGCGATTGAAACTGGACATGGGGCCGTTCGCATCGAGGGTGTGCAAGACACATCAACGTTTAACACGCAAAAATTTATGGATATGCCAACTCTTGATTTTAACGACGGGATACGCGAGAATTTACCACCACCGCAGAAAAAGGTGAGGTCTCAGTCCCCTAATCCCACACGTCCGGAACAAACTTTTGTTGCTATTGATTTCGGAGATACATTTTTTGCGGAAGACGCTTTCGATGTTGCTGTAGAGACCCAAAACCTCGGATTGGGTATCCAAGTCGCTTCAGGCTCAAGGCGACCGACCAGCCGCAACTCACAACTGGCAACACCGCAACCACTGTCACAGAAGAACAATACTGTGCGCATTGTAGCATCCGAAAGCGGACGAGTCTCTCCGGTGGCGGAAGTTGCAATGGGCACAGTAGCAACATTCGATTCCTCTGTTGCGTCCGAGGACACTGAGAGGGAGGCGGTCGATGTTGCACCATCATCCATTTCACAGGGTGATGGTGTGATATCGCCCATCTCTTCGGTAAGCGACGACGACGACGATGACAACGACGAAAATATGCCACTGACGCAAAACAATTTAAAATCATACCAGGACAGAGTTGCCGCTCAGGTTGCACGAATAGCGGAAATTAAATCCTTGGAACGCTTGAGGGACGGTATGGATGTGCAGTTAGATAATATCGAATTACAACTGGCAGCCGTCACCAAAAAAATAATGGGGGTGAGACTCAAAATAGCCAAAGGGCACAGTCGTAAGGCTAAAAAATACGATGAGTATGTGCAACGGCGCAGCCAGCTGACGCAGCGGCAAGGTGAGGTCTCACGAACTCTAATCAACACAGCGAAGCGAATTTGTCAACTAGCGGCGGCAATTCACTAGACAAACAAATGTAAGTTCCCTTAAATTCCAAGACGACGTAACCTAGTTCCCCATCCCCTCCAGGGTATCAAGGCTTAACGTCCACGTTCGTGGTACCTGGGTAGTGTGTTAGAGTGTGCTCCTTGTATTTACATGTTTGGCTAGGGAAGCGATACTCGGCGAGAGCGATACCTCTAACGTTCTAGCGAAGAGCCTGCCCAGTGTAGAATTGCAATTAATCATTTATAATGTTTCAATGCACCGAATGTGGACAGTCCTTCACCAGAGCCGACAATTTGTTCCGCCACCGGAGAGAAAGTTGTCGTCAACAGCTGGGCCATCCATCTACGAGTGGTGAGTTTAAATTGTGTTGATGTAGAGCAGCACCTTCAGTGTAGTTGTATTAATTACAGGCGACGCTATGGAGACTTCGGTGGTGGGTGGTGAGGGGCCGAGTAAACGCCCAAAACTAAACAACTCCAGTAGTGATGGTATGCGTGCTTGGTGTGTTTGTACAGTGCGTAAATAGTTTGTTTTGATAGGTGGTTTCCCAAGGACGCAATACTGTGACGTGTGCGATGAAAACATTCCTCGAACGTGCTTCGGTGGTCATCTGAGGAGCAATCGTCACACGAGGCGGTGCGGCGTCTTTCACTTGGGGAAAGGTGTGGTGGCCCTTCAAAACGCCTTCAAGTCCCGTGTGGCCAGTTATAGGATTTCCACGGAAAATTATCACATAAGCGTTGTGGAATATATGACCGAATTGAAAGAAAAAATTTTAAATTTGATAGAAGGGCAGCTAACCAAATTAACTAGCATCAAAATCAATTTCGAACTCTTCGGGTATTTTATTTTGGAAGCTCAAGATCTACAAGACGTAAAAACTTTTCATACGGCTAACGAGGTAGTCACTCGCGGTACAGACTTGAGCCACTTATATGATAATTTGACTGGAAGGCTAGACGAGAAGGTGTCGGAATTTCAGGAGCGGGAATCAGGTGTGTGCAAGAGATCTGTAGCTTTTTGTAACAATTCTAACTTTGGTAATTTTCTGTATTGTCAGGATGGATCTTGAAGCAGTTGTTGTACATTGAAGTCAACGTCAACAAATACAATCCATTTCGGGCATCCTCGTACATCCCGCTCCCAAAGCAGATTCAGCGCAAGAAAGCGATCGTGAACGTTCAAAACAATGACGATTGTTGTTTCGGTTGGGCAGTAACCTCGGCCCTCTGTGAACCAAAGGGATTGCCTAATCGAACTTCTTCGTATCCGAATTGTCGTCGATTTTTACAATGGACCGGTATTGAATTTCCGGTTCGGTTGCGCGATATTTCTAAATTTGAAACAATTAATCCGCAGCTTTCTATAAACGTATACGGTTTGGAGAAATTTTTTAAAGACAATAAAACTAAATATGAAGTTGTGGGACCTCTGTACTACACCTCCTGTAAAAAAAGGTGGCATGTAAATTTATTGCTTGTAACTAACGACAAAGGTAATAGTCACTACTGTTGGATCAAAGATTTGTCTAGATTAGTATCGCGACAAATAACGGCTAGAGATGGTGCAAAGCATTTTTGCGACGGCTGCCTGAATTACTTTAGAACTGAAGCACACTTGACTATGCATCAAAGTTATGACTGTAATCAGGTGTATACTAAATTGCCAACGACAGAGTTGATCACCGACAAGTGTGGTCAGGTAAGACCGCAGAATATTCTCAAATTTGAAAATTATCAGAAGCAATTGAAGGTTGGATTCGTAGTGTACGCGGATTTTGAAACAATTTTGGCACCCGTTGATGCAGGAGACCAACAACCGGATCCCACAAAACCTTATACGATTACAACCTGTAAACACATACCCTACTCTTTCGCGTACTATTTGAAATGTTCGTATGACGACAGCCTGTCAAAATTCGAAATTTATCGGGGGGAGGATGCGGTGGACATGTTTATAGAACGTTTAGATAGAGACGCGCAAAACATCTATTCGCATCATTTGAAAAACGTTGTACCTATGAAAGCTATGTCTGCTATGGAAATTCACAACTTTAACGAAGCCGTTTCATGTTACATTTGTGGTCGACCGTTTGGTGAGGGGGATGTAAAAGTACGCGATCACGATCATTTGACTGGAGACTATCGGGGAGCCGCCCACTCCAATTGTAATTTAAATTATAAACTTCCAAATTTTATTCCGGTATTTTTTCACAATCTAAATTACGATTCGCACCTGTTTGTTAAACAATTGGCTCAAAATAACGAGGACATTGATGTCATTCCGGTAACTAAAGAAAAGTACATTTCGTTTGGCAAACGTCTTTGGGTTGATGAAATTTTTGTGGAGGGAAAGCGAAAAAACATTTATCTGAGCATCAGATTTTTGGATAGCTTTCGTTTCATGGGCTCGTCTTTGGCATCGCTGGCCGACACCTTGTCGGATGGCCAGTGCGTTGAAATTCAAAATCAATTCGGAAATGGCATCAAATTTGAGTTGATGAGACAGAAAGGTGTGTTTCCATATTCCTATTTAGATTCTTTCCAAAAATTAGATGAGTCTGCTTTACCCTCGATCGAAGATTTTTATGACCGTCTAACCGAAACCCATATTTCTCAGACTGATTACGAACGAGGCGTGAAGGTTTGGACCTTGAAGTTCAGCCTTGCAAAATAGCCTTGACCTTGAACTCAAGGACAAGTGGTGGGGGGAGGTTCTACAACTGTCCATTCTAACCTACTACAATTTCTTAACAATGGGTTGGCTCACTTATTTAGCGAAATCCGATACGAAATCAATGGTGTCGTTGTCGATTCTGTTACCAAACCTGGTATTACATCTACTCTTAAGGGATATGTGTCCTATACCTCTGATGATGTGAAAAAGCTTCAAAATGCTGGCTGGTTGTACGCCCCCAATACTCACATTACCGATGCACAGGGCAACTTCAGTGCCTGCATACCTTTGAGAATGCTGTTAGGTTTTGCAGAAGATTATGGAAAAGTTATACTTAACATCCGACAAGAACTTGTCCTGATTCGCAGCAATACCGATGCCGACGCTGTATTCAGTGCTACCGTAGCGGAGACGGCTAAAGTTACGATTGACAAGCTGTATTGGAAAGTTCCACATGTCACTCCAGGTCTTGCTCAAGAATTATCTCTAACCAAATACATTGACAAAAATATCGACACGCAAGTAGCGTTTCGCAGCTGGCAACTTCATATCATACCAGGCGTTAATGCCGTGACTCAACATTCTCATGCCATTGCAACAACCACCAAATTGCAAACCCCCAGATACGTCATCGTAGGTTTTCAGACGGAACGGCTCATCTCTAAGGACAATAGCCATTTCGACAAAATTAATCTTACGAATTTCCGAGTTTATCTCAACACCGAACGTTTCCCCTACGATAATTTACATAACAATTATGGCCTCAATCATTACGCCACGTTATACGATATGTACTCCAAGTTTCAATCATCCTATTATAACAAGACCGACGAGCCTTGGTTCACGCCCAATGAGTTTGCTGACAAATCACCCATTGTTGTGATCGATTGTTCCCATCAAAAAGACTACCTCCATGCAAACGCTGTCGTTTTTCGAGTTGAATTTGAAACTTCCGCTAACGTGCCAGCCAACACAACCGCGTATTGTCTCGTTCTTCACGATCGGGTTTTTACTTATAACGCGTTGTCAAAAGCAGTTAAACAACTGTAATTTCTCAAAACCACTTCAGTTGCACCTCGCCTTTTAACGTAACTGGATCGTGCTCCCACCACTTAATACGATGAAGCTCATTATCGACATTCAAGGCTTCAAGACGTCGGATAAGCACTTCAGCCCAAAAGAGTTAGCCGCCTACGACGGTACCTCAGTATCACACTACGTCTTAAAATCACCGTTTCCGTTCACCGCCTTACCATCTCATTTACAACAACAAGCCCACTGGGTAATGACTAATCACCATTGCATCGATTGGAATGAGGGATTTACTCCAGCATACATGTTTCCTGCAATTTTGCGACGTCTTCTGCACGATGTCACCGAAGTATATGTGAAAGGTCGAGAAAAAGCAGTTTTTCTACGCCGCTATACCAATATCCCCATCATCGAAGTTGAAGAACAACCGGCCCTCACCCCATCACAACCCGCTTGTTTATATCATTCTGCTCCAGTTTGTTATTGTGCTTTGTCTAACGTTTACCATATCTATAATCACTATGTAATGGAATAAAACAACTTTTTAATTTTTATTGTGTTTTTATTTGCATACAATATATACAGTGTTACTACATGGGTTAAACACCTACGTACTAGTGGAAAAGTGTTCTACATAAATTGTGTGCCTATGTTCTGCGCACAGGACGTCTCGCAGTACTTTAGCCACAGTAAATATCTTGCGTTGGAACCGCAACCTATCCATAGCCTCTCGTTGCCACAGTCCTCTCCGAGCTTCTCGATACGCATACGCCCACGTATGCAAATTGTACACCTGATTCTTCGAGTCGTCAAACTGCACGCTCTTCTTCATTTTCCTTCCTCTCTATAAAGTCTTTCACCTCACACATGTGTTCGTCCAGACCGAGACTAGCCATTAAATCTACAAGGAGGCCTTCATTTATGGCTCCGTTTAAAAATAGTCGACCAACAGCAACACCGTTTTTGTACATTTTTTCTTTTTTCTTCAGTTCCTCGTCACTGAACCAACCAAAACCGTATATGGCTTCGTGAGACGCGTCAAACGCCAAATCGTCCAACAAACTCACTAATCGTTTAACAGCACTAGGTACGTCTCTTGCAGTTGGTCGAGCGGCTTCTCTATACCACATCCACATGACTAAGCTTCTAGTGGTTAAATGCGATGTTGCGTGCACATTCAACAGATGGGTAGGCGGGCATCACCATAACTCGTATACGATTTTTTTCACACATTCACGTTCTAATCTCCAATTTTTTAAATACTTCTCGATGGGCTCCATCACATTGTAATCAAACCAATCCCCGTCTGGAAGTGGTACTGTTGGAAAAGTTTTAAAGTCCGGATGTCCATCCAACGTAACGGTAATTTTCATTTGATCGCAACCAAACCATGGAAATAACTCCGAAAATTCCTGGAAATATTTTCCATATAGCTCCCATGTGTCCATGTTACAACCAGACTGTCACGATTTATTCAATAGACTATGATTTATTTTGCTGCTGCACCGTTTTTGTACATTTTTCTTTTTGGTGGGAGGAGGTTCTAGAGTTTGACTTTGAAATCAAGGCTGAGGTGTTAGAGTTCGTCCTTGAAAATGATGTGATGTTGAAAATCACCTTAGCCTTCAATTCAAGGTCAAATCAAAATCAAAAAAATAAACCATTTAAAAATTATATTTAGTTAAATGTTACAGGTGATCAATATTTGAAATATATCTCCAGAAGAGCGAGCCATATCCACTCCTAACTTGAAGTTTGAACATGCCGGTTGGTGTAGAGTTAATTTTCGTTGTAGATTTACACGGTAAATCGAATACTGAGACACGTTCTTCCAGCATTTCAGCAAAGGGATGCTTTGGGTGGTAGTCCACATCCAGCGTCAGCGACGTATTTCCTTCTCTAGCAAAATATTTTAAAATGTTTTTTTCCAAATTGGCAATCAGTCGTTTCCGTTTTTCTTGTTGATTTTGGCTATCGCCAGCCATAGCAGTCACTACATACGCGTCAAATTCCAAGTCTAAATTTCTGAGTCCCGAGGAATTTCTCACTATTTTATCTAAATTGTTTTTTGCATCTTCAAACCAGAAAGCACAGCACAACTTTACAGCGTGCTTTAATGTGATTTCATGTGAAGAATCGTCACTTGGAGTCTGATCCATTATTTTATACGTAAACGAATAGTGTGCGAACTTGACGTAAGTTATAAAACAATTAACGAGACCATGATAATGCGCAACCTTTTATACTTTCGATTATCCCGAAGGTCATCGCCTTTTTTCATTAAATAGTTTAAGGACTCGGTGGTCTAATGGTATGACACCTGGGGAGCCAATCGGTGCATTCAAGGGAATTCTAGACACTGCGCCTCAGGAGATCTGGGTTCGAATCCTAGTCGAGTCAATTTTTTAATAAATAATGATTTATTTAGTAGACAATGAGAATAGCCCATCCACATGACTAAGCTAATACCTGCAGACCAAGTTCTTCTATTTGAACGTCGCACCGAACAATGTTACTACCATACTTTAAAATTTCATACATGGAAACAGTGTTCTCGGTTGTTACCGCCAGGTCTTGCAACACACTCCGTATATTGCTAATGCAATCCCCAGGCAGGTTTGCAATACCCGTCACTATTTTGTGATAAAATTGCTCAAAGTTCTGCGCTTTTAGAACTCCGAATCGCAATTCCACCAGCCTCTGCAAGTCCCACAGCTCTTCCAACGATTCTTTCGATAAGTAGACTTCACTCTGTCCCACTTCTTCAATTTTTAGTATCTTCTTTTCCTGAAGTTCCAAGAATGTATACTGTTTCCGTGCAGCTACCAGCGGAGACCACTGCTCTTCGGAGGAGGAATAGAAATAATTCGTCAGGATCCCCTGATTTTCAATTAGGGTAGCCCAATCCAACTCCTCGAACTCCACCCAATCGTTTTTGTTTCCTATTATTTGAATCACTGGGGAAAATCCGGAGTTCGCCCTTAACCCCACACACACGTACTTTGAACTGGAGTTGTTTAACTTGTACGTTGTACTATTCAGAAGCACCGGACATAACTGCACTTTATGTACTCTCGTAGTACTGCTCGCCACCGCAGCTACTTGTCGACCCTTAACTACTTCTATGGCTTTTAACAAGGCTTCCATATCAGCGTTCGAATGCTACTACCCTTGCAGACTCTTTTACGCGCTTTTATTCTCACATTTCCAAGGTTACATGTGGATCCTTGACCTTGAGCAACCGAACTTGCAAAATAGCGCTGACCTTGATCGTTGACTTAGCCTTCCAAGTGGCCTCGACCTTCAAGTTTAGCCTTGACCTTGAAGTTCAGCCTTGCAAAATAGCCTTGACCTTGAACTCAAGGACAAGTGGTGGGGGGAGGTTCTACAACTGTCCATTCTAACCTACTACTCTACGTTTTGATAGTTATGTTGCAAAATTTTTATTCATTTGTGTAGTAGTTTGTCATTAAAAATCAGTTTAGTTTAATTAAAGCACCGAGTCATAATAAAATTCTTAACTTTATAACCCATGCACTGAAAAATATACAGGAAAGGATGTTGGAAGTGTATGGTGAGAATCGACTAACCTTGTATCAAATAAAATACTGGTCAAACGAGTTTCGGCGGGGTAGTCAATCAGTAGAAGACTATCTAGGACGTGGTAACCAAAAAGTGTGACAAATCTGAAAATGTGCAAGTTGAGTTTTTGAAAATCTACGTTTAAAGGTGGCAGTAATCGCTGTGGCGTTGAAAATATCCGATCCGAGTAGCCTATACATTTTTCATGAAACGCTTGGAATGAACAAAGTGTCAGGTCCAAGACATTGCACTCCTGAACAGAAAGATTGTCGCCGAGAAATTTCTTCAAAGATTTTGGATTTACTGAGAAAATATCCAAATATGTTGTGCAAAATAGGTCCACAACGATTCGTCGCCTTAAAAAACTGTGCCAAACACAAGCGTCTATAGTCAAGATTATAGCTATGGTTTTTATGACAATCAGGGAATTATTTTAAGATGACGGTACAATAATCACTACAAGTGCTTATTCTATTACACTGGGCTTAGCTCGCAAAGAGAAGCGCTAACGTAATTTAAGATATGTTTACTTTCCTCGTCTAAAAAACGAAGGACATATTGTAATCATGAAAGAATCACGTTCCGAGATTTCTTCAGATCTTCACGTTTCAGGGTCCCTAGATGACGAAAAACATGTTTTCTCAAATCTGCCTGTCTGTTTGTCTGTCTGTCTGTCTTGATGGCTGTCTGTCTGTTGGCGGTATAACTCAAAAACCATTTGTTGGAGGAAAACGATATTTTTCATGCATATTATAATTATGTCTAGTTGGCATTAAACCGAGAAAGTTTCGGAGAAACATACAGGGTAAGCACCTTAAAAATAAAATTTTATTTATTTCTGCTTTAACTGAGAAATAGGTATAAGTAATAATTTGCACATAACTCAAGCTTTATCATTGGCGAAAATAGGACCTAACAGATACAGGGTAAACATCAGAAATGGGACAGACTGCTTTATAACGCAGCAGAAACTCGTCCAACTCGAACACGCCAGTGGCTCAGTTATTCTAGCGGCAAACAAGACACTGGTTTGAAATATTTGACTCGAATTCACGGGAGGCAAGTTTTGTGTAAACCCCTTTACAGATTTTTTTATTAAAGATTTACTATTCAGAATACCATAAAATGTACAATGCTCGACCCCTACCAGAACTGTTGGTGCTTACACGGATAACAAGCTTGTTAGATATCGTGTTTGTACGTAAAGTTCTAAGTAACGGCATTGTAATGTAAATTACTATAATATATTCTCTTTCCGTATGACATGTAGAAAGGAAAATACAACTGGGTCTGTACAAATTAGTTCATTAATATATCTATTATGAAAATGAGAAAGGGGTTGATAGAACCACAAACAGGAAGATACAGTTCGTCGCAGGATTTTGTCTACTTAAATTTAACTTAAATGGCAAGTTCAAGTTCATTGCCATTCAGAGAAAAATCTCGGTTAAGACTAGATTTGAACCCATACCCGCCTCTATGCCTCTCTCTTCAAAAGTTAACCACCCAGGAGACACACATGTTCACAGGAAAAATGTAAATAAGTAAGTTTTTATTAGATACAATACTAGGTCAACCAATTAATGTTAATCATGCTAATAGTAAATAAAGTATGATCAAAACTTATTTTCATCTAGTGTGGCCATGGAATAGTTCATAATTTATGGATGCAACCATGGTGTAAAGAATACAAGGTGAAACGTTGCCGGAGATACGCAGTCGTTCAGAAAGTAGAGGGGAGATGTCAACCAATCCCCAATGGGCCTAGTCAGGAAATCCATTACAGCCGCGATCATGGTGTAACCATGCCCGCGATCGTATATTGTTGCTGGCACTGTCAGTCGATGTCAAATTCGAAGTTAGCAGGTTAGGTTTTTCGTCAGTCTGACACCAACTAACTTAAAACCTAACCTCGAATTTGGCATAGACAGCGTCTTCAACAATACACTTCAGTGCTACCATTCGTTACACCTTGTATTCTATGCACTATGGATGCAACTAAGTTTATACTTAAATGTCAGACCTGACAATTGATTTTTAAGTGACCTATAGTTGTATTTATAAATTAGGAACTGTTCCATAGCCATACTAGATGATAATAATGTTTGATCATTCTATAGGATAACATACCATACCTACATAATAAGAGTAGGTAATCTAGTATAAAACAAATTTGTTATTAAGCTCTTGAGAAACAAACTTATTTTTGGTTCAAATAAGAATTCGTAATCTCTCTATTTATTACACGAAAAATATAACAGTAAAGCTATGATTGCAATACGTGAAATGTTGGCAGCAACTAGCTTTCCTATTAAACGAGCGTGATTGCACATGAAAGTAAGCATTGTGGCATATGTAGTCGTTTATTTAATTTATGACTGCACTTATTATTGCTATTGAAGTTGCGAACTGACGAGCTCAACTTAACAAGCCATTTTCCGGAACACTCACGTGCGGTTCATCTGCGCAATAAATTCGTTGATTTGTTGACCCAACTTCAGGGATCGACGTACCTGTCGACGGTTTACGTCAAGTTGTTAGCTGAAAACGATATTAACCCCGAATTTAATGCGGAAGCTCTACGGCGTTTTAATATTTTGGGAGCGGCAACAAAGAAGGCGCAATGAAAACAATTTCAATATCGTCTATGCGAGCGAAAACTCGTTAACGTAACTTCAATGAGTCTGAGATTGTTTCACAAACTTTTTAAATAGACAGATAATCGCATTTTCTGCGAAGCGACTAGAGATTATTGCGCAAGCAGCCGGATAGCTGGGGTGAACAAATTAAAAATATAAAAAGGAAAAACAATTCGATGATATGACTGAATGCGAATGAATAGCAGCTAAACCATTGGTACCACCTGCAGAGACCATTTCTACTTCTAAATATCAGAATTTAAAAATAATATTATTTTTTCTATAGCACATGTTAAACTCAAAACAAAAGGTAAAGTTTTACTTTAACAGCAAGGGTAGATAAAGTAGCACTTTAACATCAAGGATAGATAAAGTAATTTAATTTTTGCACTACTAGTCTGAGAACGCACCGTTATTGGCCTATTTTGAGGTTGTGAAGTTGATTTTCTCCACCAAGGGAGAGAAAGTAAAATAAACAATTTTCACCGTGGTAACTAATAAATTGCTAAGTTACCAAATATGACTATTTAAATTTTGACGTTTTAAAGAGCTGTATTGTCAGGTTGACAGTTAAAATATTTTCGAAATTTGTTGGGAATTTAGGTATTAAGCCGTTTGGTAGTGCAAAAAATAGTATATACACCACGGTAGCAAATCCTCTTATAACCTTCGCGCTTTAGATACTTCGCGCTGCGCGCTCAGTATCTAATATGGGCTCAGGTTATAATACTGGGCTTCGCTACCTTGATGTATAATATACTATTTCTAACTTTTGTTTAAATTAAATATGACAGCTTCGTATTATCGTAGCAACCCGACTTCGTCTCGACGTTAAACGATTCACTCGTGGATAAAATTTAACTTTATCGTCTTGTATAATAAATTACTATTCTTTAAGTCATGAACACCAAGCTTACACTTACAGAAGCATATTCGCTATTACCAATTAAAAAATCTGTAAAGGGGGTTTACACGGAACTTCCGTCACACTAATTACTTCAATTTGCAAATAAAAACATTGTAGTCCGCTGAGATTTGAACTTCGCGCTTCCAGGCGAATGAGATTAATAGTCAGCTGCTTGCGACCGCTTTAATAACTGAGGTACGACCGTGCTCAAATTGTATAAGTTTCTGCTGCATCATAAAGATACTATATTATTCTGTCCCACATGTGATGTTTACCATGTATCTGTTAGGTCTCATTTTCATCAATGATAAATTCTGAGCCGTATGCAAATTATTACTTTTACCCATTTCTCAGTTAAAGCAAAAATAATTTTTAAAAGATTATTTTTATGTGCGTGTGGAATTTTGTTTCACTTTTTCAAAAGGATTGGGTTCAGCATAAACAGAACAAATTTGTGCGTTAACAATTTATTAAATTCCGAAGAAAAAATAACACAGACATCACACAACAATTTACTGAAATTGAAATGTATACAAGAAGAACTATAATACTAACGTTGAAATCAGATTTAATTAATTAAATTTAAATTATATAAGGTTTGATGTAAATCGTAGTATATTGTTCTATTAGGCTTCAAAGTGGCACTCTTTGTTTGACAAGCAATTATTTTTGCATTTCCGAAGCCAAAACCAGTACAAAATATCCAACATTTTAAATGCTTTAACTGCTTTCGACGTTTGTTATTTAAAAAGCATTGGACAACTGCATCCATAGCCGACCAAGTAGAGACTTTTAGTTCATAGGAAGTAAAGGTACATTTAATCGTAGGCACTAAAAGTGTTGCCTAGTAGCATATATTTTTTTGTGTCAGTAAGGGAAACGTCAACAGCAACGACAGATTTTTGCAGTAAAAGTAACGACTTTTAAGACGGTTGCAGAAAGAGTATATTGTTTTATTCGGATTAAACGTGTCACTTTGTTTGACAAGCAATTATGTTTGCAATTGCGAGGCGAAGCGTAGCGTCGCCTAGCTATCGCAAAATATTGAAAATCAAACAGAGCCACTTTTAATCCGAATAATACATACTATTTTATATGCAACCTAGAAAAGTACAAAATATTTAAAATTCCAGATGACTGATTGATTTGACGTTTCGTATTTAAAAATCATTATGACAAATGCATCGGTTGACCAGTTAGAAATTACTTTTAGTTTCTAGAAAGTAAAAGTACTTTTAATCTTAGGAAGTAAAAGTGTTGCATAGCAACATACACTTTCTGTGTCAGTAAGATGAACGTCAAGCTTAATGATGGATTTTGATATTAAAAGTAATGACTTTTAAAACGGTTGCCAAAAATAATAAATATGTGATTTAATGTAAAACTTTGAACCGAAAAAGCCTTAGCTGATAATTTTGCAGCGCTTCCCAAACTATTTAAAGCAAACAAGCAAATTGTTTACTTATAAACTTGCAAAACCCGTATAAGCTCGCAATTGTATTTCTTTAAATAATAGAAAAATGAGCAATTCGTTTTAATTATTACATGCTCAGTATACTCAAAATCTTTTGTAAAACTATGTACTGTATGAATAAAAAAAATCTGAAATGTATATATTCTTTATAAAATACTTTATAGCAAAATAGAAGCACCGTTTTAGTTTAATATAAATATGGACTAGCAGTCCAGTGAGACAAATGTCTCATTTAAAAAAACAAAAAGGACCGTTTTTCAAATAGAACGCGTATTAAATAAAAACTGTACCCAGACCTGGAAGGTGTCAAAGTGGTTGCCTAACCGATCGAGGTTTGAAGGCGCAGAGGGCATCGGAACATTCTGGAAGCTGTCAAAGTGGTTGCCTAACTGATCGACGTTTTAAGGCGCAGAGGGTCGCAGCTCCGTTTGGCTGCTGTAACAGTTTTTATTTAATATGCGTTCTATTTGAAAAACGGCCTTTTTTGTGATTTCTCGAAAACCGGAAGTGTCACGTGACTGAAATTCGGTTCCTGACCTGACATGACCATTGCAAACATATAACTTTCATAACTTTTTTCTCTATCTCTTACGGTTTGGCTGCTGAAACAGCGTCCCGGACAGACAAAACGGCGCCGGCGTCCCAGACAGACAAAACTGCGTCCCAGACAGACACGTCTATTAGATAAATGATCATTTAATTGAGTTTTACTCCAGTGACTATTTTAAATAAAAAAAAATTGTTATAGGCGAATTAACAAGAAAGGAGGTCAAATATTCAAACGAAAATCCATAAAATTAGTGTGTTGATCTTACAGGTAGTAAATCCGTGTTACAATTTATTAGATCTTTGCGATGCTGACAGGGGCCTTCGGTTGCGAGTACTTACAACGTAGCGAAGAACCATGCCACACCAAGTAACCAGAAATTTGCTTGCGGTAGCGTACGGTATCTTATTTGTCGATTCTTGTGTAGACCTGACCTATAGACTTGCAGGTATGGCTTAGATGGAAGCGGGTTAGGCCATAAATTTCTGTGGTGGAACGGCACGAGATACTCCATTTCAGTTTTATAAGTAGCTAACTAACGACCTTCCGATATTGACTATTATCGGGGGCGGAGCGGAAGAAAAAATAAGCTAAATAGAAAAACACATGGTAAGAACTGAATTAATTAACGTAGGACATAGGCACCAACAAGCTCAGCTGCCTTTCTAGCTATTAATTATAAACCATGTGGTTGTGCAGAATTCCACCAAATAGTATGCATTTTCAAAAGGTGTTCCCCTATTTTGCTTCAGAATGAATACAAAATTCTGGAAAATTCTCAGTGTCTCCAAGGAGAACAACCTTTTGCTATTATGGGTACAGCAAGGCAACAATTGGAATCCGAAAACCAAGAAGTTCTTTTCTATAATTTTCAAAATTTTCTAAAGTTAATTTGCAACAACTTACGTTACTGCCCAAAAAATGCCAAAATTAAAACTTTGACATTGAGAATTTAACGTTAAAGTAGTTACCTATCTATAACTATGAGAGTGGAGTTGCATATGAATCAGGGGGAAATACAACAGCGAACCAATTTTGTAGGTAATCGGCTAATTAATATTGGCTGATCATAACTTTGACATCTATAAACAAGCATTGGCTTACATTTGCATATTTTATTCACACATTGTTATCCCTGATAAGCACAAAAAGGGTGGTGGAATAATACTTACGTTAATGCTCAATGAAGCACTCAAAGCCCTCAATTGCCTCACTCAGCCAATGCCTAGATGAGTCACTATCAATCGCTAATTAGGGGTCGCCGGTCAGCTTTCAGCCGAAGACGGCCGTGGGTTCCTTAGATGGGGGGGATGGCGCCACCAATTTAAGGATAACAAAGCAGTTCCTAACCCCCTAATTCAACGATTGATAGGTTCCGCTCCAGCTAAATTGGAACACTGTAAACCTAATAAAACGGCACAAAACTGAAGTTAAACAATTAAGTGCAGGGGAGATAATTTCGTTTTATTCACTAGCAAAGCCGGGCACACACATAAAATACATATATGTAAAAGTTTAGGGCCCATGTAAATGCATATAAATGCCTCAAGGATCCTTGTTTGCAGAATGGGGTGGCCAATTAAAACACCAAATCATAAAATAGGGGAGATTCCTGGAAGATCCCGAGGAGTGACGTTAATTTAAATTGGTGAATTATAAGCGGGCAATCACCCCAGGAATTTCTATAGCGCCCTACATAAAACAATTAAATTCTCATATCGTAGCTAAAGTGAAAACTACGGTAAAGTGAAGCCTCGTACTTTACAGATTAAAATTCGTGATACGAATGATGCGTCCAGACAATAATAAATATCTCGCGCTGGTATATCGCGCTAATCTCAATTTAGAAGCAAATTACTAACGGCAGTCCTTTATCGATGGAAACACATCCTCGCGTGCAGCCCGGTTCGCTTGCTGGCCACCGGAAGCACAGTTAGTAGAACAGCAATGGTTACCTTGAGCTGGTTCGAGACCGTCTTAGTGTTGATACATCACATGGACGGACTTCCGTTTACTTGATGGCATAACCAGGGAGGTCTGTAGCTCGTCAGTTGAGCGCGCCGAGATAACGCTATCAAAGAGCGCACGAGTGCGCATCGGGCTGCAAGCTGGGGTATCCGGAGCTTAATTGGGGCCCATAACGTGCGGGGACTAAATTATTGAAGCAAACGTTAGCTGGTAAAAGGGGCTGAAAACGGTCGTACTCACACTAACTTTCCCAAATGTCTTGCTCGGAAAGTTTTGGCGTCAACAAAAATCTGCCCCAGGCAGTATCTCTAACCAAAGGGTAAGAACTGTCTAGACATGAATAAACACCTTCCTCTTCAAAATCGCGACCTCGAACAGCGCCCTTCCAAGGACCTTCTTTGTTCGAACGCCGGGACAAGGTGAGAGCACAAAACCGATGCAACGGTGGCGTATCAGCTATGCGCAAAGTTTCATACCTTCTTTTGGTACATGCAGTAGTCCCAAAATGGGAGAATTTGGTAATCCTTACCAGCTGCGCCTTATAAGGGGCAGCTAAGAAATTATTCTGTGGCTGAAAAAGTAAAATACTCTATCTTCTTCTGAAAGAAAGTAACAGGAATGTCAAATACTATGAGGTATGCAAGGAACAATAATTAAGCAATAAATGCTTGAAGGTACCGCAAATGTGTTTTACGAGATATCCGGGACATGATAGTGTAGTAAATGCAATGTTAGTGTAATACAAAGCGGCCATGGGCTGTTAACTATTGATTTAGTTTTGGTAAATTACATTAAATGAGAGTTGCCAAACTGGATGATACATGCTAATTTAATTAATTAACAAGCAGAAATTTAATTAATCTAGCAAACCAGTTGCTAACATGTTCTACAACGACGAAATTTGTTTTAGATGGGTAAGTACTAATAACAATAATAAATGTTAAGTTCAAACTTTAGATACTTTCATGCAATTATACAGAAAGATAAAAATACATTTGGAAACATTTTAATAGTTATTTACTTTGATCTCATAGGTTGCAAATTCTATATATTACTTATAGACTTCAACAGAAAAAAGCTATGTTTATGTAATCTATATAGCCATGAAGCAAAGTAAAATTTTAATTTTCAAGAAAGGTTTGTTACGTGTATAATGCGTCTATTTAGGTTTACAGGTAATTGAGCGCGGTCTGATTAAATTTTGGGTCTATGGCGGATAGTTTGAATTTCGCGCGTCTCCTTTCTTCGCCTTGAGATGTTTCTATCAGTACGCGTAGCGATTAACTGGCCGTGCTGAATTTTAGCCGCCTCTTTCGTATGTGCAACGGTTTCGAGCAGCACTGCTTCCATTTTGGTCGCTCAGGAGTCGGCAGGCTTTCTGGGGAAGTTATCCTGTGAAATAATGGGTTATCCCTGGCTGTGTTAGCGGATTAAGTATCTCTGGTCGACTTTTTAAAGAGTAATATCTCTTACGTCAATTTGGTGCAGCATCTGGTAGCGAGCTGTTGGATTTCGTTTTGCATTTGGCCCATCTTTGAGGTAAGTTCGTTTAAGCTTTCGTTGTGCCGCGTGTTTAGACGTTTTGTAGTATCTCTGGACGTTTCTTCGAGCTATTTGTATGGGGTTTAGATCGACGTGCACATGGTGTCTGCTGGTCATGTATTCATGTATAATTAGAGCAGTCGTTTCTTCGAGTCCGTCATGCTTGTAGGGGAGCCTGAAGTCAGTAGTGGTTTTAGAGATTTCCTGCAGTTATTGAGCTTGGTCTTGTCCCGGTCTTCATTCTGCCGTTCTGTAACGTTCAACGACCTGGAGCTATTTGTGCCAGGAGCTCAACGATATAGTCGATGGTTGCTGTGCGCTCGTGGTGAAGTCTGCCAGACTTTCCCTAGAGTTACTTAATATCCTCGTAACTTGCTTTTGCGGCACTGTGTTGACAGAAAGTCCTGTCTGGGCTCCTTCCGAAACCCGTGGGTTTTACGTTTGCCGTCAAACTCTTGCCGTCAATTGTACTTTTGTTTAACAATCTCAACGACTACCTTTCAGGGCCCATTCGAATGTTGAAACTAATACAGTTAATAATTTTCATCCTCGGAGCCCATTGTTAATCCCGCAACACTTTTAACTTGTATGTTGGTTCCACTTAACGTAGTCTGTCCGTCTTTATATTTTTTAGAATATTATAAATGTATATTTGCTAGTAACATTATTCGGGTTTTATTGTTTTGAAGTACAACTGATTTTTATGTAGTTTTAATGAATGATCCTATATATGTATATATGTATTATCGGCGTTCATATACATTGATATTATTACACTGTCCTGTTTATCTTACTGATACCTAGTTTTGAGTGCTTTCTTTCAGAGATTTTGCTTTTGGGAATATATTTTGAATTTACCAATTTTTTGTGATATCTGGATACACTTGTAATTGACAGATTTGTTGGTGCCTTTGATTGATATGCAAAATAACTTCAGTACTTTATGTTGAACTGCACACCGTCTTCACTGAGGTAGTCGGCCTATAATTGTAGAAACGTAGTTATTCCATTTTGAGAGATTATAGACTAGGAATCAAAATTTGGTATCAGGTTCCTTTTATATCATATATAAGACAAAGCTAACATGACAGTATTAATTGTTATGGCTACTAAAAAATATTCGTACGGGCATAATTTTTTCTTATGGTTCTTTGAAGTTTAGCGTTTATCAATGAACAATAAAGTAATGAATTTGTGCGCACTGTCGGACTTTTGTAGAAGCAAGACTTGGCTAACGCCCCCATCAGAAAATTCTACCGCCGTTCGGAAATTTCTCACTTTCTCTAGCAGTTACAGCACATAGTATTCCTTATACTCGTATATCGCTAAATATGATTTTAAGATAACTACAAGATAGGGCAATGATGGAATAAAAACGTAAAACCGTTATGTTACGTAAAGATATTCACTCATCACCCTGGGACTATTTCCCCAGTAGAAACATAATATTCACAAAAATTGCATAAGTAAAGAAAGGCACGAGTTAAATAGAAAAAGAAAGCATTCATTGTGAGAACATAAGGGAAGTTTTGAAATGTGTGGACATGGCCGAACTACAGAGTCCTGAGCCCAAAATAAGACGATTTAACACCTCATTCACAGTTTATTTAAGAAAATAATTTTCTCTATAACAAGAGAAAGCTGATATTCGGTTTGACACCTTATCCGAGTATAAGACCTTTTTAAGATGATATTAGTTATTATTGGTGGACTACTAATGGAAGAAATTTCGATCAGACAGTAACTCGTTAATGGCAAGGCCGATAGTTTTTAGTTATTTTTTAGAAAGAGACGTTTGTAACTCATAGGGAACCAAATTGCAATGGTGCGGTTTGGGGCCGCGCCGTTTTTATCAATATTTTTTCTCCTATTGCCAGCCAGCTTAATAGCAATCCTATATCTTTTACTTTATTTACCTTAGTCATCGTTAAGGAAAGGCTCTGTTGAAATGAAAAAAAAATTGACCTGTACTCGTGCGATTCTGAAAACGTTACCTTCAAATATCGATTCAAATGAAAAGCCAATTTGTTATATTGTACATTTTCTGTAAAAATAACAATAACAATAAACCTAAATACTTAACCACGACGCGGGTAGTTGTTTGTACCCCGCCATTATTTTAACAATAATGTCAATTTACTCGCAAAAAGCTGTTTTACTATGTATGTATATCAACAACGATTAACTTATACTCCGAGAACCGTTTATAATACGCATGCACCACAATATTGGCGATATGAACAATGTTAAATCATTTCGAAAGCTGTTTTTACGGAGATGTTCAAGCGCTGTGCGCATATAACTATAATATTAGTTCACTCACCAACAGTTGTTTCAACCGAGGTTTTTGTGCTTACAGCACTTGCTTCTGCTGTACCGAGCGTTTGCAAGTAACCTAATTTGATCTGAGTCGGTCACCTGCAGCGATGACTAATAAATTCCAATTGCGTAATACTTGTACATGGGCTCCCCCAGTTCCTCACAGCGTCGCCTTTGCTATTGAGTCACTTTATGACACGACCGCTTCTTTAGTTGGTGCCTTGTTTCCAAACTGCAATGTCTGCCGGACTTCCGTATCTCTGTACAGCTAACCGATGACTATTTCAATGATTCTCTTTGCTTGTAGTTCCCTAAGAAGTCCGAAAATCTCGTATACGACTGACTCTGGAACACACCTGACAAAGCTTGCACGCCCGGCACTGAAACGCGGCATGCTCAGCAATTGACGCACATTTTTCAAAACTCATTGGCGTGTTTTAAAACTAACTATGAATATATCTATCAGTAAAAGAACATACGTTTATGCCCAAGTCAGCTGTATATTAAAACTTATTCTAAACACAATCAGACGAATCAGGTCAAGTAACCGCTTCAAATTTCATACGAAATATTATTAGTGAAAAGCAGGTACAACAATAAGTTTTCCCCATGCAAATGCCGCTTCTATGCAAAAATGTACTGCTTTCTGTACAACATCTCTGCATTATTACAAATGGAGAAGTTTGATAACTGATGAGGAATTGCTGCCACAATTAAAAATTTGCTTTAATTAATTTTTTACTGGATGTCTACATCATATCGCTTTCCAAAAAGCACGGCACATTCAATAACATTTTTTGTGTAAATCCTACCAGGTATACGCAATTACGAAAAAAAAAATCGGCTTGGTCATTAAAAATTAAAAATCGGTATCGTGACACCCATGTTTCATCCGCTGGTGGTCCACCGATAACATACTAACCAGTATCATCTCAACATCTGTATGGAGTGTCTTACTAGATATCAGAGAAAGCTCTATAGTATTTTTTTCTAACGAAGTTGAGTTAAATAGTATTATTTTGGGTCGAGGAATCTGTGGTTAATTTGTGTCTACATATTTTGGAGGCACTTTGTATTTTATTTCTCCTCAACGTTAAAATGCGAAGAGACAATTAATCTGTCATAAAACTTAACATTTATCTGCAAAGTAAAGATCCCGCATGAAATTGTATACAGTTCGTGTCAATGTTGCTGGAACCATATTAATCCTAATCGATTAAGCCATTAACTTATTTATACATATATATTATTTATTAGGTGGGGCGATTAGAATCGGTAATTACAAGCAGCATACATTAAACTTCCTTTATTTGGTTCGCTACAGGAAGGCAATTATAGAAACTAAAGTTCCCCTAAAACTAATAGTACCTGAAGCTACAGTAATATATACAATAATTGGTTCGTAATTCCCCTCATAAGGGTGAATATGACTATCTGGGTTCAAGTAAATTATTAAAATATTTGTACTATAGTGTAATTTAGACAAATTAGATACTGATAATAGACAAGCAAGTATTTTGTAAGAGACAGTATTGGTTGGGCAAACAGCCACTTGCCTCTCATTGCCTTTTGAAATAACGAAGAGGGCGAGGAGTGCTTCCTAGAAGTATAATTTTATAAGTCGGTTAGATTAGACGATGCATGATATATTTGAACATTGTAGCAATAGCAATGCATTATTATTTAAAGTTTCTAAAAACATAATATTATTAATTGTCTCTCATCATCAAAAGATGGATGTACTAAAATTCTTTATGACAACAAACCCTTGATATTATCCAGTAGCGCCGCTTTGATACAGTTTTATGTGTGCCGTAATCTACGTAAACGCAATAGCCATCCATAAATATGTTTATTTAGACAATACCCTGGTAAGATTAATTTAATCCCACAAAGCGTAACGTCTACAGAAATCAAACCCTTAAGCATAGATTAAACCTACCCTCAGCAAAGTCGAAGGCGTTCTGAAATTAGTTGCCGTTCAAGTAACAGTGATTAATAATGCGATACATCCATAAAATGTTTCCGTAATAAATGGTTATGAAGCCGCTTTGAAGATATGCATCACCGATGAGACATGCATAAATAAGCACCTTCCAACACTTCTGTTGCGTGTTAACCCTAAAATTTTACGTCGTAACGTGCGCTGTTGTGTTGTGTAAATAGCACACTTAAGGCGTTGTATTGGAGCTTATCTTTGAGCAATAAATTTGTTTATTCTGGCACGTTTAAACAGCATGCGATAGCGATCACTTCCACAAATTGCCATGTATTCTGCTTAGTAAAATTACGTGATTTCCTATATTCTTTATATATTAACTTTATCTATGTTCCTTATTTTTAATGTTTTGAGATGTACAGGTTTAATATACAATTAACGAGATATTACTTTCACCCTATGATCAGATCCCATGTTTCCCCTCTATTAATTTCATTTGGTTATCAACGTTGTAACATATTTCATTTATCTATACATGCCCTACTGTGCTTTTGTTCGACCTGTTTTTAGTTTCATGCTTGCTGGCATTTGCTATAGTACTAACTTTAATGTCGTATCTAGTCGTCTCTTTTTGGTCAATTAGTTTTACATTAAATATCCCAAAATATCGCTTTATTTGTTCTACTGCCCTTTCCAGCACAGGCATTCAACTTTTATACACACCCTACATCAGTGGCGTTTTGTTAGTGGCACAGTAGATAAGAGAAAGCGATGTTATTCGAGCATATAATCAGCCCCAGTGGTGAATGAAAGTTGGCTATAAATAGACGAT
The DNA here is from genome assembly GCA_940337035.1 of Agriotes lineatus. Taxonomy (NCBI): domain Eukaryota; kingdom Metazoa; phylum Arthropoda; class Insecta; order Coleoptera; family Elateridae; genus Agriotes; species Agriotes lineatus. The sequence goes on along the minus strand of OW679196.1, from coordinate 79,126,927 downwards.
TTTGTAAATAGCTGTATGAGAACTTTTCGCATCCCTGAAATATATTGCGTAGCAACTGAAACTAATGAGTTTTATCACGTAAAGGGTTAATGCGCTTTTTATTGCTCTGTTCCATATCTAATATCGCTTTCTTCAGCTTTAACTTCATTTTGGATGTGCAGCGAGTATTTGTTGTTTTGTTTAACCTCCTCCATAACTGTGCCTGTAGTTTATTTAGAAAATTAAGTTTTTATTTTTCTTTATTTGGTCTTGTACATTGCAAATAAAACATTTAGGTTCATTTCAAAAATGTGGACTATAAGGTTGGGTGTTTTGGGTTTCAATGGGAATAATGACGCGAGTGGTACAATTAGTGTTTATACTTTGAAGGGGGGGGGGGTATATTGCTATGGTTTTAAGCCCTATAATTCAACTCTGTTAGCATTGCCAAATTAATGGCGACCTAAGCGTGAGGATAGTAAATATAAAATATACCACGTTGATTGCCACTACAATATAATTGTTACCAATTATTTTGGGATGGTACGTCTCTAAGTAGGTGCTATATAATATGTTATTAATTTAATAAGGGTACCACCCAAATATTTTTGTATTTGTTTTATCAAATCTCAGGTTGATTAAAAGTGACTTGTAAATTGTATTATCATGTGTAGGTAAATCATTATATTTGGGTTTCTCCAGAAGCTTCGGACCCCCCTATTATATTGTGTTCTATTTTGATTCCAATTTGAGTTATTATTATTGTTTCTTCTTTGGTACTGATTATTATTGTAGTTATAACGACCTTCTTGTCGATTGTTATTGTAATTATAATTATTATTAATGTTTCTATTAGGCCTAAAGTTATTGTTGAAACTTTCTTCCCATTTTCTCTTACTAGAATTTTGATAAATGTTACTTCAGGGATTCGTTTCCTTCTCGTTGTGGACGGCTAGGTCATAGTTCCGTACGATCTCTAAAAAGTCCCTCAGCGTTTTTACGTTTTGGACCGCTACTGCCCTAGTGATCTCGGCCTCCAAATGTCGGGATAAATGCTGTATTATCTCCTCCTCCGTTAGTCGTGGGGTCAGGTATTGGGCTTCGTTATACCGGTGCATCACGTAGATTTCCCTCAATGTATTGGCCGGATGTGAGCTCTGTCCTTACTTGGGCCTGGTGTGAGTTGCTCCAATATTGCTGTGTAAACAACTCCTTAAATTCGTTGTACGTCGTGTACTTGCACTTGATGATGCTGTGCCATATCTCGGCGTTGTTTCTCATAGCCATGTTTATGATTTGGAGCTTTCGGAATTCCGTTGGTATGGTTCGCATTAGGTGGTCTAGCTTTGCTAGGAAGATCATCGGCAACTCGCCGTTCCTCCGGGTATCATTTCGTTGTTTAAGCTGGTAGTCACTGTGCTTTCCGGGAGTTCCTGTACCTGTTCGAGCCTCTCATGTATCCCTTGTATTTCCCTCGTGATCCTATTATCGACCAGGGCAACGTGGTGTGCGTTTCGGCTCTGTCCCTCTTGTATCTTGACCCACTGTTCGTCTGTTTTGGTCGCGGGACTGATTAACCCAAATTCAAGCCCTTATTGATGTTGTGCTTGTTATTCCTGTGTCTTATTTTCGACACCCTTTATCCTGTCTTTAATTTCCTCTCCTTTCTGTCCGATCTTTTCTTCTACCACTTCTTTTTGTAGTTCTTGTTTCATCTCATCTTTGGTTGTGTCCTTAAATGTTTCTAATTTTCCCTGTAGGCCATCAATTTTAACTTCCAACTCTTGTTTATTATCTTGTTGTATCCTTACTAACTCTTGCTTTAAACCTTCAACCATCAAATTGGTGTGATTATACCCCCTAGTTTCTCTCTCTTCTGCTTCTTGCGTCAAATCTTGTTTTAATTCCTGCACATTCTTCCTGCTTGCTTCCTGTAACTTTCTATCGCGTTCCTCAGCTTCGATTTTATTTGCCTCAAGTAATCTTTTTTCCCGTTCTTCTGCTTCCTGCCGAATTGTTTCTTGCAACTCCTTTTTGTTAGTCTTGTTTTCTTGCTGTATTTGTATTATCGCTTCCATGATTGCATTTAATTCAAATGTTTGCTTTGGGGCTTGGGGCTGTTGTTCCTCTGCCTGGTTCCCTGATGTTCTTCCTCTGCTGCAGGCTGTCCTTGTACTTCACTTGTTTCTTCTGCCTAGTGCTCTTCCTCCTTTCCTTCTTCCATTTTCTTCATTCCTCTCGTACGCTTATCCGTCATTTTTAATGTTTTATTTATCAATAGTTAGGCAAAAACAAAGCGCTTGCACTTACGAGAAACGCTACCCACACAAATAATAAATCAGGGTCAAATTTGAAATATCATGTGGATAGAAGTTCCAGTAACTAAGCAGTATTTTACCTAACTGCCACTGTTAATAATCGTTCTTTATAATTAAATTCGCCTACCCGTTAGGATGTCTTAATTTTTGCTAATTTACTTTTGCCACTACGTTGTTGAGCCAATTATTTTGTTTACGCTCCGCGTTGGGCGCCAATTATATTGTAGTGGCAATCAACGTGGTATATTTTATATTTACTATCCTCACGCTTATGTCGCCATTAATTTGGCAATGCTAACAGAGTTGAATTATAGGGCTTAAAACCATAGCAATATATAAAGTTTTGGAACTTATGTCACAAATCAAGGAGTCGAGCATCAACTTATTACATATTTGAAAGTCATCTTCTCTTTCAATCGCAATTGTGGTGCAGTTTAGTCAAAATCGTATAATATTTTGCATGATAACTCCATATCTCTTTTATAAACTCCTCCTGGTGGGCTCAACGGACATTTGGAAGTGTTATAAAACAGAAAACAGATACTTAACGGATAACTGTAACATTTCTAAAAGCCTGCTAAACGTGTTGCTTTGTCAGACTACCGCAAGTATGTAAAAGCAAGTGAAGTTTGAACACAATAATGCAATAGAGCTTTAAGGAGAAAAGCGAATAAACTTCAAAGATATTGTAATCGTATAATGCTTCCAGCAATTCTGGTTGCATTGCAATCGTACGAATAATAAAGAAGGATTCAAATAGACCCAGAATAGGTATTCTATTTATTGCAACAATAAGTCACTGGTAAACATTGATAATTACATAAGACATGATTAGCAATAACTGTAATTTAATTAACAGAAACTGGTATTTGACTGAAACAGTATCGGCAGAGTTGCGTTCAATATATTTTTAGTAGTTTGTGCTCGGTATGGCAAATGTATCTAATTTATGACTCACAGGTTACTTTTGTAACGTCAAGACATGATAGTGATTTTGCTTAAGTACGGTGGTGTTTTGAAGCATTACAAAATTTTTATGCAGAATTCTGTATTCATATCATTATGCCAACAATCAATAACGCAGCTAAAGGGTTCAAAAAGCAGTGTAAGAAAGCAAGGGAATGTAAAGAGCACGTGAAAAGCACCCTGAAAATGATAGAAGACCGCAATACAGTGCTAAATAACATGTGAACCCGTGTTTATAAACTAAAAGTGCATGAAATTAATCAAAGTGCTGTTAAAGTGCTCGGGAATGACATTTAGCAAAAACAATTTAATATTTAAGGAAAAACATTGCAAAAAATTACTTAAAACACTTGTTAATTTATTGCTATGATATCTAGATATTCAATTGTGATTGTTTATTAGGGAAGCCAAGTCAGACGCAATTTTATAATATTGGCCCCCAAGTTTGAATTGATTTCGTACATTAAAATTTATTATTTGTGCCAGTTGTTGGGTTTTATTTTTTCGCCAGTGTGCAGAGCCCAGTTGTGCATAATTTAATATAGTTCCAAAGTGCAGTTCCAGAGAAAATTGATCCTGAAGCTTCGCCCATTTGTGTTTGACTTTGAAGCGATATTTTGGCAAGTTGTGGTGTGCGGCAAGCAGACAGCAGTGTTTAGAGTACAGAGGGGTCCTTGTTTGTGGCATACAAAAAGGTATCAGCAGTTAAAGGCGTTTCAGAAGGCCGGTACGAGGTTGGCATCCCTCGAAAACGTAATCCGGGTCCGAGGTCAACTTTTGAAGCCAGTTTGGAGAAGGCTGGAAGCCGATGGAGGTGCAGTCCAAGGTACAAAAAATAGGGAAGACTTTGTTCGCGGTCCAGAAGCAGGTAAAACCCACCAGGAGCGTTCCAGAAGGAAATTTCGAGCTTGGCGTCACCCCATTTTGCAGTAGACACGAATGAATTCGTAAAGCAGGAAATACAACAGTTTCCTGTTGGTGCCCTATAATGTAGAAAGAAAACAAATACAGGTTAGCTAAACAACTTGATTCGTTAAATTGCGTTGTCATTGTTTATCTGAGGTGAATTTATTAATTGTTGGTCGGTTTGCGTTCAATTATGCTGGATTTTTGTGTGTGCGATCAGCTCTGTTTACATTAAACATTTGAGGTTAACTGTCACTCATTAATATCGAGCATTTGCTATTGCAGAATAAATTTTGTACTGTGTGTTACAACCTAACCCTTTGATATTGGAGTCTCAGAAAGGTAGCCGAAGTATTAATTTGAGTAGTTGCCAATAATTAAAATAAACGGGACAACATACCATTTATTATTGCATTTAAATAAAACAATCATAATTTTTAATAGTCCCTGAAAGAGCCAGTTATTCAAATTAAAACTGATAGTATTTGTGATAGGCTATTTTATATATTTTAATATATTATTATAACACACTTATCTCCAGCAAGAGAGTGGGGTATAATATTACTACAACGTATATGAACGGAAGCCTAAAATTAGTTTATTAAAGTTAAATAGGGATTAAAGCATTTTAGATGTCAAACAGGAGGGTTGAGGTTATGAGAAAGTTCGAAAAATTAGTTTTGCAATGCATGCAATCGAATGTATATTATTGTTATTATTACTATAATTATCCAACAATATACTTTGAAAACAACGTTTAAAAAATGTGCATGACAATAAAATAGCTTGCATATTTTATTTCAAAATCACTTGCGTGGTTAACGAAGTCAGCAGTATGGCCATACCAAAAATTATTGCACGCTAAACCCTCGATACGTCAAATATGCTAGAATCATCCCCATCAACAGTACAAGTATAAATGTGATGATTCATCAACTGTGACGGAGAACGTATAGCAAACTATCATGGCTGGAGTAATAACATCGAACTAGTACAAGAAGGTACTTAAAATCAAATACTTAACAGAAATCGAAGCTGTGCAGCGGCCGCCATTTTAAAATATGGCGACTAATTAATGGTTTTTATTACATAATTCCTTAACCGTTGCAGATGTACACAAAAGTGTTAGATAAAAATATAGGCCATAATAAAATAACCGTTTTCCCCAGAACCTAACGGTTTTGAAGTATGAGCTGTATAATGTTAATAATTTCTCAAAAATACCAATTTTGGACGAAATGCACTATAAAATACTGCTTACTATGTCCTCAGTCAAAGTTGGTGATAACTGCTGTTTACTGATCAAACGATTATTGAAAATATATTTATACTTATCGAGCGTCTGGGACTTTGTTGTCCCATGTTATAAGGTGAGAAACAATTTTCCCCCTTGCAGTTGCTATGTCTTAGTTGGAGAAAATTTTCAATAAATAATGCAACTGCTTGTCGCAGCTTGCTCCTGATATTTCCAAAGAGTGCTAAGGTGTTGTCACAAACACAAATGACAACATCTAGTAGCAGAAAAGGGTTTAGGGTTTTTCTGTGCAAATTTCGTTGACAACCGTCCTTACTTTCTCAATAGCTGCTGCTACGATAGGCATATCAGCATCAACTTCGGCCTATTCTGCATGGAATTATTAACTTGCAGCTAGATATTGTGTAAGAAATTGTTTCTTTCTATTTTGCAAGAAAATCCGCTGGCTTTTTTATGGCTACACTATTCTCGCTGACATTTACATCTGCTGATGTTCTTCTACAGATCATAATTCCAAAACACTTCGGATTAGAAGAAATGGTAAAAACAAGAATTGTGTATTGTATTATAGTTTATAATTTTTAGTTGAAACTTTTTTATAACTGCTTTCGTTACGAAATTATATAAAAATGAAACAAAAATGATTCACCATGGCGGCCGCAGCACAGCTTTGATTTTAGGGGACTCTGGGTATATTTAATTATAAGATAAATGTAACACCTCTACCAAGTTTCTTGCTTACAGCAATGTTTTTAAAGTTCGTGTATTTTTTTGGATTATTTTTCCTGCACTAAGGTGTTGTTTGTACATCAAACACGCAGTTACAAAGAATACACTTTCAAAATATCAGAATTTTGCTTCTACAGGAAGGACAGAAATGCAAGTACATATAACTAAAAAGTATTTCTTGGAGGCGATATTTTGCATGCAGATTATATGCTTAACTGGCATGAAACCGAGAGAATTTCGAAGAAATATATACAGGCTGAGCACCTTCAAAAATAAAATTTTGTTTATTTTTGCTTTAACTAAGAAATAGATAAAAGCAATAGTTTACACATAGCTCAGAGTTTATTATTCGTGAAAATGAGACCTAATAAATACAGGGTAAATATCACAAATGGGACAGAATAGTATGGTGTCTTTATAACGCAGCAGAAACCCGTACAATTCGAGCATGGTCGTGACTCAGTTTTCAAGCGGCTGGCCCGAGTGGCGGACTCCAGCGGTGGATTAAAAAGCGAGATCGAAATATTAACCTTATTCGCCTGGAAGCGCCGAATTCGAATCCCAGCGGACTACTATTTTTTATTTGGAAAATGATGTAATTCGAGCGAGGAAGTTCTGTGTAAACCCCTTTACAGGTTTTTTGTAAATAAATTAGGTTTTCACATACTGGCTACAATTACATAAATTTACAATGCCTATATATGCCTATTTTAGTTAGCTTTTAATTTTGATATACCAGCATACGTATAAAAGCTATTTGTGCAACAACTGCTAAAAGTGGACGTTTATGCACGCGTTTGAACACAATATTTTTTCTATGGCCTTAAATTTACTGTTATTAATCCATAAATGACGATTTAACAAACGTTTGCACTTATGACCTTGACGCGCAGGTGAATGTTCTGCAGCCAGTAGCTGTCAAAGTTAATTATCAACGATAATTATAAATGTACACATTTTACTTTATTCATTACATAATGCTTTAATTATTTAAAAAACACTTTACCTCTAACGAAAGAAGTAACTAGAACACTTTATAACCTCACTTCCATTTCAAAATTCTAAATTCGACACCAGCTGTTGACTTTTAGTAGATGGCCTAAAAGTAAACGCTGATTTCACTTTTTACACACTGATTTATATAACGTCACGTTTAGTGAATAAAGCTAGCCCTAAAAGGCCTACTTTTAGTAGTGGTCGTAGAAAAATGTCATTCTAAAGATTTATTTTAAAATGCAGCACTGCCTATTCGTACTGTACTTTCTCCCACGTCGATATTTAGGATTAGTTACGCCACACGTTGTTCTTCGAAATTTGCAAACCCAAACTCTGCACTTTACCAGACGGTGGGTTTGTCTCTTGTTGAAGTGAGTGAAAATTTAAATAATTTTCGAAAAACTTAGGCGACATACCGGGAGATGCAGGTCAAATAATAGCATCAAAATGTGAAAAATCATTGCTGCGAAATCTCAGGTTCCACAAGATGCTGTAAGTGACATAAGTTTTAAATGGAGAAGTTCGATCAATCTCTAATTTGGCACACTGCCATAAATATGCACCACTGTGTTCTTGCCATGCAGGGCGATAGTTTTCATGGTTCGTCGTTCCTATTTTAAATTATAAAATAGTAAACAATAATAGTAAGTTGTACAATTAGTTTTGAAAGTCATACGTTTTTTCATGCATTTGGAGTTTGATAACGAGGGCGAAGCCCAAGTTAATCAAGCAAATATTTGAAAAACAGGACTTTCAAAACGTGTTGTACACGTAGTTTTTTTGCATATTGATCTCTTGGTCGAAATTTAGTGGAAAAGGACTTCGGAATTGACAACTGTCAAATTGACATTTCAATAAAATATTTAAAAAAATTATACTTTTTTCACGATTTTTGCGTTAAAAAAAGTGAACTGTCAATACGATTTTTCGTTAAAAAAGACGACTTTCACGATCGCTATGCAAAAATAGCTATTTATGCAACAAGTGCTAAAAGTCGACTTTTATGCGCGAGACATGAAAATTATGAAACGAAGCCGAAGGCTGAGTTTCATAACATGTCTCGCGCATAAACGACTTTTAGCACGCGTTGCATACAATATTTTATCTACGACCTTAATTTTACCGTTATTAATCCATAAATATCGATTTAAAAAAGGTTCGCATCGGCGACGCTGCATCATAATGAATAGTAGCCTACGCCGCTGGCGATTGTTTGGCCACGCCCGTGCTGTCAAGGTCAGTTACGAAATGTAATTATTGATACTCCACATATGACTGTATTCATTACATAACGCTTTAATTATTTCAAAAACGCTTTACCTGTAACGCAAGAAGCAACTAGAATAGCTTTACAACTTCACTTGTAGTTCGAAATTGTAGTTTTGAACCTCCCTTCACTTTTAGCACATGTGCTAAAAGTAAACAGCTGATTTCTTTAAACACGGTAAACTATAAAACGTCACTTTTAGTGAAACAAGCTAGCGCTAAAAGGCCTACTTTTAGTAGTGGTCGTAGATAAAATCTATTTAAGTGCTAATCTTTATTATTTTTAGGAGCTTTTTACCTACCTTTTTTAAATATTTTTAGTGTTTATCGATCCTAACTCTAGTCATGATATAATTCGCTAGTTTTTCACCAAGCTGTATGCTTGATTAATCAAAGTTAGAAGCCGATTGCGTCGTAAATGGTAAAGGGGATGCATCAAATAACAGGAGAAATCGAAAATCTGAGAATAAATTCCTACAGGTGATCCTGGAATGTGGAAAGTTAGAAGACGGATCGTAAAACAACAGCAAGAGTTACTGTCTTGAACCACAGAAAACGGAAACTAAACGATTACAACTGACGCGGAAAGTCATTTGCACTTTCACACGTTTACAATAAAGGTTTTCTGTGCTACACATGATTCAGATAATAAATAGTATTGAAATAAGTTTACCTGTGATTACATAAACCATTGATCCAATTTCCCTCAATGAAATAGACCTACTACTGAACTTCTTATCAAAACGAATTTCTCCGAGATATTATTTAATACCCAACATAATCTTACAGTACCTTCCAGGCATAGGTATCTGACATCTGCTCTGCCATTTAATGCATGTTTACGACTTGCTTATTTAAAGATAGATAAAGATAAAGGAATTTATTCAGATAAGTATACATATATGCAAATGTAAATACATTAAAATGATACTGACCACAAAAGATAACTTGTGCGTGGCCAGTTTCTATTCATTTTGACAGATTAATATAATAAATTTTATAAATTAAATTGAATTGAATTAATCCTTGCATTCATATTTCATTTGATTATAATTGAAATTAACTTAAAAATCTATTCTTAAAATCTAATAAATGGTCCTACTTAGGCAAGCATAGTAATCCAATGCTTTACTCTTAATCCATTTTTTAATTTTTAATTTAAAAATATTCAAAGAAGAAATATTTCTCAAATTTATCGGAATCTCATTGAACAATTTTGTACATAAATAACTGGCATGCTTTTGTGAAACTGATTTCATTGTTTTGAGATTGATAACCAGATGCTTTTCTTTACTTCGAGTTTGATAGGAATGAGCGCACAATGTAAAAAATGTATGATGTTTAAAAGCAAAAATAGCCAATGTGTATAGATATAATTGCCTAATGGAAAAAATATTTGTTTCTGAAAAAAGTAGCTCCGTGGAGTAAGTATAATCTTTATTGAATATAATTTTTATTACTAATTTTTGAAGAATTTCTAAAGGAAGCAAATAGCAGTCTGCTACACCACCCCAACCTATTATTCCATACTGAATAACAGATTGAACTAAGGCATAGTAAACGTTTAATATTGTTTCCCTTTTTAATATAGTTTTAAGCAATTTAAATTTATATAAAGATTTCCTAATTTTAGTTGCCGTTTCTTCTAAGTGTTTTTTCCATCTCATGTTTCCGTCAATGTATATTCCAAGATATTTAATATAATTCACAGATGTAATAATTTGAGTACAGTTGCAATTATTTTTATTGTTATTCATACACTTGGATGAGTGAATGCAAATATTTGTAATAGGTGGAGTAATTTGTTGTGTTAAGGAAAAATATATAAACTTGGTTTTAGACAAGTTCAGCGATAGCAAATCGGTTTTTAATTTATGCATTATACGTGCCATTCCATCTTCCGCCTTGCATACTAGTTCCTCATGACTCTCTGCCGCAAAGACAATAGCTGTGTCATCAGCAAATGAAATTATGTCACCGTTTACATTCAGGTTCGTAAGATCGTTTATATAAATCAAAAACAACAAAGGTCCCAATACAGTTCCTTGTGGAATTCCCATTTTAACGATTAATTTATCACTCAAAGCTTCATTTACCGTAACTTTTTGTGTTCTGTCTGATAAATAAGATTTAATCAATTCAATTGCTGTACCTCTAATTCCAAGATTTTCTAATTTGCGACAGAGGGTCATGTGACACACAGTATCAAAAGCTTTTGCAAGATCCAAAAAAACAGCTAACGTTTTTTTACTGTTGTCTAGATTATTATGTATTTTGCTAGTGATTGCATATATTGCATCATTAGTGCCAACATTGCTACGGAAACCATATTGATTACTAGATAATATTTTAAATTTGTCCAAAAAATTTATTAGCCTTTCTTTAATACATTTTTCAATTACTTTCCCTAAATTGCTGGTAAGTGATATAGGCCTATAATTATTAACAACTGTTTTATCACCAGACTTAAATATGGGAAGAATTAAACTATTTTTAAAAACTTGAGGAAAACATCCTGTTTGAAAACATAAATTAGTAATGTGCACTAATGGTTTTAATATAAATTGTGTTATCGCTTTAATGGTATTATTGCTAATACCATCAACTCCACTAGAATTGGTATTTTTCAAGCTTTTGATGTATTTATTAATTTCAATTTCAGTTATGGGCAATAAGTAAATAGTATTTGGGTTGTAACTATCCAAAAAAGAATCATTATCCGTCTTATCAATCAACTTTGCCATATTCGTACCGACACTCTGGAAAAACTCATTGAAATAGTTAGCTTTATCTGCATCATGTTCAATAATATTATTTGTATCATCAACAATAACTCCAATTTCCGAAGTTTTTTTAGAATAATTAGTTATTTCATTGATAATTTGCCATGTCTTTTTTAAATTGCCAGAGACCTCATGTAATTTTGATTTATAATAATTATCTTTAGCAGTTTTAATTAAGCTTGTCAATTTATTTCTGTAATTTTTGTAGTATATAATTAATTGTAAATTATGCGAATCCTTTAATACCTTCTTACTAACTTTATCTCTGTGTCTAATTGAGTTTAAAATTCCATTTGTCATCCAAGGTTTAATTTTTCTGTATTTTGATTGAATCCGGACAGTAGTCTGTGATTTTAAGATATAAGCTATTAATTTTTGTATGAATACTGAAGCTGCAGTATTAGCATCAAGACAATTACAAACTTCTTCCCAATTTTCATTAGCCAACAGATTATTTAATTTTTCAAAATTAATAGACGTTTTGGTTTTTACATGATTATAATAATTATGATTACTAACAGGGGAATTTGATCAATAATGCAGTGGGATAGTGGTCTGTAATGAACGACTCAATAACCACTGGAAATAAATTATCAAATAGTTCGTTTTCATACTTAATGAAAATGTGATCAACACATGATTTTGATGTAGCAGTAACTCTAGTAGGATTTTTTAAATAAGTTACAAACCCAAATTCACTCATTATATCTAAATAATTGTTAGAAATTGCGTCTGGTTCCAGAATATCAACATTGATATCTCCAGCAATTATTTCAACCTGATAATTACAGTTCTTAAAAATTCGCAACGTCCTTCGAAGATCCTGCAAAAACTGATGTACGTTACTAGAAGGGGATCTATAGATAGCTGTGACTGCGTATGATACATTATTTATAATACAATTTAACCGAAGAAACGTAATGCCCAAGTCAGTTTCAATTAATTGAACAGTTTGCTTAATATTTTCCTTAACATAAACAATCACTCCATCATTTTGATTAAATGAGCCATAATTGTAGTAAATGTTGTAACCTTGCAATTTGTATTTATCAATCTCGTGCTGTATATTCCAAGTTTCAGTAAGTATTATTATGTCAAATTTAATTAGTAATGATTGCAGAAATACGAAAAGTTCATCATAATTTTTGTTAATACTTCTTATATTCATATTAAAAATAGAAATTAGATTACTATGCTTACCCAAAAGTTCTGTAAATCATCGATGTCACAAACTAAAGTTTCTTTTATATCAAAATCTAAATCCATCTCAATTTTGGCTTATAATTAAACAGTTACTTAATAATAAACAACAAAAAACAGATATACTGAAAATAAATTAAGAAATTTGTATTTGAATGCCGATAAGGCGAATAGAAATAAACAAAAAACTATTTTGCGACAGCACCTGGGGACGACAATTTTCAGCCATATCACTTTTCAACACTATCGCTTTTATTTATTTTACAAAGATCCACCATATTTATCACTTTGTACACAACGTTGTCACTCTTGACGAATATCATTCCGTTGTTAGTCCAGACATTTGGTCACTCAAAATGGTAGTACGTCATTATAATTATGTTTATCTACTCCAGTGGGATAAGTAACTCATTACGTCACTCATTGACACTATTTCAGTTAGGTAATAAAGCTCATTACACCACTCAGTTATGTAATGGTTTCATTAAGCAACTGAGTTGTGTAATGACTTCATTACGTAACTGAAATAGTGTCAAATGAATGACATAATGACATTTGCCTACTAAAATATTTTTTAAAATGACAGATCTGCCATTTCTCTTAATGCACTTTTCTCAATTTTAGGCAGTTGTAGATAAAATTTTGTACAATACATGTGTGATAATGCATCATTAATATACTTGTGTGTTTACATAACTCGTACTACGTACTCGTTTGTAACTTACACACACGTATATTAATGATGCTGTTACCCACTTGTATAGTAAATAACTATTAAAAAACTAGACAACCATATTCAAAGTTGCTAGAAAATATTGTATACTGACGCACATACAGTACCACCAAGCACACAAAAACCCCAGAAAATATGTGAACTAAATCTAAAATTCCAGTAAGGGGAACTAGTGAACCAATAAAAAGCAAGGTTTGTGGGGTGGTACATTCAAACAAAAAACATAAATGTCACTATTGTCACTTGCTATTGCTGCTATTGTGTCAGATGGAAGTGTCTAATTTTTCTTTATTCTGTTTATTATTGTTTACCTATTCGTGGTTTAATTTTGGGCGGCTTGGTTATATAAGATTAAATCGTAAGTATTAAATGCTTTCTAAAATGTTACCTTAAATTGCAGTTATATATTTATGTAATACTAAATTCCTTTTTTCATAGGATTACAATGAGCTACAAGAACGCTTGTGCATTCAGAAGTACTATTGCAAATGTCATAAAGTTTTTTGATGAACAGGAGACTTCTGGAACGTTGATATTTCCGGTGGAGCAATCCACAGAACTAGCAGCCGCAGGAACTGGAAAATCAACCTCTCTGATAAAGAAAGTTCGTAAGGGGTAAGCTACAGCAGGTAATACTTAAAAAATAACAATATTATTTCTCAGCATTGTCATTAAAAAACTTAATGCGGGTAATACTTTAGTCCGTACTTCTTCCAGGCACTACTTTTTTAACATCTCTGAAGAAGAAGAAACTCAAGAGAGTCATTCTGGACGATTTTGATTTGGGAGTTTTGCAAAGAACGGTTCATGAAATGTTCACTGTGGAACATAAAGTACCGAGCCTAAATGTATTATTAAACAACATGAATGAAATAGTTAACTATACTGGAGGCCCAGAAACTGAGAAAGCATGTAAAATAACTAGGCTTTCATTATAAAAAATGTTGTTACTAAGGAAAATTGCTCATGGAAAGGAGTGACATTGTAGCGTGGCGTTCTAAGTATTTAAGGAAAATAAATGAAAACGAAGAACTAGGAGCGAACAAAAACCTGTAACGTTCCTAGACGAAACATATATTCATCCTAATTACGAAGTAGGAAAATGATGAACCACGTAGTTACAAAAGTTACATGTAAATGACTCTTTAGTCGGGGCTTTAGTAATTGGCCCATTGCAAACGACAATCGATTACAAGTAAGACCATTAGAAGAAAAATATACTGTATTTGGGTCAGCATTCTTTCTCTCTTCAGCTTTTCTAGGCTGTGATAATTATCTTATGTCTATTTCCTTTGTTTAAAACTTTGTACTTTTTTACATTAGGATAATTGATAATTAGGCAATCTAATATATTTATATTATAGAATCTCTCAGTAATTTACAATATCATAAAAATATGTATTGCATGCTTAGTTCTATGAACTATTATTTTTGTTACGATAAATTGATTTAAAAAGCAGTGGTTTAGTAACTTAAATACTGTTGTATGTAAAAGACCTCCAATAATTTTTAAAATAAAAATTTTAAATTTCCCGCGTTTACGAATGTTTACAATTTTTCTACGGAGTGTAATTGTCAAGAGGATCTAGCGCCAGCCTCCCCTACCCGGGGTTTTTGTGTGCTTGGTGGTACTGTAGACTACATATTTAGATACAATTCACATACTGTCTATTCTTAATATTGGATTCCAAAAACACTCTCGACATCTGTAACGTATTAGTAAAACAATTCAAACTGGGTTTGCAGATATACTATCCACAGTAGACTTGACAAAGACCTTGGTGTCTTATAATGGACGGTCTACTGGGATGCCTAACGGAAGAGGGCTTCTATGCACAAGCATACGCAGACGATGGACTGGTACTTGTTACTGGCAGGTTCCTAAACGTCGTTTGCGATAGAATGCAGGTAGCTTGCAGGATTATTGAAAGATGGTGTGAAGAGAAAGGTCTGTCGGTAAACCCACTAAAGACTGAGATCATTCTCTTCACAAAAAGACGAAAACTTCAGGGTCTGAGGATACCCATTATGTACGGAAGACCACTTATATTAGTGCAAGAGGTCAAGTACCTGGGGGTAATCCTCGACAGCAAATTAAGTTGGAGGTCGCGTGTCGACAGGACGGTGAAGAAGTCGACAACGACCTTATGGCAGTTGCGCAGAGTTATAGGCAAGAACTGGGGGATAAACCCCAAGATTCTGCACTGGCTCTACACATTGGTAGTAAGGCCAAGAGTTCAGTACGGCTCAGTGGCCTGGTGGCCTAGTGTAGAGCCCCCCAGTATTTCCGTAAGATTGGCAACGACTAGCCTGTCTCGGAATTACAGGGGCAATGAGGACAACCCCAACAGCCGCACTGGAGGTAATATTGGGACTCCCGGGCCTCGACACTTGAATAAAGAGAGAGGCCATGGCTACCCACCTCAGAATGCGGGATACGGGGCTATGGAATGACCAGGGAGTTCGCACGGGCCATGCTAGGATCGCCGACATGGCTACTAGAGAAATACCTCTATCAGCCTACAGGGTAACCGAAGCAGAGGACCGGCTAAGGTTAGAAAAAGGATTCTCTCTCACTATCCCAACAAAGGAACAATGGGAGCAAAAAAAGGTTAAGCTCCAGTCGAATGCCTTGATATGCTACACGGATGGTTCTCGAGTAGCGGAAAGGCAATCCTCTGGAGCAGGAATTTATATGGAAGGCCGGGGATGTGCAAGAAAGCTATGCTTTAGGAAGATTCACCACGGTATTCCAAGCAGAAGTTTATGCCATCCTATCGGTGGCAACAAGGAACGAGGTTAAGATATCCTCAGAGCAAAAAATTTATATTTGCTCCGACAGCCAAGCCGCACTAAAAGCAATCTTCTCGCCCAGGACAAGATCAGCTCTTGTCCAGAAATGTGGAGATGCTTTAGCCGAATTGGCAAGGGAAAAAGACGTCGAGCTCATCTGGGTCCCGGGACACACGGGGGTCCAAGGCAACGAGAAGGCGGACGAACTAGCCAAACTCGGAGCCGGGGAAACTTGTTTTGGACCGGAACCTTTTTTGGGTATAACAAGGCAGCAGGTCTCAGCAGCCCTAACCGGGTGGGCCTACAAGACCAGCGAGGAAAAGTGGAAAGGATGCAGGGGCTGTCGTCAGGCAAAGTACCACATAGCGGGATTTGATTCAAAGAAATCGGTCTGGCTAATGGGAAGGAGCCGAAGAACCACAAATCTTTTGATAGGGATCTTGACAGGCCACTGTAAACTAAAGAGACACCTAACACTGATAGGAGTAGAGGAAGATCCCATCTGCCCAAGATGTGGGAGGGACGAGGAAACGTCCTTTCACTACTTGGGAGAATGCGAAGCGTACCAGCGACTGAAGTATAGAACCTTTGGAGCACCTACGCTTCGAATGGAAGAGTTGAACTCCCTATCCTGGGTCGAAATTCTGATCTTCATTAGAAAATCAGGAAGGGTTAAGCAGGGAGAAGATCCCATCGAAGAGGACGATAATGAAGGCGGTTGAGGGGATGGCATGTGGTTGGCAAAAAGGGCCTATGGTGGCCTACTTGCTACACTTCGGTCTCCCCACAACTACTACTACTACTCCTACTTGGATAGGTTAAAGATTGAAATCCTGAAAAAAAAAGATAAACATTGTAATTCCTAGCTAGTTAAAAGCAATGATATTTTAATTCCTAACCGAACCCTCACTCTCAGTTATCTCTTGTCGATCAGAGGAGAAATTCATCCTTGCCGTTCTATCTTAGGGCAGCATCTTGGGACCAGTTCTATTTAAAGTACGTCTAGCGAGTTTAAAGCTACAACGAATTCCAGCAGGTAGTTGAGTGAAGCGATGCTAAAGTATTCGCGCTATTTTCATGTTACCTTTGTTTAGCGCATTCGTTCTACCCAAATAGGACACCGACGGGTTGTCATACTTTTAGAACTTATATTACCAGTTACATTTACTCCACCACAAGTTTCCCGATAAAACAAAATGTTAAAATGCCCCCCCCCCCCCCCCGGTGTTTCATTTTACAATTAAAGGCAGCAAATGAAATGTATACGAGTATGTTTAGCATGTTAAATTTTAGGATTCAATAACATTTTAGATACAATTTCATTTTTCTATCTGCAGCGAGAAGTAGCGGTGTAGTGGTGGAACGGAAAGCTGTGCACCGCATATTTTAGTTCAGCACTCAGTTCGAAGTGTAATCTACCGTATAGGAATTTTAAGCGCTATGGGTGTATGTTTGTTAGTATTGTGATGATAAGTCTAGTGCTTATACAATTATTATTTGTAATTAATAACTCTATCTTATGAATTAGGTTTTTACACCCTGTCAATTTATAGCAATAGCAATATACTAGGATTTACAAACATTTTTCTGATTTTTATTGAATGCGATCGTTTGTACGCTGCCTATTTAACTAACGAGATTTTTTGAAATTATGGGAAACAATATTCTCAAAGTCAACTTATAGTCACCTAATCTCACATTTATAAAGCAGAAACAAATCAAACTAGGCTTAATCTCAAACAATTTCGTCTGCTATTACGTATCGCTGAGTTGCCTAGGTGATATAATGTAAGTAACCAAGGATGCCACCCGAAAAACTACTTTATTTTAGGATAATGTGCGTCTGATCTTAATTTTCTGCTATGCAAATGGATGTTTAGATCTTTATATATCCCCCAGCAACTCTTAGAAGACTGGGCCCTTTATTATCGGCTAACATGTCTTCTAAGCCTCATGATGACTCACCAATCTGCTGATCGTCGTATGATCGCTGCTCCTAGGTTCAATCTCAGCTTTTGTACTCACAGCTAGGGTTCCGCTGCGATGCACGATGGTTACTGCCTACCCTGGGCTTCAAGGCTTCTGCTTGTTATTTAGACTACGAACACATCACCGCTAAAACACCCCAAAACCAGATGCACAGACTCAACACTTTTTATCATCTGCAGAGGCGCAACAAATGAATACAATAGCCCTGCAGCCTATTCAACAACACTACACTAATGTAAAAACACTTCGTTATTGTAAAAACTGGTATTTATTATAAGTTTTACTTTGCTTTTTTGTGGGAAGCCAAAACACACATATCAGCTTGGCTCCCCCCTCCTCTTTTTTCAAATCTCGTTTAATTTTTCAGTCAAGGCTAACACTATTTTAAAGTTTAAAATTAAAATTATTTCAAGGCTAATGCTATTTGTTTACAGTTTTAAGTTCAAAATTATGACATATATGGTATATTTTTAAGATAATAACATTTATCGACGTCACGTTGTTTCACACATATTTGTTGTATAAAGGAATTATTGTTGCACATTGTTACATAGTAGGTGGAGACTAGCAAAAATTGAGAATAAGTTAATCTAAATATGACATGTTTAGTTAAAAGTCACAATTGTTGAAAAGTAGGAATCTGTAAGTTTTTGAATATTTGATTTCCAAGGTTTTGGAGAATATAAAAAAATAACAATAACAATTCGAGTGTGCAAAAATTTTGAATTGAAAAGACACCAGCTTAAATAAATGTGGTAATCATAAGAAATTTTGACCAAGAAGTAGTAAGATGTTGGTGGTATCCGTGTAGCATTACTGGCGGGCGTTGCTGACGACGGTGCAAGAATTGCATCCGGTAGCTGCAAATTCATTATATCAATGAAAATAAATTGAGATCGAAGATAAAAAACCAAAATGTAAGTGAAATACAAAGATAATATTAAAAATACCAGATCTGAGAGAAATTATAGAAATTTTATTGAACAAAACTGCAAAATTGAACATCTATAATATAATTTTCCTTAGTGTGTGTCTGTCTGTCTGTGGCACAAAATCAAACTCACGTTCCGGCTTCGCCGATGTTTATATTTGTTTTTCTTATCTTAGCGGTCGGCTCGCAGCTTGGCCTTCGGCGTATCCTATTTCACACGTACCCCACACGTGCGCGTAGCGCGCCGTTTGCTTGTTTTTTTTTATTTTGAAGAAAGTGAAGGATGAAAATTAAAGACATGCAAAGTTAACAGTGTTCGAAGTGAAAAATTTATGAAACGTAAAAATATAAACATTAAATTAAATTGCAACATACAGTATTAATTAATTAAAATTGAATTTAATAAAAAAATTTATAACGATAATTTTATTAATCTTATAAACATTTTAAAAATACCGACATTTACCCAAATGGTAACTGTCTCATATTCATAGCAATATGTGTTTTTATTTGTGTATGTCCTAATCACATTTCTGCAGTAACTCGACGAGATTGAGAGTCGAACACATGCATCCTAGCTGTGGACCAAGAAAGGTATGATATAAAGTGATAAAAACGCTGAGAGAAAATTATTCACAGCAATAAAAATTAACTAAAGGTTAATCTAATAAATTAAATGAAACCAGAAATAATGGCAAATATAGCGATTTCGTACTTTAACTGAAATCAAACGGACCCAAGGGTAATAACAGTGACTAATTTATTATTCATGTCTACTATGGATGCTATGTGTAACTAAAAAATCATTTAAAATTCTGATGAATATTGTTAATCACGTACACAGAGATATAATTGAAAATATACAGAATAACTGGGTTTTATCATTATGTATATGGTTGAAAATATGGACGTCATAGTAGGCTGTTTGTATACGGTTCGATGGGACTGGGACAGATCTATTATTTTCTGATTTCTTGTATTCAAACGAAACAATTTCATAATAGAAGTGTTTTAGAGAAAATTGCACCTTCACTTTTTAATTATGTATAATATTACAGAGAAATAACATGGGAATTTTAGTGCAACTAGCAATGTGGGATTGTGTATTCAACCTTTAATAAATAATGGTTCAAGATACATATAAATTTTGCAATGCCGGAGAATGTGCTGCGGATTGAGTGTCTTTGGAACACATAGTGCTCCTATAATAAAATAAATCCCATAATAAATGTATACTGTTACGTCCAATAATGCGAACCTCTTTAATATCAGAGCACGTATGCTGCAGTTGCAGCATTGCATTGTAGCTAGATGCGCTAGTCTTCTAAAGCAGTAGATGTATATTAATGTAATTTTTACACATAGAGCTTCAGGCTGCGTCATTAGCATTGCAAAAATTCTGCACCTTTCTGGAACATCAAGACGTTTGCAGATGTTGTTCCGTACCAACTCATTACCATCAGCTGTCTGTATAAGATTATTGCCAAATGCCGTTTGACAGGGATGTTACCCAGAATTGTTTTGGAGGAAAGGTATGTATGGCTATTGTATGGGAAGTTTTCAGTTAAGAGCATTGGTTTGAATAGTTTTGCATTTCTAAGACTTTTAAGGTAATGCGATTCGTTTCGAAGTAACCAAATTAGAAGCGTCTTGAGAATAGGTGACACATAGCCGTGGTTGCACGTCGACTGAAATAGTTTAATGAATAAATTAACAAACTGATCGAGCACACCGTTGCTGATTGATTTTGAAACAATAATGCGTTACTGCCGGATTAATGCAAATTTCATTTCCGCAATAATTTTGTGAAAAATTCCTTGTCCGTTTAATAGCTTACGGAAATTAGATTTTACCTTTCAACCCTTTGCGAAATTGCTATTAATCATTAGTTCGGTGTTCCATTTAAATCTGTCGCAATTTAATAAATCATTTTCTAATAATCGTGATAGGTAAGTGGCACGTTGTTACGGCGAACTGTATCATCGACTTAAGGCACGTATGAAATGTAAAAGATTAACTAACCTTAAACGTCAACTCTATTTTTAAATTTAAAGAAAAGCTTGATCTTCGTTTTACTTCGATACATTTGGACCTCGGCCATATTTACAAATTTACAATTTTATCGTACCCTCTTCACCAATGGCGACCAACCTAGAGTTATATGAAAGGTCTCATAGGACAACAACCGCTTTAGCGTTAAAGGAAAATCGAAAAATTAATAAAAATTCGAATATGTTCCACTGGATGGATGTAACTAACGTAATTTAAGAATGAAATAACCTATCAGGATGATTTCCTTCGGTTAGTGTGGAATATTAATGCAAAGAGCTGAAATACTTCTGGGCGAGATTTGCCGTTTTCGTTATATGTATTCGGACTATCAGTAATACACGTTAAGCGGTCGCACTATCTCAGTAGGGTGGTGTGGTTGCACAATGTCTGAATGTCGAATCTGAGGCCGCGAGTTCGAATGTCGGTTTCTGCAAGATTTTCAAAAAGTTATCGAAAGATGTGGATGCAAAATTTCTATTGCATGTCACCTTTAAATCTAAAATGTACAGTTATCTTCGCGCTTTGCCACATCTGCGCTCTTCTTACAAATTCAGGGTGCACTGGTACCACTACATAATATTGCATTAACATTTTGGTGGAAAGTAAGAAAGAAAAAATAAGCCCAGAATTGATATTTTGTTTATTGCAACATAAAGTCATTGTTATACATTAATATATGCACGAGATATGACTAGCATTAATAATTTGATTGATAGAGGTTACATTTAAGGTAATTTTCATTAATTGTGCTCGTTATGGCAGATGCACTTAAATTATGTGGACTGACAGAGTTGATATTGTAAAGTCAAGACAAGAATGTGAATTTAATATGTAACAGATATGTTTCGAGACGTTACCAAAGTTATATGTAGCGTTAGAGTTAAAATTATAATGCCAACAAACGGTAACACAGCTGAAAGACAAGAATCAGTGCAAGGAAGCATAGGATGCAAAAAGCATTCATAAGGCAACCTACGATAGGATAAAGACAATAGCGCAGTGCTAATAAAATTCGTGAAAAACAGTGCTCTGTAAATAATAAGCAAAGATGTGGGGTTATAAAGTGCTACGATTGACAATTAACCGAAAAACAGTTACGTTTTTAAGGAAAACATTGTACAAAACTTACTTCTAAACAATTGTATTAGTTGCTAAGTTACGTGATGTTTTATTGTTATGGTTGGCAATCCAAACTAAGTTTAAATAGTTGTGTGCAAGATTGGCTCACAAAGGTTGTACTATTTTTGAATATAAAAGTTATTTGTTGGAGTCGAAAATTTGTTTTTATCAATCACCAGTCCGCAAAGTGCCTATGTGTATAATTTAATCGTGCTATAATATTCCAGAGGAGAGGGAAGTTGATTTGAAAGTTTGTCCAAGTGGGTCCGTTATCGAGGCCAGTTTTTGACAAGTTCCGGAGCAGCAGACGGCTGAAATTTGTGTCCAACGTGTGGAGGAGACCTTTTTTGCTGCCTATATGCAGAAAGCTGTAGCAGAAAGCCATCAGAAGAAAAAGGTGGCGTTTCTTCGAAGTGCAAACCTGCAACAAAGCTCCACCTTCAAGGTAAATTTCAACAGGAAAGAAGTACCGAGTGTACTTAAGCATTGTACAATATCAAGAATAGACATTGTACGAGAGCCAGAAGCAGGTTTCAGTTCCCAGTTTCCTTCCAGAGGATTTTTATTGAGATAGCGTCCCTTGATTTTGCGGTTGGCGTCAGATTTGGATACCGAAATTGCAGAAAGTTGAAAAATTGCCAGCACCCCGTCCTTTTGCTGTGACGTCAGCGGGAAAGAAACAATAAACGTTAGGCACACCACTTGAATCATAATTGCAATGATAATAAATACCTGAAGTGAAATTTATTGCTTGTTGGAGAATTTTTAGTTCAATTACGCAAAACTTTGTACATGAAACCATCTGCGTTATTTCCGTAAAATTTAGAGGTTAAACTGTCAGGCTAGAACAGCTGGTTGTTTGCCATACTTGTGCATAAATTATACTCAATAGTAAATATTATACCGGATGTTACAACCCAACCTTTATATCAGAGTTTTCTCATTCTAAGCCGGACCGTTTATTTTTAAATTTGATTGCCAATAAATAAAATAGAAACCACAAATTTTAATAAGCCCTGAGATTGACAACATTCTGAATTCAATATTAAAACTATTATTTTTATTCGTGTGACACGTCTCATGTATTTATTTATTTTATTGCATATTCGGCCTATCATGACATCTTAAGTATCGATCAGTAAAAAAGTAATTTTCTTTTATATTTTTATTTTGCTGCTAAAGTATTGCCGTGATACACACAGGTAACATTCGTATATGCTTCAAGTGCATTATTACTCACTCGTGCGAATACTAAACTCAATATCCAAGCAATAAGTAGGAAAAGTTCTTTGTTAAAGACATTGTTCATGTATTATTAAACACAACATGATTCATAGCAAATGGATGTATGTCCCTATCTGTGTATTAAAATAATCAACAAATGTGATATAAAAATTGTTATTTCTGATTATAATGCCAAAACAGTAGTGTTTATCAATATAAAGTAAGGTACGTGGATAAGTTCAGATAGACAAAATGTTCTAATAGAGAATATAAATGAACACTGTGTCTCAATTTTTTATGGTCCTTGGGAAAAGTATATCCAGTAGGTCATGTTCAATTGTGTGAGCTTCACCTGACACAATTTCGGGTATAGATAAACTTTTAAATTAGTTTATAATTCTTGACAAACACTTTTAGCTAAAAACGCTTGTCAAACGTTAATAATGATAACCTAATTTAAAAGTAAAGTGTATTCAAAAACACCCACGTTTGGAATTGGTGCTGATTCGGTTGAATGTCGGTAACCCTATGTCGGTTCACTAGCCACACGACCAGCTGATTTTTCGATTACTTTATTTGACGCTTTAGGGTTACAATAAAGTTTGGTCTCTTTTATGTGTAAGTAATTATTTTACTTACTAAAACTTGTAGTGCCAAAACCAAAGCTTTCTGCTTGGCCAGTGCATATTACAAAATGATTTTTTCTTTAGAACAAAAACTGTTCATAAATAAAAAAAGTCACTTTGGCAATGCAACAGAAGTTAACGAAGAAGTTTGGACTTATTCAGCAGAAAATTGCATTGAAGAATTCCATAATGAGTATCATTTATTTGTGAGTCAACAGTTGTAGAAACTTTAAACACATGTGTACCGAGGTTTTGTGAGAGTGGTAGTATTCTAAAAAAAGTGGTGCACGACAAAAAAACGTACAGATGAATTTATTGCAAAAGTGACTGAGATACTTCAGAATGAGCCCCACACTTCTGTTTGTCACTTGTCGCAACAAGTAAATTTCTTTATGGGGACTTGTCATGTCAATTTACGCAAAGATGTGTGTATCTATCGTTTAACAGCAGTTCATAAACTATTACCACATAATATTTCTGATAGGCTACGTTTCTGTCAATGCTTTTTACGTGTTTTTGCAACAATCAAGATGTACTCATGAAAACGTTTTTTACGGCCAAAGCTTGGTTTTATAAGCAAGAGTTTGTTAACTCGTAAGATTATCGGACATTGTCTACTGATAATCCTCATGAGTTTGCCGAGTCACCTTTGCATGCTGAAAAGATTGGTATCTGGGCAGCTATTAGTGAAAGATGTTTAATTGGATTATTTAAAAAAAAATAGGAACATTAATCCAGAAATATATCGAGAGGAAATTTTACCACCGTTTTTCAACAAACTCCACGATGACGAATTACGTAAGCGATATTTTCAGAAGGATGGAGGGAGACCACATTGCACAGCTAAAACTTGACAGTTGATTAGAGAGTTTTTCATAATAGTCTTTTTAGCAGAAACATGGAAGTTCCTTGGCCTGCACGATTTTGCGACTTGACATCGTGTCATTTCTGTTTATGGCCTTTCATAAGAAATTTAATATTTAGAACTCTTCTTAATAGTTTAAAGCCTCACTTTACTTTGCCGTTTTTTGTTCATGTGTAAATAATAAGTAAATACATATAGTCGTTTCGGAACAAGAGGAGATTTTATGGCAGCACATTAGTTTGTAATTTTAAATGTTCAAAGTTTTCATCTTGCATGGAGGGAATTGAAAATTTAAAATAAAGCATAATTTAATTGAAACTAATTTCTGATTAATGGGTAATATCATGAATGCCGATGAAGTAAAAAACAGCCGCAAGCAGCTGCTTTGAAGAATTTAGCAAGAGTGTACAAAAGCACAAGTCATTTCGAAGTAATTTAAAAAGTTGGAAAATTATTTTTATAAGTAGGTAATTGAACTTATAATACATTGTATTATAGTTAATACCCGTGACTGTTTGTCAGATTTTGATCAGTACAGAATGTAATAAAGCAAGTATTGAAAACAGCTGAAAATATAGTAGCGGAAATAAATAAAAAGGAAACAAAATATATGAGTTGGAGAAGGTACAGAATATTGAGCAACTCGTAACTTTCACATATCTTGCGACATGAACAACGAAGACTAGAATCTGTAAAAGAAATAAATAGAAAACTACAAGCAGAAACTAAGAGTGTATATGCGGTAATAGTTATTTATGTATTCAATAAATTTAAGGAGTCAGTATTTTGGCTACAGACTACCACGTCATCGTTGTGCTTGGGCTGTGAATCTTTGGTGTGCTATGGCTTCTATCTTGGTGTTGGTATACTACACTGTTGGTGTTTGTTATAGTGCTTAGCAACTTAACAGACCCTCGGGTCATAAAACCCATATTACGCCCGCTATCGAGGGCCAATAAACAAGATCTTGGTTCCAGAATAAAATGAAAAGTGTTTAGAGGTTATTTAGGTGCTCTTAAAATCAATAAACATTATAAAACATAATAAGACAGTGTTAATGTGTGGCCAGTGTACATAAATCAAACAAGTAGACACTCACTGTCGGTTTCTTTGATGCCAAAATACCGATTTATATGACCTTGAACAGCTCCTCGGGGATACTTTCCCATAGTACAAACAGATGCCGCCACTACTTTATCACATATGATTGGTAGCAGAGCCAGTAATTGGCTCTGATTGGTAGTACAGTGACTATATAAGGACAGTGTGGTCAATTTTGGTCATGTTTCTGATTGGTTGTTTTAAAATCCGCCATTAAGAGTCGTTTTACGAAATTACACATAGTCACACAAAATTGCTTCTAAGTCCTTTATTATTGAAAGTAGCCCCAACATGATGTGAAATGAAATAATCATCATAAAATTCTACAGTGTTCTGTCTAAGCGAATGTCGAATTTTCGTTTGCATAAGTAAATGTCAATGAGTTAAAGTAAAATACTTTTTGCGAAAATTGCGCATTAGCCCAAATCAAAAGCTATAATAGACTATATAAATGTCTTAATGATAAAGATTACTGCATCAAATTAAAGAGAATTGATGGGTTATCTAACACTGAATATTATATTCCTTTAAATTAACTGGTGGTATAAATAGAACGGTTTGATTATGAATATCAAAAAAATCTGTTTTTGTTGAGCTTTTGTACGTAGTCTCTGTGTCGACCAACGGAAAATGTTGTAAATTCTTGTTTTTTATGTACAAAAACACAATAAAGAAGGTAAAAGAGGACACATTGACTTATATTCCCATATTAGGTTGCTCGTTAACGAGGATTTTTAATCGCTGGCAGTAATTCTTTACGTTTCACGTCGTCTCTTGCTGTTTAATTCTGTTTAAGTAATATTATTGACATTATTGTAAAATTAATGTTACATTGCACATTTGACCACCTCACATTGCACACATTTTCTCGATCGTGGGTATACACCGCTCTGTAAAGCATCGCGGAACTTCACATATGTCCAGTCCGTATAAAATGACGTTTATGTCATAATTTAGCAGGGTGACGTTTGTCTTACAATTTAGCAGGCCGTGCACAGAACAATACCTAAAAGCGTGGCTGGTTGTTGTAGAGACGACTCTTAATGGCTGCCTTTTTTCAAATTGACCACACTGTCCTTATACTGCCACTGTAATTGGTAGAAGCTATATACAGGATCTCTAATTGGTAGAACTTTGTGCTGCCATCTGATAGTCAAGCTTAGAAATACCCCCGAGTTACTGTCCCAGGCACTCTAGACAAGCTTCAGTATTTTGCATCAGTGTCTCTACTTGTTTGATGTATGTACGCTGGTGTTGCTGTGAAATTACTTCGACACGAAGTGTACGAAGTATTGAAATTCCCTCATATCGAAAACCACTCTGAGTCAAATATCTCTAAAATTCGAGCCAACCGACTAATGAACCCACTATATCAAATCTCCGTCTCAGCGGTGCGAATCTTTTGGTGAAGATCCCAGCCCACTAGATCAATTATTGTATTGGGGGGTGCCTAAACGTGCTGTGCGGGGGATGTATGTTCGTATGTGTACACGATTCCGGTCGACATGAACCTTCCTGAAGTCTTGGATCGTTTTCATACGATAGGTCCTCCGAAAATGAAGGCAACATCAACTTTTGAGCTATGGTTGTCGGAAAAAAAATTTTGTGTGATGCTGAGTGTCGAAGTATCCTTGGAAAGCACGGAAGGGCGATTTTCTTGGGTGGGGGATACCGTATATTTTGAACTTTAAAAAACAAGAGACAGGAAAAAAGTGTAAGGTGGTTAGATTAGGAAGTAAAGAACAGCTCTAGATAGGTAATTTTATTTCTCGATATTGATATTACAACAAAATACTTTACAGCAGATGCTAATTAATACCGCAATACCGGTTTACAGTATAATTTACAAATATTTTCTATAAATTGCACTTACAGAAACTTCTAAAACAAGCCGATTTTTGCTTCGAACTTCCAAAACAATACACTTTCAAGTAGGAAGTCTTGGAAGTTACTCTTCTGTCGAGAGTTTTTTCATAATTTTCATCGAGCATCGTTACAAAAACGACCTGCGTGTATAAATGTTAATTTTATTTTTTAATAGTTTTCAATTGCTTGTTACGAGCAATAACGTATTGTCAGTTCAATTTACAGTGGCAAATAAATATAATTTTCACGGTGGCGGATTCAAAATAAAAACTAAACAACTGGAAGGTTCGATCGGTCGGTTTGCTAAAGGTAAATACAATTGACCGTGAACTAAAAACTTCAACCATTGCTGCGCCGTATAATGTTTATTTTTGGATAACAACGAAAATGTTTAGCCCACAATATAAAAAATGTGCTGTTGCGTTTTATAGTGAATTGCAAAACAGGATTGATTTTCACTTAGGTGAACTTTAAATATCAAATTCCGTCCTGATACAAGCTTTTCTTATTTCTTTACATATCCAAAGCCCACATTGTCCTGTGCGTAAGGAAACTAATACAAAAGTAGTTGACTATACCATAAGTTTCGATATTTACCATTCTAACTGTTGCCAATTTTTCAAATTAACAATCCTGTTTTTTAACAAAATCGGTATACGAATATGAAGCAGATAATCTTTTAACTCGTTCTATTCGAATTTCAATTCGCTTGAAAATGTAACCTATTTTGATATATAATTCGTTATTTTATAATTTTTACTTCCTTTTACTATAAAGGAAGTATTGGATTCACCCCAAAAATTCGAAATTGAGTTTTCAACGGATCTTCACGTTTTAGAGTCCCCTGATCCCAAAAAACATATTTTTTTTCATTGGTCTGTGTGTCTGTCTGTCTGTGTGTCTGTCTGTGTGTCTGTCTGTCTGTCTGTGTGTCTGTCTGTGAACAGAATATCTCAAAAACGAAAAGAAGTATGACGTTGAAACTTCATATATAAGTTTTGTGTACTATGTAGATGAGACAGCAAGCTTTTGAAGAAAAACGCATAACCGGAAGTAGGTGTTTACTCTTGTGATTTTTCAGTTTTTTTCGATTTTTTCAAAAACGGCTCTAACGATTTTTTTTAAACTTTAAATTTTTCTTACATTTTTAATGTGTATTGATGTGAGATAGGTGATTTTCCAGTTGAATACTTCTAAAGTGGGTTTCTTTTGTTTTTTTTTCTATTTTTTTTATTAACTCCTATTTTAAATAAAACACCCGGTATATTATTACATTTTTGAATTCACCTTAAAATTCTAGAGAAAATTGGTCTCTTCAACTAACACTCGATTTTGTACCGTTTTTCTAGAATTTGTAATTTTTGAAAATTTTTAACAAATGGTTAAAAATTAAAAATGAAATTTTTGACTAATTATAAGATCACTGTAAAAGGAAGTTGTGTGAGTGTATCACACCAGATTTTTAACATTAAAAATGTTTAACGAATTGGAAGTGTGACGGTAATACGGATCTCCAGTAACGATTTGTGTGACGCTTAAAAAGTGAGCAGATTTCGAGAATTTTTGCAAGTTGCTAACTTTCTGGAAAGGTTGTGAAAATGTAAGATTCGAGGGGGCGAGAATAAGGTAGTTATAACGATTTTTTAATACAAAAACGTTAGGTGCTGTTACATCGCATACTTGAAAGATCCAAATGTGATTTAGGGCTTGTTCGAAATAAAATGAACCAACGCTCATTGTACTGCCTGTTTTTTGGGGATTGCGATGTACAGGTGCTACCTTACAGGGGTGTAAAGGTGAGGTGCGTTTGTAGCAAATTGGATATTGGCATAAACAGGGGGAAGGAAAAAATGTCGATAAACATATATGTATGTACGGAAAATGCAAAGTTACTTAGTTTAGACAATGTAAAATCTTTCCAAACAACAAATCCTTTTAAAATGTATTTATTGAACAGTTAACATAAAACTAAAGATACATATCGACTAAACAACTCAAAGATCTATTCGCATCTAACCCTTTTTTCACACTGCCCCGTTTCTCATAATAAAAGCCGTAACATCTTTACTCCAGTGGTTATATTTGCTATTAAAACACGTTTCATGAGTAAACAAAATAAACTATGAACAACATGTGGAGCCACCGAGCGGATGGCTTGTAATTCTCAGGCTCTTTCAAAACAGCTAACAAATGTAATAAAAAATTACTTATATTAACAATAAAGTAATATAGAAAAATTGGATGTAATATCGAATTCAACATCTTTATCTAATTGCAGATTAATAATAAATTGTACAAGAAGCTGAGAAGGCTCAAAATTTTAGTCATTATTATTTATTAATGATTCGCTATGCACTAGAACTTTGCGGTAACGTTTCGCGTGGCATATAATAAACAACTTGTTTTTACTATAAGGTCTATATTACGTTACAAGATCGGTAAGTGCCCTAGAACAAGCCAAGAAAAAGTTAGAAGAACGAGACCTGAAGGGACGAGTTTTGCTATTTCCTCAGGCCTATTCCAATAAGACACTTAACGATCGGGTTTCGCATAACAATTTTTGCGCTGTCAACAGATCTTCACGTTTTAGAGTCCCCTGATCCCAAAAAACATATTTTTTTTCATTGGTCTGTGTGTCTGTCTGTCTGTCTGCCTGTGTGCCTGTGAACAGAATATCTCAAAAACGAAAAGAGGTATGGCATTGAAACTTCATATATAAGTTTTGTGTACTATGTAGATGAGACAGAAAGCTTTTCAAGAAAATCGCATAACCGGAAGTAGGTGTTTACTCTTGTGATTTTTCAGTTTTTTTCGATTTTTTCAAAAACGGCTCTAACGATTTTTTTTTTAATTTTACATTTTTCTTACATTTTTAATGTGTATTGATGTGAGATAGGTGATTTTCCAGTTGAATACTTCTAAAGTGGGTTTCTTTTGTTTTTTTTTTCTATTTTTTTATTAACTCCTATTTAAAATAAAACACCCGGTATATTATTACATTTTTGAATTGACCTTAAAATTCTAGAGAAAATTTGTCTCTTCAACTAACACTCGATTTTGTACCGTTTTTGTAGAATTTGTAACTTTTGAAAATTTTTAACAAATGGTTAAAAATTTAAAATGAAATTTTTGACTAATTATAAGATCACTGTAAAAGGAAGTTGTGTGAGTGTATCACACCAGATTTTTATTGAAAATATTGCTGTGCATGTAAGTATTAAAAACTTAGCGGCATTGGAAGCAAATTTATGTGATATGATTGTTAGTAAATTACTACAATCTTCGTTTTACAATTTAAAGAACAAGGTAAATTAGCACTTTTAATATTTATTTCAGCTTTTTATTTAACAAAATAAAAGAATTTCTATTGCCTATTGGTCCTTTCCCTTACCAGCATTTTGAACATGTAATGGAACAATCGGCTCTTATCTTCTGGGTTACTGCCACATAATTCACTTTATTTTTAATGTTAATTGTTATTATTCATACTGATCAATAACAACATATATGACTATGACTATTTATTTGAAATTGTAATATGTTAATTGCATTGCATAACTATAAATCAGCAAATAAAGTTTGTTACTCTAATTACTAGACGTTAATGCAAAACAAATAGGTTACCTACAATGGGTTATTTTCTTAATAACAAATAAACTGATAACATCAACATACCGTTGTTCAATTACTGTTCTAAATTATTAATCAGGATAGTTCGTAGTATAAATCAATACAAATTAGTGGCGTCGCTGTTTGTTAATAAACGATGTCCTTAAAATGACACAAGAAAAATTTTAATTACTGCTAAAATTCTAATAGGCGTTTTGAAAATAATCTTAATCTTAACTTCACTTTCAAATGTTTTATAATTTTAAGTTTATTCTCAGACAAAAATAGCACTTTCACCTTCTTACAAGAGCTGTTGCGTGATGTCACTAAATTCTCGTTCAAATAAGCTTGCCTGCTGCCGACCTTTTGTGATCGCGAACTTATCTGCACATGCCTCTGTGCTAACACCAGAATATTTTGTTGCAGTACGGTCCTGGCTTACTTGCAGGCTGATTACGACTCTGCATCGCCCTTCTTCGTTCGTAGAATTGGTTCGTCCGTTGGAAAAGTGTCTAGTTCAAATTCGCGTTAATTCAGTTCACTAGCGATTCTGGTTTATTATTACAGTTTTATGCACTACCGAGTGCCACTTTATAACAGGATTAACAATTCTGTTATACCATTTAAAGCTATTAATTTGTAAATTCATAGGAAGACTTATGATATGTTTTTCGGACCACCGCCCTGGGGGCCTAGTGGTTAGAGTGGCAGAGTAGTAATCACAGCGATCAACGGTCCCGGGTTCAGACCCCGGGGGAGGCACAAATTTACGTTGAAAAACGTACAATATAAGTCCTTCTCAGGACTAACCAGGAACACCTGAACACGGGAGTAGAACAAAACTCCCGAAACGTTGTGTGATTTACACCCTAGACAGTGGAAAAAGTCCGAAAAACATATCATAATAGACCACTGCCAAAATAGGAAGACTTGTATGCTACCGGCACCCATGCCTCATTTGTTGTCTGTTTTTGTTTGTTTATTTCTTTATTGTTTCTACCATCTCCATGGTGATCGTTGCTAGGCAGGTAATTTGTTTTTAGTATCATGACCTTTTGTACAGAAACCCACAAAAGTCAAACAATTTTTGACGTTTTTGTTTTTATAGTTTGTGATTACTATTTGCATAAATACTAAACTTACAGGTGCCATACATAACTAACTGAAATTCAGGTAAGTTACTGTGATTAACCAATACATTGACATTTTAGTCAATATATTATCAGGATTTAGGTCACCACTTGTAAATCTACTGCTTGTTCTATTAGATATTATTTGTAAGTGTAACGAGTCGATAACAAGACTGGTTTATCCAGTCGTTTGACATCAGACTAGTAAATATTAAAAATAGACTTCTTTAATTATATATGTGATTAATAAAAATTGATTATTCTTCCCATCAATATCAGTATTACAACTTTCTACTGATAATTATGTTGCTGCAATCTAGTTTAAGAATGAGATCTGCTCTAGATAACATTTTCTTTTATTAGCCAATATTGCATGTCTTAATTATCAGAAAAGTGTGGTATGATCAAAAATTATTTTCGTCTAGTATGGCTATGGAATAATTCCTAATTTATGAGGCACTTAAAAATCAAATGTCAAGTTTGACATTTAAGTGTAAAAGTGTAAACATAGTTGCATTCAAAAATTAGAAATTAGTCCATAGTCATACTAGATGAAAATAATGTTTTATCATACTGTGATAAAAATCATAGCATTTTGCTCCACTTATTGGAATCAAACTTTTTCTAACTTTATTGTTTTTTTATATTAGAAAGTGTTTAATAAATTTTTCAATTATTTCAATTGACATTGCACAAACTAAATTATGAATTTCAATATTTTTTATAACAACATTATAAACACTAAAAAACGGTAAGTAATCTTTTTTAATTATTTAACTTCACTCTTTTATTGCTTTTCTTTCAGTTTTTTCTATAAATACCTGTAACTGTCACTTGTACAAGGAACACAATTCGCTCCCTTCCGAATCCAACAGCATTGTGGCCGCATACAGCAGTTTCCTAACCTGTACACCAAACCCAGTAGAAATGCAATCAGCTACTAGTAACTGCATAAACCCTCCAACCAAAACATGACAGGACAAGACCCACTAGCAGCAACTGCAATGTCTCTCTTCAAAATGCAACAAGCAATCGTCAATCCAGCAAGACTAGACTTGACAAGGTCCAAGCAACAAGACGTCACTCCAATAAGATGCTCGATGAAGTACCATACTAGTAAATGATAAACCCCCTATCCACTTCGCAAGATGTTTACTCTATCAGGAAACTCGATGTGGACCACTTACAGAAAATAACCGGCCAGTTACTCATCACATTATATAAACAATTAATAATCAACTAAGTACAATATCCAATTCCAATAATTACTTTTGTAGCTAATCTCTGTATGACTTACAGTATTCCTACCATATCCATTCGTCTTCGTAAATTCACCATATCTTCTTGTTCTTAAAATAAATTTGTTCCTTCTCGGTAATTTTATTTTATGTAAACCCTTCCATAGACCAAATAGATATAAAAATATTATTACAAAACTGTTCATTTTCAAATTTTTGCCATTTATAAATTAGTTTAACATGTGTTTCAAATCAAATTCTATAAGTGTCTAAAAATAACAACGTTTTCGATAGTAATATGCTTTATGCTTATTTTTTAAATTTTAATAGTTATTTTATTCCACTTATTTTCATACCCGGTACATTAAATGACTTCTCCCAAATAAGTATTTAATATTAATGTTCTTCCACTTTAATTCAAATAATGTTTACATAACATTATTGTCCCTTTCTGTTTATTTTATTACATTGTACAACTGGATTTGTATTTTAATCCATTAATTTCCAAATACATATGTTAATTATTCGGTTTTTTTAAATACATAAATTCATTTTTGATATTTTATAATGAAATATTTTTAATCATTTTAATAACATAATATCAAATCTTCATACTAAAACCATTACAATAGATTAGACAATTAAAGCATAAGGATGGGATCAGGGCCGGTCTGGCTATCAAACTCAGGCCGGGAAAACAATGACAAGGTGGGCCAATATGGTTGCAAGGTGGTCCGTGAGATCCCATACATCGATCTTAAGCATCGGCACAGCAAATTTGTCAATAACTCTCCACTCTTTGATCAAATTGTTCACAGTTCAAAGAAGAAACAGTGAAAAATGCAACTCGTTTTAGTTGCACCAAACATGTACATGCACAAATGACAATAAGTGAATGACTCATTATAAATAAATATGGGCTCAATAGCAATACAGTAGAATAGATAATATTAGTATGTATTTAAAAGAGTAAAATTTGTTTAGAAATTCGCTCTTCACGGCAATCAAATTTATAATTTTGCATTGTCCTGATCATTGATAACACTACCTCCTACACTTACAAACAAGCCATGCTGGTAGACTTAGCAACATTGTATCACTGGTAGTTGGTGGTCCTAAATTACAGTACTCCAATTTGAAATTTTGCTCTATATAGAGCACAGTTTTACTCTTTATCATATGTTACTCTGTAATTAACTAAAGATAGCTTCTGTAATTGTGACACATTTATTTACATACTCAAGTAACAGTATATTTATAAAAATAACTTAACGTATGTAACTAACGGATAAAAGAACATTTCTGTATTTAATTATTTTAAAGTTTGTAATTTTCTATACACTACTGCTGATTGAGAGTACAACATATATGCAAAAGCTATGGTGGTGCTACTGTAAATAATCTTATTTGAACATAATATACTTATCTGCTCGGTAACATCTAAATTTTGTGTGACTAAATTGTGCCGAAAACTGCTGATGTCATCATTCAAAAACACTTTTACTTTTGTGCATGTCTTTCCAATATTAATTTTTTTTTACATCCAGGATTTGTTCTTTCTTGAGGCGCTTTTGACGACAAATATGCTGATAAATTTGAAAATACGCTAGGGCAGCATTATCAGCTAACCGAGGGTAATGCAGCATCAGCTTCTGCAGTTCCCCACTCTTATTTCTAATGCTTTTAAATGTCTTTTCCATGAAAATGTATTTCACACACGACACACTTTTTGTTGGGGTCTAATTTTCTCGTGGTATTGCACGCAGCCATGCTTTCTTTCGGATCTCGTCCATTGGAAAAGAAAATGTTGTTATAGTTTGCATACGATTTTCTTTTAAAGTGCTGTCGTAGTTGGTACACAGCGTCTTCTTGGCATTTTAAATATAAAATTAAAAGTTAGATTAAATGGGCTAAAAATGGGATTATGTTGTTACCATTGTTGTATTTCAGTGAAATACTGAATAAAAAACCCATAAATACTAGCAGCAATTGTAGTTTCACTTATCACGAACAGTAGTAATATACTCGTAAATAAATTTCTTCAAACTTAGAGCAGTCCAACATATTAATATAGTACTAGCAGTCCAGTGAGACAAATGTCTCATTTAGCGCGCCTTCAAACCTCGATCGGTTAGGCAACCACCCAGACCTGGAAGGTGTCAAAGTGGTTGCCTAACCGATCGAGGATTTTAGGCGCAGAGGGTCGCAGCTACGTTTGGCGGCCGAAACAGTTTTTATTTAATACGCGTTCTATTTGAAAAACGGTCTTTTTGTGATTTCTCGAAAACCGGAAGTGTCACGTGACTGAAATTCGGTTCCTGACCTGACATGACCATTCCAAACATATAACTTTCATAACTTTTTTCTCTATCTCTTACGGTTTGGCTGCTGAAACAGCGTCCCGGACAAAACAGCGTCCCGGACAAAACAGCGTCCCAGACAGACACGTCTATTAGATAAAGGATGATCAAAAATTAATCTCATCAGATATGGCTGTGGAAGTGCAAACCAATTTCTTTAAAATTGGCTTACATACCTATATTTAATTCAAACTGTCACATTTTATTATTAAATATTCTTTTTATCCATCTTATTACAATATTATATTGAAATAAACGAATTTGCACGTAAAAGTAAGGCAATTGTACAACAAATAAGCCTAGATGAGATTAATTTTTCATCAGACTTTATTTAATTACAATCGCATTTAAACGGACATTTATAAATAAATAGTACAAAACTTCACCTACCAGCAGTGTTGCCAAATCTGCAACAGAATGGTTTGTAAGTGTAAGAGGCAGTGCTTATAATATCTCTTTCTCACATCATCAACATGAAAGCGTTTCGGTGATCCTGACACAATCAACTGCGTAAATATATTTCAAAATCGAAAAGATTCGTTCACATGCAACTTGAGTGGTTGAAAAAGTAAGCCTGCGTGGGGCAGGCCACCGGAAAATATCCTTGTGTCCCGGTGGACCAGTCCGGCCCTGGATGGGATGCAAAAGTGAGTCCAACAAAAGATGTAACGACATATTTCAAATTGTATATTTGGAGCTACAATAATTGGTTTAACAAACCGACTGGATAACAAATCGAGCAATTAAAAAAGAAACTTTATTTACATTACTTCAAAGTGTTTGTGGTGTTTTTTTTTAATATAAGACAGACGTTTTTTGTAAATGCAGTCCTATTGATTTTTAAATCATTATAAACACGTAGGTATGCTACCTGATATTTAATTTCGGTTGATGTCCAAGTTTTTCGATTGTCTCTGTGGTTACTGCTTTGTTTTGCAGACGAAATGTACCGATCACCACATTTACGATTCTTTTAGGTTGTTTTGATCAAAAAAGTCTAAAGGCATTGATAGCCAAATCATAAAGAATCTGGGATAAAAGCGTAAACGACGTAGTTCTCCGAACTGAATATTTCGTCTTTTGAAGTTACTCTGTTGTATTCCAGACCGTCCCAAGAAAATTGTTTTGTCATAATCTGCTTTGTCTGCATGTTTGTTCCCACGGGTTGTTCTTGCACTTTTGTAAGTTTTCTACTAAACTCCAGAACCGGGCAGGCCAGACTTTGTTGAAGGAATTGTTCATGCGAGAAATTAGATGTCAACTATCTCCTATCAAACTTTGTTAAGGTTTAAAGTATTAACGTTTTAAAATAGTGTTATGCCAGAGGAATTTTTGTAAGGCATGAAGCGGTTCAATTGATAAATAAATAAACTTTATTTAATCATCTGCTGTTGGAATATATGAATTTATTCCCCGCAGCGTTATATAAATAAAAGCTTCGACGTCATGAATTATGTATTTATCTTTATTTATGTACAATATATTTGCCCTTTTCAAATAAAAGTTGTATTAGACTTAAATCGAAGCTGATCTTTAGCAATAATTAATATCAATACAAATGTTTACTTAACAAGGCTTTTAAACCAGCTAATTACGACCTTCAAACTTTCCCACAAAATTTTCACACAGGTTGAAATTGACGTACAAAGACATTTTGCTCTGAAATTTTACATTGTAGATAGTGAAGACTTTAGCTATTTTTCAAAAAAGATGCAAAGCAAAACCTTTAAGACGAATCAAGAGTTTCATTTGTATTATTTACGCATGCTAGACTGTCCGATAACTTTGACGTCATTAAATCTAGTTTTATACTTCTGGCGGGATTTTTTAAAAACAAAATTAAGTAACTATTGAACTTAAAATGCTTTCGTTATTTCAAATTGCATAATTACTAGTTCCTATTTTTAAGACATTTAACTAAATCAGTCAACGAAATACATTTAAATATACAAATACTCGTATAAAGAAGATTTTTGGGGTTGTATACAAAACCACCGATGTTGATCGCCACCGATATGAATTTCCTCCGACTTCTGACAACTGTATTGAATACTACCGACAGGAACTACCACCGACTTGGGTTACTACCGACTTTTACAGTTTGTAAGAAATATATGAATGTCACCGAACTAAAATACCACCGACTTGGTGTACAAACCGACTTGAATTACCACCGATGTGGATTTACATCCGACAGGAACTATCGCCGATGTGGACTACCACCGCGCGTTTACTTCCAACCGATACCGACAGTAGTTGCTGCAACACATCTTACACGAGCGACCGTGAAGTTGCAATCCTTCCTATTAAGGTGACTGTTTAGTAACTTCAGATTTCGTTTCTAACTGGTCCAGAATTTTTAAAACCGCCTAAAGATAGACAACAAGCCATACTAAGTAATTTTTAAATGATTTCGTTTACACGTCATAACCTTGCTATGTTATTGGTGCTATGTAGAGGAAGCAAAATATGAATGGAGCTAAAGGATTATGATATAGAGGGTTCGTTGGGAGCTTATCGGGAAGCCCAAAATTCCAAAGCTCTATTTAAATTGTTTTATAATGACTTTCTGAAGTCACTAAAAGACTGCAGATTGGTGGTTTATAAAATGTTGACGAAGTTATATCAGGTATTATTCGCGCTGAGCTTTCCTTATATTTGTACTTAGTGAAAGTAAGTGAAGTGTGAGTGTCATACAGCTACC
Organism: Agriotes lineatus; assembly: GCA_940337035.1. Classification (NCBI taxonomy): domain Eukaryota; kingdom Metazoa; phylum Arthropoda; class Insecta; order Coleoptera; family Elateridae; genus Agriotes; species Agriotes lineatus. Next base: position 79,088,189 of record OW679196.1, on the reverse strand, counting down.
GTCAAAAAGGACTGATTACTTAATTTTCTAATAAGAAATTAAATGTCACAGCAATCGCTATGTCTCTTATATTATTTTAAAAAGTATGCTTTGGAAAGGTGTATAAAACAATTGCAGAATTTTTTGACACTTAGCAAAATGGACACATGGCCAGTGCCACAACGCCTTTTTGTGTTGAACAATTTATCAAAGTTAATTCAATTATTTAAGTGCAATGCGCCAGATTATTTTGTTTGGGGCTACCTAAAAAGTAAAGTTCATATTGCAAAACCAAGAACAATTGACGAACTTAAAACAAGCATTAAAGCAGAAATTCCATATATTCCGTAAGAATTACTTATTAGAGTCATGTTTAATTTTGTTCGCCGCTTAGAAGAATGTATTGAAAACGACGGAGGACACTTCTGGCATACAATATTTGATAAATAAATCTTCTGTTTTTACACTTCAACAAAGAGTTTTGTTAAAATTTGTAACTTATGACAATGCATTTTTATCTAGAAAATAAAATAGTCCTTTTTGACGGTCCCTGTATAAAGATTTAAAGTTGAAAAAACATTGTCTGTTCGAAGAAAAAGTGCAAAAAAGAAAGGATTGCATGCTGCACGGGTTGCACTTCGAAATAGAACGACACAGTAAATTTAGGGAATATAATTTGTATTTTTTACATTCCACTTTTTTGGCCGTAACTGTACAGTGTCTACGGGTTTTAATAGTATAATTTAATGTAAAGTGTATCAATAATTTTAACGAGTATTTTAGGAGATTATTAAGTCAAAATGTTATTAATTAATTAAATGTTATTAATTAATTAAATGTTATTAATTAATTAAATGTATTAATTAATTAAAATAATTTAATGCAATTGTAATAAATGCAACTCCACTTACATTGGACAAATTAAACAATTATTAAAGAATAGAATTAATCGGCACAAACACTCAATTAAAACAAATAATATATCACCTTCTAATAAAAAACAGCATTAACTGACCACGCTAATGAATCTCTACGTAATAGGTTTAATTTCTACTCACCGAACATGTTACATACAGAGAATAACTTAAAAAAACGTATATGCCTAGAGATGATTGAAATACAAATAAGCTCTAATGCAATTAATTATAGAACATTTTACTTAATGGCGCATTTATTGGCTTTTATTGTTCTGTATAGAATGATTAATAATTCCAATTGCTACTTCATTTTTTAAGTTTTTCCACCATGGGGAAGTTTTTGCATTGTATTTATCTATACAGGGTGTCTTAAAATTGACGCCCGTGCTTTTGGAATTTGATTCAGGGAGCTAAAAGAACTCGAAAATAAAGAGTGGAAAATTTTCCGTTTGTCTTTTGTTATCGAGTTATCAATTAAAAACAAAAATTTAAGATATAAACTTTAAACTTTATTAAATACGAATAATATTTGAAAACAAGTTATTTTACACATAACTTGTCACAAAATGTGTTCAAATAGGTTGCCTCCTATTTCAAGGCAAACATTCTCACGATTTATCATTGAAGTGCGAACGCTCTGTAGCATATTTTCGTCAATTGACGCCACAGCAGCGTGATTGCGAGCTACGACATCTTCAGGATTCACAACAGGTAAGCACACAAAACCGAAGGAAATACTTATCAATACGACAGAACGATTAATAAATCTTTAACATCGCCCTAGCCACCTTATTGAATTATGTTACACAACAAATTGGAGCGACCGGGCGATAAAAGTTATTATTTACATTTTCATCAATAACTCGATAACAAATGACAATCGGAAAATTTTCCACTCTTTATTTTTGATTTCTTTTAGCCCCCTGCATCAAACCCCAGAAGCACGGGCGTCAATTTTGAGACACCCTGTATACAGTCTGTTCAACAAAAAAGGCCCCGCCTTCTAGCTACTTTATTATTTATTTTAGACCCAATAAACCTTATATCAAATCAAATGGCACATAAAAACCTACATTTTAACACAATCAACAAATTTTTATCTTCAATTGTTTCAGAGTGGTGACGTCACAGGAATTTTTTTTAAATGACACTGTATATATTTTTTACATTTTCTGGTAGAGGTTTTTCTTTCTCTTTTCAACAATATAAATATTTCTGCACTTGCATAAAAAAAAATTCGTGAAAAATTACAAAAACTTTCACACTGGGAGGCCATGATACAAAACTGTAAACAAAAGTGTAACTCAGAAAAACAAAACAAATAGTAGCCAAACGCTTTAACTATCAGATTTCAGAATAATCTAAAGTGTTTATTGTTTTGTTTTTCTGAGTTACACTTTTGTTTATAGTTTTGTATCGTGGCCTCCCACCGATAAAAAAGTTTTTTAATTTTTCTCGAAAATTTTCTTACGTAAGGGCATAAAATATTTATATTGTTGAAAAGAGAAAACAAACCTATACCAGAAAATGTAAAACAATATATACAGTATCATTTAAAAAAATTGCATGTGACGTCACCACTCTGAAACAATTGAAGATAAAAAAAAAATTATAGTGTTAAAATGTAGGTTTTTATGTGCCATTTGATTTGATATCAGGTTTATTGGGTCAAAAATAAATAATAAAGTAGCTAGAAGGCGGGGCCTTTTTTGTTGAACAGACTGTATACAGTGTGGTCCATTAAGTGTGTAACAAATGGGACATTTTTTTATTAGTTGTACCATCAAAATTGAAATACGGCCAAAAGTTAGTGCATGTTCGATAACCATATCAGATGCCCTTAGAATGGCTTCAAGTCAAACAATATACAGGGCAGGACAAAAAATATGAAATTCGTTCAAGAATAAAGTTACCTTAGTTTTAAAAAAATAGCAAAATTTTATCGAGAAAAGTTGTTTAGAATCACAAGTTATGCTCAAATACAGAGTCACGGCCTCCTATTCGAATTTTGAATCTGTTTTGGAAAATGTATTATTCCGGTATGATACATACGTACTTTTATTATTCTGATTTTATATGTATTTAAAGTAGCCACAACCACATCACTTTTAAATAACTTATAGCAACTTGAAACGTATTTGTAAAATTTACTTGGATTTATATTTTTTTAGGTAAGCGTCCACGTCATGTTTGTTGCAACGATATTTAACAGAACTTTAGAATTTCGCAAATATTCTTTTTAACAAAGCAAATGCTTTACTAATAATAATTTACATATGAAAAAACTCTCAATAAAATCAGAATAATAAAAATATGTATCATACTGGGGTAATACAAAATTTTCCAAAAAAGAATAAACATTCGAATAGGAGGCCGCGATTTTGTATTTGAGCATAACTTTTGATTCTAAACAACTTTTCCCAATAAAATTTTGCAATATTTTTTGAAATAAGATAACTTTATTCTTGAACGAATTTCATATTTTTGTCCTACCCTATATGCTGTTTAATTTGGAGCCATTCTAAATGCATCGAATATGGTTATCGAACATGCACTAACTTGTGACCGTATTTAAATTTTGATTGCACAACTAATAAAAAAATGTCCCACTAGTTGTACACTTAATGGACCACACTGTATACAGTCTGTTCAACAAAAAAGGCCCCACACTGTATATAAAACTGAAAGTCCTGACTCACTCACTCACTCACTTACTCACTCACTCATCAACGCCCAGCTCAAACCCTTGGACCTAGAAAGCTGAAATTTTGCACAGAGGTTCTCTTTATGATGTATACAAGGAATAAGTAAGGATATTTCGAAATTCAACCCCTAAAGGGGTAAAATTGGGGTTCCAGTTTTATATGGAGAAATAATATTAAATAGACATTTCGACTTGAAACGTCGTAGGAGTACTCCTAAAAACAAATAAGCAAACACGTATTTCATGATTTTAGGCAAATTAACCCCTTAGGGGGTGAAATTAAATGGGACGGGACTGGACGGGACTGGAAGGGACGAGACGGGACTGGGCGGGACGGGACGGGACGGGACGGAAAGGGAAGAGATGGGATGGAAGGGGAGGGGGCAGGATGGGACGGTACGGAGATGGGGACGGGAAAGGGGACGGGGATAGGATGGGATGGGATGACAGAAAATAATTAGTCATTTAATACACAAATAACGAACCTCGCGCGAACGAAATCGCGGGTAACAGCTAGTATTCAATATAACTATAATTAAAGTAACGGTTGAAAGGCCAGTTTATCAAATTACTAAACATAGATATTTAAAACAGTACAGTTTCGGCATTTAACAAAAACTAAAAAAATAATAATATGGCCATATTTTATACAGTAGACAGCATGTAAAATTCGAATATACATATCCATCTAAGTCAATCTATACAGAAACAACTATCTTGGATATCAGACTTCTCTTTGCAAAACCTATTATAATACACCAGTATAAAAATAAACATAAACTAGAGAACACTAACCATATATACCACACGAGAAACAAAACCAAAAACTATTTCAAAAATAACAGAATGAAGAAAAAAGTGGGACAGAGATCAATACAATTTCTAGGTCCTAAATTGCTTAACGCATTACCAAGTATGTAAGTGTAAATTAAAAAACTGATTACTTCAAGGAAATCGCAGTGTTATATTAATAATTATACACAATGTTACATCTTGTTCACACATCTTTATGGAAGGTCTGGATCTGATCGTGAAATATAAGATGCAATTGAATTATTATAAAGTAGTTGATAATAAATACCTGCAAATTAAATATAATTATTGTATAATAAATAAATTACAGACTGACTATTACTTAATAATAATTTAAATATTATAAATATCATTTAGTTAGTCAATAGGTAGAATGTAAATAGATGTACATTACTTTCCCACACAAGCAATTTGCTTCAGGGAACAGCATTTTTCACGTTTATTGAAATTCGATGTTTTATTGATCTCACAGACCATTATGCGACTACTATAACACATATATTTACTGTCATGTTGTTAAGTCATTTTGCGGTCGTAGATGCTTAATCGCATTTCACGCCTTTAGGGCAACTTGTTGCTATGTCAAAACCATTTTCAATCTTTTCGCACATTTGATTCAGGTCATTTTGGTATTTTAAATAGCCACCTAGGCTTTAGGGCAGCGTGCCCGTACGCTAAACCCTTTTAGTTCTTTATTTGGATCCATCGCCTAATTCCAGAATCATGATTTCGCACATATTTGGCCCCAAACGCAGCATTTCCCGTCGGTTGGAGCTCCCCTCTGATGGCGCTGTGGCAGCCGAGCGTATCGCCCGCAAGAATTCCGAATCTTCTAGAAAGCACGCCGCTGAGGCGTGATACCATTGGTGCCGGCATTAAGTTGTTTCATTTTATCGCCCTGCAATTGGCTGCCGAGGTTTAGTCACGTGGGGACGCGACCAAGGTGACCTTTGCCAACGCTTCCTCTGGGCATTCAGCCGAGAGCCGTCGATCGAGTAAGAGGTCGGATAGTGTGTGTGAGTTCGTGCGGCGCTTCCGCCCTTGGCGGGGGCGTCAGCCTTTTTCCCGTCGAGTGCTGTTTCAGCAATTACGTGACAAACGTTTTCGCCTTAAGGGCAGTCAACCGCAGTCCGTTGCAGAGAAGGCTTGTGTGGTGGTTGTGTGTGAGAGTTTCGAATTGTCTTCGGCGTAGCGTGGGTGTTTTTGAGCCCAGTTCCTGCTTCCGTAAGTAAGGGGTCGTGCCCCCTTCATCTCGACCTACGAGGATCTGTCCCGCAGAACGAAAGTGGCCCATTTTTCGTCGTCCCGTTGTACGCGTCCTGACGCGCTTCACGTCGCCATTAAGGCGGATGTGCACTCATCCCTATAGCCGTCGAACATCGAAGGTACCTGCCACCCACGACTGCAGCCTGTCGCAACTCGACTGTACCAGGCTCCCTAACCGCCTAAATTATTAAGGTATGTGTCTTTGAACTGATTACCGCTGTGAACGCGAGCGAGCCGTCACATCTCTGGTGCCTACAGGCACTGTCGTCATATTTGTCCATGTCGCGAGTGCTAATTTGATCTTTGCTGTTCGCTGCATAAGGCGTCGCGCCAGCATATTTGTGCATTCATTTAGAATTGCAGACTGTCCATGTCGCGAGTGCTAATTTGATCTTTGCTGTCCGCTGCATAAGGCGTCGCGCCAGCATATTTGTACTCATTACTGCTCATTACTGTTCATTACTGTTCATTACTGTTCATTACTGTTCGACATCTGTCGCTAAGTTTAGAGCGCACGCCAGCTGGTGCCCCTAGTTTTAATCTAGTTTAGATATAGGGCGACGCACTCTGCTGCCCCATTGTAACCCGTTAGTCAATACAAGATTTGTTAGCTAAGGGAACTATTGTTTTGTTTCGACTTGTGCATGTTCTGTTACAGATAAACGCCCCCTTCATTGTACTGATTATTGTGCGACGGAATGAGGGAGCTTTGAGCGTACAGGTGGGTAAGACAGCTGCGTAGTCGCGGTCGGATTGACACCTAATTACAATCCTTGCATAAGGCAATCCCGAAATTGTTATTTGACCTTGCAATTCTTGAGTAATCCTATCGGCGGAGTATTTTGCGTGCTTCGCTCCTGTCTAACCGTCCAGGCCCGGTTAGCCGGGTTAAGACAGGCTTGGTGGCGCCCTCATGATTTCGACATACCCTATATATATATTATGCCGCCACACGCTTGCCCAGAACGTATCGTGTGACTCACGCCCGACTCCCTGAGCGTCCCAGCCGTGGCCTATTAGCCTATTTCGAACCGATTTCAGGACAAGTGTGCCAGTTTTTCAGGACTGATTCCGTGGTGCGATGATCACCTTTGGTGGGTGTCGTAAAGTTCTTTTAATACCGTAACAATGTATGTATGTATACTAACTGGATACTCAATAAACCATTATTATTATTATAGCCTCGTGATTTGTCGACACTTCCTCGTAGTTTTCTGATTGCTATAGGTACTTACAAAATGCCAGATGTCTACTTGTATTACATTAAAAATTTTAAACTCGACAATCGGCGTAGTAGTACACAGTACACTTAATGCTATTGTGCCCCATTCCTGGATGTACTTATCTCCAGCCGACCAATTTTCAAAGTAGCTACCTGTCTGTTGGTCACGTTTAAACTGGTGTGAATAAATAAAGTTATCAAGAAACTGTGGACGTACAGTCGCGGAATTTAAAATCCGGGCAGTTCAAATGATTCAGTGTATATCTTACTTTACTTTACTTATCACGTTACCTGGTGCAATTAGTCAAAATCAAAATAATTACTCGTATATGACAGCATGCCTCATCGTTTAACTGTCAATTGCTAACCTAGAAACGCAAAGCCCAATTTACATTACCCAAAAATTGCAAAAATCCTCTATAAGACTCACCCGGATTTTTAATTCCGCGACTGTGCATATCTAAATAAGAATAATCAAATCAGAATTCAATACGCAGTGAGTTTCACCTTTCGCCTCACAACCCTTGAATATTTTCTCTTCTGATATATTTGAAATTTTGACTTTTAGGATTACTTTGACATTTTTGAAATAATTTTGCTACTAACAAAGGTTGCTCAGAATTAGAAAAACAGTCGAAATCCATATTTTATTAGAAATGTTTGTATTGTTAATATGTAATGTACAATATTATTATGTAGATAATTAACAATTGATTATTGTCTTCATAAGTGGTACCCTGGAAAACAAAAGGTTTATGAACGCCAGTTACGTTTACGAACTGTCAATTAAGTTTATGAACTGTTAATTTAGCCTTCTGCAAATTTAAATAATACCTAGAATACGCCCAACCACTACTGATAAAGTAGAAATAGTGTGTTTACTCGGTCGACAATAAATACACTTAGTTGGATTAAAATTTACATTTTTACTATTTTCCTAATTTTGAACAACATTTGTAACTTTTTTTGATAAAACTAAGCCTACTATAATTTTAAAATGTTTGCAGTATTTTTTTTTGTCGCAGTAGGCCACTGTTTTGCAGTAACATTATTTAAAAACTATGAAAATAATTGCTTTAACGGTTGGGTAAATCGACCAATATTTTAAATAGCTCAGATAATAAATGAGAAAGATGCAGGGGTGTGAAGGTGAGACGTTAAACACGCTGCAAATCAAACAAATTCAAAAACAAAACCACAATATCTCGAGTTATTTTGTGGGTAGTACGAAATTTAACGCAGCCGCCTGTTACACCATATACACCATACGCTAATCAAACAAGATCACATTTCTTTTGAAAGAATTTAAATCTATGTACGAGTGAAAACATAATACTGACATTTTATTACAATATAAACAATTTACTGACGAAATATGAAGTCTTTCAGCAGCTACTGATAACAATTACTTCATAATGATACTGCAGTTGCTACAAAATTATTAATAGGAACGATTGCAAGTTCGCGGTCGCTCGCGTAAGATGTGTTGCAGCAACTACCACATCGGCGATAGTTCATATCGGTAGTAGTTCCTGTCGGATGTAAATCCACATCGGTGGTAATCCTAGTCGGTTTGTACACCAAGTCGGTGGTATTTCAGTTTGGTGACACCGTATTTTTGTTACAAATTTTAAAAGTCGGTAGTAAACCAAGTCGGTGGTAGTTCTTGACGGATCTAAATCCACATCGGTTGTAATCCAAGTCGGTGGAAAAGCAAATCGGTAGTAGTTCATGTCGGTGGTCAATTAATGTCGGTTCCAAATCCACATCGGTGGCAATACACATCGGTGGTAGAGCGCACCCTCCGATTTTTGTATAGCTGAGCTGTATTACAAGTAAGAATTTGAAACTATACCATTATTCTCAACAGTGGCTCTTCCATGATTTTTTGTACTACTAGCACATCTCTTCCCATAATTTAACCTTCTCCATATTGATAACAGTGGCGGCTCGCTATAAGTAGCCAAGGAGAACAATTTGATGTACTTATTTGTCATCATTCTTCTCATTTTAAAGCTTAAATAAATCAATAATCATTTTTGTCACGAATACGTAAAGCGCTGTTTGCTGTCACGTACGCATTGGTGCCTGATCAAAACGGCTCCTAAACCTTTCGACAGTTTACAAACTACAGCGGGTGTAGATCGACAAGAAGTAGGTCCAAAGATAAGGATATTTATATTTCAATGGAAGCTACTTCGCTTTAGGCTGAAGCAGTCTTAGGTTCCCCGGTCCGCAAAAGTGCGTGTGTCGAGTGTCCGGTTACTAATTCTTGCTTACAACTTTAAAATGATTTTTGCATTCGTAAAATTTAATTGTCACTAAAAAACAAGATAAATTGGTATTAACGTCTTTAATCAAGAAAGCAACATTTGCTATATCAAATGACGGTTGAAAGGTGTTCTAAGTTAGGCACAAACTCGGTAAAAAATGCCGTAATGCTGCTAATACTGCTGAAACAGTAACAGGAAACACTTAGTAATGCGAATATGCGTTACATTAAATTCTGCTGCCTGACGTTTTCATTATCGGCGCGTTATAGATGACACACTAACGACAGAGCCGATGACAGACGAACTGCCCCCGATCGGTATCGATCAAAAGATGACAGACGCAGAGACGCAGGTATATCATACGTTTAACTACTGAGTAAAACCTTGGGGTGTTAACACCTCTAATTATTCAGTTTACCCTTGGCTGTGACCTTTAAGTAAAACAATGTAGATTTTCACCTGATATAGGAATCCTTGTTATTAAATAGGGTACCTTTATGTCAATTCGACGTATCTGTCCTTTAACAGAGTACGGACACAAATAACTTCCTCGCTCTTTCAATTATATAGTAAAATAATAATCCCAAGTTGGCATTACTTTTCCACCAACATGTCCATAGACGTGACGGAAAAAATATTAGAAGGTATTTTATCGCATTATATTAATGAAGTGAATTTTCATAATCTATTATTTAAAACGTGAAGCGTTTTCTTTCGACAGCTATTTTGATGTAATGATGTACTCAAAAGTCCCAAAATGAAAATAACTGCATAACTTTTAGAGAAAAAACAAAATATCGTTGCGCGTTAGTGACGTAGCTTTGCAGCTCCGTAGCAGTGGAACAAGTAAACTGTAGAAATCGGCACGCGGCGTGTAGCTGATTTTTGCAATAAACCACTGTAGCTGCTGCTAGAATTTGTTTGTGTAAAATACGGCCTTTTGAATTATTAGAGATACTTTAATGTACATGAATCGTCTAGTATTTATTTAATCTACGATGAAGTTAAATTATAAATGTTACGCCAGTGTACAACACGATAAAACATAATCTATAATTTATCAATGTCAAGTAGTTAGCGATTGTTACTAAAATTGAACAAGAAGACAAGTATACGTAAATACGTCAAATTGACATCAAGGTACCCTAGCATTAAGCAATCGCGGAAGATAAGTAGCCTTTGAAAATGTAATTTTGTTTTTATTAGCTATCTACCAGTAGGAGAGAAAATTTAATTTGTGCCTTAAGCAAAAGAAATCAATTTCTCGGATAAAAACAAGATAAATAATGATACGTTCTAAAGCTAATAGTGAAAAAAGAATTTTATTTTTCAAAACAATTCCCTTGCTTAAATACAGTTATCCCAACGAAGAATTTTGTCAAATTTTCCTTTTTATTAAGCCAATGATAAATCGTTCGAAAGTTCAAAATAAGAGAATAAACGGACAAAGTTCAGAACTTATTAATGAGGTTTTGAACTTTATGAAAGAAGAATGTAAAATTGGAAGACCTTTAATAGATTTAAATAAAATTCAACAGCGGGTGGCAAATCAACTGGTACGGCTCTGATTTATTGTGGCACTTGGCTTAAACAAGGTTAAACATTTAATGTCAATATGAAAGTTGTCATAAATGTTACCAATACGAAACTTAGAAGTTACTAGATTGTAACATTAGCTCCGATTTTCATCGGGGGTCATGCTGGATTTGTGATGCTGTATTTAATGTTATATTTATTAACAATGTCTACTTAATTTTATGTTTGATATGCAAACAAATGCAGCTTTCTACTTTGGATTAAAACATGAAAAATTAGTATGCCAATAGTTAAGGCAAATACTAAAACAAATATGAAACTGTAAAAACTTTTAAACAAGTACTAGAAGATGTTGGACTAATAGTATACACAGTTTTAATTTAACGGTGTACAAACCAAAACTAGCACAGCATAAAATATTTACTAATAATGGTCTATGACGGTTGTACAGTAATTATTGTTCTTGCATATATGAATTTAGAATATGTTGGCTCTAGCATCCGCAATTGGTTTGCTCTAGAATTGATAAGAGAACTGCCAAATTTGATTAGTTGAGTGAGCGTTAATTATTCATTAAATACCTACAAAAGAAAGTGTTAAAGCCGAAACAAATTAATGCAGATGGAGTGCTTGAGAATTCTTATTCGTTATAAAAGTAGTAAAACGTGGGTTAAGATGTGGCAGAAGAAGCTGACATCCAAAAGGTATTGGCCGGCCGCATTCTCCGTGCATTCAAGAAAAGATTGATCATGTGAATGGCATAGCCATCACGATAACGCTCCGGTTCATACGATCCTTATTTTTATAAATGCAATTCGTAAAATTTGGTTTGAAGTCATGGAGCATCCACTTTACTCCCCTAATCTCTCTCTTAGGTATGTTTACTTATTTCCAAAACTAAAAGGGAGTATTCGGAGATTAAAATTTAAGAACAAGGACCCTGTTATAGCAGCAGTTTTTCTGTGTAAATATAAACGCAATAACTGTCTTCATGTTCAAGGGAATTAAGTTGAAAAATAATTTGATATTCTATACTAGGAACAATAAATAATATACATCCCTGCACGTTTCCTTGTTATTCGTATTTTTGTTGTTTTTACTTATGGTAAAGATCGTCAAATCAAAAACAGGAATTATTATTTCTTTGCTACCAAGACCATTCCAGTAAAAATAAAACATGCAGAAAATCAAAAACAGCCTGAAGCTTGATACTGATAGCTCATTGAGCTGGATTCAAATATAGAACACAAAGTAAGACGCAGGTTTGAAGTAAACATTTTAAATACTTTCATTTTACAGATGTAAAGATAAAAATAGTGTTCCTTTATATTCTCAAAGAAATTCATTCCGAAAAATGCTTTAGCATAGAATGTGAAAAATATTACAGCTGCACAAATTTCACAGATATTGGAAATGCGAACTTTAATATGACTGCTGGTAGTAATTGCAAGCTGTGCGATGATTTGAGACCGTTCGTGCAGATCAAAATTTTTTTGGACGAATGACAACGGGACTGGCAGTGCAGCTACTGGAAAAATTAGAAACGCATCACTGTTTAATTAGTGCATTGTTTAACTGCCAGGATATGTAACGTTCTTTTTAATTTAAAATATCATTGCGCTTCAGGAATTATATAGAAGTGCAGGTGCTATACAGGGTGGAGTACAGAAGTTGAGTTTCTAACTTTTTGAGACTGGACCCCAACGTACACATATTATAGCAACACAGATATTCAACATGATATTGTTACAGCGCAGTAGATAACGCTGCATTTGCATCTAACATGTGAGCAAACGAAAATGAAATAAGACTTGGCTTTGATATATTTGTTGTATGACACAGACTGACGCAAAACCTAACCTGCTAACCTCGAATTTGACATAGACTTACAGTGCCAGCAACATATTATTCAAACAACAAATATTTCAAAGCCAAGATTGATTTCATTTTCGTTTGCTCACATGTTATATAGCATTCACCATACACTAAAATAATTTTGGTTTTTTCTGCGACTGTCAACATCACTTAAATTTTATGATTTAGGTCAAGCCACTGGCCTAAAATAGATTAATTTATATCGTTCTGCTCAAGTTATTTATCGACGTAGATTACTCAACTGAATGGGCACTGTGTGGAACGTTTTCTCCAGGTTTATAAATATTAGGGGCCTTGATAGCCGAGCGGTCCTGCCGCTCGCAGTCGAGGTCACAGTGAGAACTCGAGCGCTCGGTGGAGAGTTCGACACCCGGTCGGGGCGCTCCGGTTCTCACTTAGGTAAGGTATGATAGTTTAAGGGACGTCCGTACCCCCTTATGTAATGCGAAAAGCGGTTCCAGGGGGGAACGGTAGAAGAGCTTAGGAAAAAAGGTTTATAAATATTAAATGTGTTTCTAAGTTTTGAATTTTTTTTAGCAATTACTTCTTTCAATTATAAAATGTTATCCATGCATCGGTCATCTGCAAACCAGCTTTGTTGCTCCCATATTTTTATTTATTTGCAATTGTTATCCGATTTATGTGTCCACACATTCTCTTTACTGTGACTAACTCGGCAATATGAAAAGTAATTTTAAGTGTACTCAAGTTATATAGTGTTTTATTAGTTTCTTGATGAAATTTTGTAGATTATTATTCATATCATTTCATATGGCCAGACTGTTTTTATAAAGTGACTGTAGAGTGGAGTGGTTGGGTGTTTAACTAAGGCCGAGATTTCTCCAGGACCTGGTATTTTTTATTTTTCAGTTCTCTTACAGCGTGTTGCATTTCTTCATTTTGCGTATGGTAATTTTTGTGTCACATGGCTACTTTTTTGTTGGTATGTCCTTGTGCAGGGTCTAGGACATCTCGGCGCCGCCATCTCGGCGCCGCCATCTCGGCGCCGCCACTTCGGCGCTGCCATCTAGGCGCGGAGCCATCTCGGCGCCAGCCAACTCGGCGCCGATATCAAGTTCGCAAACTACAGTGTGCACTACGTAAGAAAATTATTATAAACAAATAATAAATAAAGTGATCGCCAAAAAGCTGGCATCAAATAAAAAAAAATTAAAATTATTCATAATTTTTTGAAAGTGAAACACTGACTGACGACCAGAGGTGGTTGCAAAGTGATTACAAATGGACCAAAACAGAAGTTGTCACGTGACTTCCGTTATCAGTAAAATTCAACATTTTTTAAAAATAATTACGAAAAATACATTTACTAGCCAAGATAGGGACAAAATTTACGAAAAAAAGTGGTTTTCTGGTCTTGAGATTGTTGAGTCCCCGGATTGAGGTCCAAAGAGGGAAAAAAGTTTATTTTTGACTTCTCAAAAAAAATCACTCTTTATGAAAAACCCTGCTTGTTCTCAAACTAAAAATGCAATTGCCAAAATTTAAATATCACCTTCCGTATACGGGGGACGTTCGAAAATATGAAAATTGCTCATTAATAAAGTACCCTTATTTTTAAAAATATACAATCATGTTAATTGGAAATATTTGTTATAACATTTCTATTAAAAATTATAATTGCTTTGAATTGCTATTGATGTTTGGATCGCGTATTATTATTTTTTTAAGATACCTGTGTTTTTGTTGACACAAACGCATCAATTTTGGGTCACATAAATTTCAAGTTAAGTGAACGAAACTGAAATTCGACAATACACTACTCTTATCGTATCTGTCAATAAATTAACTTTGAAGTATCGCGTTTGGTAATTCTCAGAGTAGTAGAAGAAAAAGAAAAACCAGTAAAAATTGTTTTTTAGAGCAGGTGGCTGTGACTTTATATTTGACACCTACTTTTAATTCTAAGAAACTTTTTCAAATAACATTATTGTATATTTTGAAAAATAAGGTTGCTTTATTCTTGAGCCATTTTCATATTTTCGAACCTCCCCCGTAAACGGAAGGGGAGTTTGAAAACAAGCAGGGTTTTTTTATAAAGAGTGACTTTTTTTGGGAAGTGAAAAATAAAATTTGTTCCCTCTTTGTAACCCAATACAATATTATTTACTGGGAGTGTAGTCAAAATGTCGCTGCCGCATCGCTCTTATAAGCGGAACGTGTGTGCAGAAACGAATGGTGATAATTTTGAACATATCATTTAAGTTAGATTAAGCTTAGTTTAATTTTCGTTAAGTAATTTTAGTTCTTAATTTGAAACTTTAACACCTTGTACCTCCGTTAGTTTTGATATTTCGCAAAAGTGGTAAATGAAGAAAAAAGCTTAGGTTTTTTAGCTTTATATCCTGGTAAAAGAAAAGAATCAACTTAAAAATTACCTTATATAATATAGTGTGTGCCCGGCTAGGTGAAACGACTTTTGTAAAAGGTAAACACTTTTCGATTTAAATTTTAATTTTTTGGGGTTTAGCCCTGCTTGGTTAAAGGCGAATTTCTAACAGCATTTCAGTTTTGAAAAATCAAGTATGCCTTGGAAATAAAAAAAAAACCTATTTTACTGTAGAGTGGCGTGCCTTTTTTGTAGCAAATAGAACAAAAAGTTATTAAGAGAAGTTGTTTATAATCAACATATAGGCTCCTATACCAAATTTCAAAATCCTCGGCCAACTTTAATCTCTCACATTTTCTTTTATGGGCCCATATCAAAGAATTTGACTTTTAACAAAGACTGCTATGGAAAACCAAATATTTTTAACAAAGTTTTTTATTTCATAATAAAAAAACGTTAACAATAAAATCCTTTGATTTGTAAAATAAACTTTAGAGAAATATTTATCACATAAAAGGCACTTTACTTAGATAGAAAATGGCGTTTTTTGAAATTGTGTAAATCCAAAAAGTGCTATTTTTCGGAAACTAAGCAAGATTTCAATAAGATTTCTTATTGTGTGTTAGTTTTAGCTGAGTGACGTTGAGTCAGAAACCTTTTTTTCGCAAATGTCGTTCCGTTACAAACCTTTCTTGTTGTCAACCATGCCATTCTACTAATATACTTGTTTTGTTTTTTCTTCCACTGCTTTAAATATGGCACCATGAAAAGTGTCTTCAAACTCGTCATATTCTTTTTGTGTAGTACCTGTTAAACTTTTTGTCAGTTTTTCTGGGAATTTTAGCCTACAAAGAAATTGTGTAGATTTTCCATATAGATATTCAATATTGGATCCTTACTGTATTACATTTTCTGATACTTTGATGTTATGGTTATTGTTTTTTGTGTAACAGGTGAGTAGTCAGTTTTAGTAAGAAGTAAGTGGTTTCACTTTCTGCTCTCTGATAACTTAATTTATTATTGATTGGAATTGTCTCGTTGGTTATCTCCACTTAAACTTGTGGACGTATCGATGTTAGCGTTCGTTTAAAATAGTACTTACAGTTCTGCACATTTGATTTTAAAACTATCTTTTATTTCAAAATTTTACCATATGTTGAAGAGACGATAATTATTAAGTGTCCCTACACTTTTAACGCCATTTTCATCGACATCTTTTTACAAATCTTTTATCGTCTTGAGTATTGTAATGGTGACTCCTCTTCGTGCTCTTTTTTCTTTTGGGATACCACTGTAGTCCAAGGTCTTCTTGGGAGTATCAGTTTTTTTTCACTTTTGAGTGTTGTTACATCTTCTTTAAATTTTGCTAATTGTGAATTAACAAACAGTTTTTTTAGTTGTGTTATTTCTTCAAGTTGGTTTGGAATTTTTAGAATAACAAAACAACTCCCCCCCTCCCCCCGTATCCATTGGAGCGCCATTTTTAAAGGCGTAAGTTTTCACCAGGAGATTGTTTTTCTTTGGCGAATTCTTTATTTGGCGCTGGAAATAAAAAAGGTGATAGGTATCTCTTTTCTCAATATGTTACACCTAGCATTTTTGCCTTGGTAGAGTAGGCTAAAATCACATGAGTTCGCCCTAACGCATTTTAATGTTCTACAAAAGTCGACACAAAAGTTGTATCGGAATTAGAATGTAACAACTCATGTTTATTTGAAACTTTCAATAATTCCACATATTTTTATACAACGTGTCCCAGAACTGCCTCCCCATAAATAAATATAAATAAATTTTTCACTACCTAAAATAACTGAGTTATAGAGTTTTCAATTGCACCAATCCCAGAAGCGTGGTCCTCAGGTGTTACTGAAAATAAACGAAAAATGTCAAATTGACGTAAGTAATGTTTGATTTTAAACAAATACGGTAGACTAGATTTATGGATAGACGATTTTAATAAAATGAATAATCACAAAACCCTGGCAAAGCAAAATTGCGGTTATCCTACTTTAATTGTGCTAACTTTAACGTCTTTTCTCGGTTATCACTTGAGATAGAACTTTTTTTCTTCAAAATACAGATACATTCGCCCGAATACCCCCATTTCTCTATGGGGAGGCAGTTCTGGGACACCCTGTATATAAGAGTAAACTAAAATAACATTTCGGGGAAAAGTGCAGTTTTGATAAATATTTATAGCATATTTTCGTCAGTTTGCACTTTACTGTTAGGTACAAATATTAGGCGTTTTTAGTTGGTAATTTGGTGACCGTTGAAATTCAATATTGTCTGGCCGTTGTTTATTATAAACAAAATTTTTAACATAAGTTAAAAAATTGCTTGCAATAAAGCTTTTTTGCGCTACCAACTTATTTTTAATTGTTTCGGGTCCGGTATATGTAACGAAAAGGTCCGCTTCCCGTATCTTTGTTCGTTGGTATGACAACAAAATAACAGGTCCGTTATGAATATAACGGTCCTAGGATTGTCATAGAAAATTGTTTTGTATTTGGTTACTATAGAAACAACAATTATGCACTTTATTTAGGTAAAAATTTAAATTTGGTATTTAAAAAAACTGCTGACAGCGCAAAAATTGTTATGCGAAACCCGATCGTTAAGTGTCTTATTGGAATAGGCCTGAGGAAATAGCAAAACTCGGCTCTTCAGGTCTCGTTCTTCTAACTTTTTCTTCGCTTGTTCTAGGGCACTTACTGATCTTGTAACGTAATATAGACCGCATAGTAAAAACAAGTTGTTTATTATATGCCACGCGAAACGTTACCGCAAAGTTCTAGTGCATAGCGAATCATTAATAAATAATAATGACTACAATTTTGAGCCTTCTCAGCATCTTGTACAATTTATCATTAATCTGCAATTAGATAAAGATGTTGAATTCGATATTACATCCAATTTTTTTATATTACTTTATTGTTAATATAAGTAATTTTTAATTACATTTGTTAGCTGTTTTGAAAGAGTCTGAGAATTACAAGCCATCCGCTCGGTGGCTCCACATGTTGTTCATAGTTTATTTTGTTTACTCATGAAACGTGTTTTAATAGCAAATATAACCACTGGAGTAAAGATGTTACGGCTTTTATTATGAGAAACGGCACAGTGTGAAAAAGGGGTTAGATGCGAATAGATCTTTGAGTTGTTTAGTCGATATGTATCTTTAGTTTTATGTTAACTGTTCAATAAATACATTTTAAAAGGATTTGTTGTTTGGAAAGATTTTACATTGTCTAAACTAAGTAACTTTGAATTTTCCGTACATACACATATGTTTATCGACATTTTTTCTTTCCCCCTGTTTATGCCAATATCCAATTTGCTACAAACGCACCTCACCTTTACACCCCTGTAAGGTAGCACCTGTACATCGCAATCCCCAAAAAACCAGGCAGTACAATGAGCGTTGGTTCATTTTCTTTCGAACAAGCCCTAAATCACATTTGGATCTTTCAAGTATGCGATGTAACAGCACCTAACGTTTTTGTATCAAAAAATCGTTATAACTACCTTATTCTCGCCCCCTCGAATCTTACATTTTCACAACCTCTCCAGAAAGTTAGCAACTTGCAAAAATTCTCGAAATCTGCTCACTTTCTAAGCGTCACACAAATCGTTACTGGAGCCCCGTATTATGGTTACAGTTCCAATTCGTTAAAAAATTTTTATGTTAAAAACAACTCCAAAGTCTCCTGTTCGAAATATAATGGAATTAAAAAGAGGCTAGCGGAAATATGGAAATCCTTCACACCACAATACTGCTGAAACCTTATATATTATATTATGCGAATTAAATATATCGTTCCGCCAAAACAGTTTGACAGTTTAGTAACCTAATTTTGTTGTGAAACAAGTTTTGCGCTTTAGAATAAAATATTAGTGGTTTTAATTGGGACTCAAAACTTGATTTAGTAAGCTGCTAATTTTAGTCTTATGCTTTTAATATGATTTGAATTTGTTTTTATTTCATCTCCAACTTTACATTTTTAGGTTTAATCTCCTCTTTGATTATCGACTCCGTCTAAAACGTATACTTAAATATTTTAGTTTTAGAATTTGTTTGGCCAATTTAAATGTATCAAATGACGATATACATTTTTAATTTCCGAATAAATTTTTTCCGATCTATAAATTTTTCCACAAGAAAATTTGCTTTTGATGTGAACTTAATTTAACAGTATAACTAAAAATGATCATTGTAAAAGTTTTCCTTTCACTGATAAATATCTTTAAGATTTTTTATAAAGAACTCTATTTAGTCTAATCTAAACCTCTTCGAAAAGTGAATATCAAGCTGTTAGGATTAATTAGACCTGCCATGAGCTTAGTGTGAACTCATTTCACATCTAAAGTTTGAATAATATGATGTTGATGGAGAAAATCGCATTTTAAAATGTTAATTCCGCCTCATAAATATTTAAAGCACAGATACGCGGAAAAACCATTCACAAGTTATTAATTGCCTGACAAAAGGATTTGTGTATTGCAAACATCGTGTCTAAAGCTAGACATTTATTATAGTTCTGAAACCACTGAATTAATGGTAGCAATTTAAAATAGAATTTAGTTTCCCTCGAGCCTGGAAACAAATAGTACAATTTGCGTTCCAAATGGAATTGTTCAGCACAAATTAAATTGAAATTTCGTAAATTAAGAATTTTTTATTATTAATAATATAAATAGCTCAATTTTTCATTTACAACTTACATTATGGGTTGCTTGTAATGGTTTACAAGCTACCAACATACATAATTATTACAAAAAATCTTGTTTGGGTTTACAAGGTGTAAAGCACACTGATCCAAAAATTGCTGGTGGTTTATCTAATAAGACAACGCAGTCTAAGTCGAAATTTGATGCTTAATTCTAGTAATCGTGAAAACCTCGAACAAGATGAATATAAAAGAAGTTGTATCATATCAAAGTGATTTGGAATAAACAGGTCTACGTATATCCTTTCTTGAAGATCTGACTTCCATTATATCACTCGATGCAACTTAAAGCTGTGTGAGGTGGAGCATTATCACAAAGCAATAAAACGATACATAATTATATCAGCAACCACAGCATATATAATTTTCACAAAATATTATTTATGTATCAGGACCACTCAACATACGTATAGGCACGTAATACGATGAATATGGTAGTCAACTTTTCCTATAGTCAAAATATGAACTGAGTGAATAAGCTAAACGAGAGCAACAGGATGACCAAAATTATTTTCATTTAGTATTGCTATGGAATAGTTCCTAATTTATGAATGTAACTGTAAGTCACTTAAAGATCAAATATCAAACTTGACGTTTAAGTATAAACGTAGTTGAATTATTCATAAATTAAGAACTGTTCCATAGCAATACTAGATGAAAATAATTTTTGATCATACTATATAAACTTTCACCGAATGTAGCTGTGCTAAGACTCGAAGCTGTCTATTTGTGTACAGGATACTATAAACACTAATTACAAAAAACGTTAGTTAATGTAGGCACTTACTTTTAATTTTTTAATAATAAATCACTCCTGGAAGAGATTTTATATTGAATTATCGCACTGCAATTTTGAATTCTCATTTGAAAAATTACCACGCTTTAACCTTGCTCAAGTTCCAGCACATTTTTCTACTAAATTGGGACATGACCACTTTAATGCAAAAAATTAGAACCGATATTGTTTCCTGCTGCAGCCCCAGTTTTTATAGGACTGTTCGCTCCACAGAAAGGGAATAAAAACCACTCCATTAGCAGCAAGCTCCCTTTAAAGGCACAGCTAACTTATTCCTAATTACAGACAAGAATTTATAATGGCATTAATTTGAATACGAGTTGGAAATAAACCAGGGAAGGTTATATCAGTACCTTATTAGGAATATTACGTTTCGTGCAAAAATCAATAAGTCATACTATCATTAGTATTCCGAAGCTCCGTCTAAAACTATCCAAAGAGAATAATAAATGCACTCATTTAAAAGTGCAACAAGTAGAAGCAATCACTTTGGTGGTTCGTTTGAACCTAATTTATAGTTTCTGCTGCTTATTTATGGAACGCGATTCAAAAATTAAAACGTAGTAAGATTAGTATAGAGTAAGTTTGAGTAGCTTTCTTAAAACAAAATTACTTAATTTATTTTTCTAAGTTCAATATATTATATACATATGTTCAATATATAAGTAATATTTAGTACTCTCGTCGTTTTGAAAACGTCGCACTTTCGCAGTTCTCGTATATACACTAGTCTAAATTGTTATTATATGTTATATCATCTAGAAGGAATACTATAGAAAACTAAAATGTACAGTGTATAGTTATTTTTTATTAACTGATAAAAACATACGCGCATGAACGAAGATAATTTATTGGTTATCGAATTTTGAATATGTGCTCATGTTTGTTAATTTTATTTAAAAATTTAGTTCAGCCTGGTTTTCAGAGGATATATATAAAGTTCGTACAAACATATGCACTAAATAAAAATAGTTGTTTTATAATGTAAGTGCTATGACGTAAATAACATCAGAAGATTGTATCTTATGCGTACGTGTTTGTCCATGTATAAGGTGAAACGGGCCTTGGTATGCCTTGCTTTAGTTCTAATTTTACGTTCAAAGTTAAAGCCTATTTGTATTTCTATATGGTTTTTATTGTTACTTAGATTAGACATTGTAATTTGAGACAGTTATTTTCTCGTCCAATCATTCATTCCAGCTTTCAATAAAAAAACTAATTATTATGCTACCTATAACATTTGTAAAACCGCTGCTGTGCAGTGAACGCATTGTAAGGTTGATTTCGCGTGTACTGCGATAAATGCATATCCAAGATTATTCGCAGAATGAGGTTAGGCGTAAGCGGATTTCACGCAGAACAGGTCAGTCGCAAGTTCTCCTTGAATAAGGCTTAAAAAAGTCTGGCAGTAAATAATTGCTGCTCACAAGTTTAAAGTCAAGCGGACAAGCCTTTACGAGTCTAACAAACGTAATATCACCGTGTAGAAGGTGAGCATACCGTATTTAAAGGTGCATTCGAGGTGTTTATGTATGTTTGCTGCGTATATGCGAATCTCAGCTATCTCGCAAGTATGTCTTTCTAAGAGCTAACTCTAGACTCTGTGCTTCTCTATATGGTTTTACTTGTATTTTAAAGTCGATATATTTATATAACCAGATTTGCCTTTCTTGTGTACATTGTTTGAAGTTAGATTCAGTCCGAGAACACTTCAGGGGTGGACCAGCTTCCTGTTTTGGTAAATATTGATCTTCAGAGCCACCAAGTGAGGCATTTAAGAGTTTCATGTTCACTGAGCTAGCAAGTTAAACAAAGAGGGTAAAAATTATTCAAATATTAAAGCGTAGGAGATATCTTAAACTTAAAGTATCTACGTGATGGTTTAACAATACCCTTATTTCAAAGAATGATAAAACACTTTCTAGAGTGATCTGTTTCGTTTGTCTTTTTTCCGAAAATATTCTTTTTAATTACAAAATATCATCTGCCTGGTGATATTTTCACAGCACTTATTATAGCTTTGAAGCATTTTTACATTCCTTACTAGGGCTTAAATACTTCGCTGTATACTATTTGTTCTGCATTTGTTTTACACTACCGAATTTCACATGCAAAATTTTCCGCTATTCGCTTCCATGTTCTATAAATATTCACTTATAATACCATGAGTAGTCAAAGTTATGTCGACTATTTTTGTGGTGGTGTCACGAATGTCCATTGCGCTTTGGTACGATTAGGACGAGTGCGATAGCACGAGTCCTAATCCCAAGCGCAATGGACATGAGTAGTGATACCACCGCAAAATAATCTACTTAACTTTGACTAAGAATGGTATTCGAGGGACTATTTAATGAACCAAACTACTTTTTCAAATTAGTTTTCAGTAAATCTAGCAACAAACTACGCAATTTCTATAGTAACAGAACTCTAATATTGACTTTTTCTAATAAAAATCACAGTTGTTAAAAATAGTCACTTGAATACCTTCTAGGAAGATATATCCACTGATATTTTTTTGATTGGTCAAGAAACGTCAGAATTCTGGATTTTCATTGGTCACTTTTTGACAGATGACAGGTGAATTGAATAGTCATATTTATTTATGCACTTAAAATCAAAATTCGATAACACCATTCGTATTTCAATAATCTTCTCGTAGATCTTACTCTATAGTATTGCTTGACCTTCCACTATTTTTAGGGCCTGTTCGCAGTTATCTCCTGCAAAAGGTTAAAGGGAAATACGAGCATGACAACCATCGAGTATAATTTTAAATATATTTTGTAGGTAGAATGTATAGCGAATTGTCTAATAGATTAGATAGCTAACCTGAACACGTTAGATAATATATTAGCTTGAAATAATTTTACTTTTACTGGAGTAGAAACGTGTTGCATGTAGGAGCGTAATGACATAATAATAACTGTAAATACTTGCTGTTGTATATAATGCAGAAAAGTGTCCAAATCTAATTACAGTTAGATTTTATTGGTAGCTTAACTCAGCTGAATGTATTTTTCGAGAGTTTGATGGAAGGCTGTTTTGTTCGGCAAAGGGTCTTTTTAGTTGAAATTTCTTTCTAATCTAAGACCTTTAAGACTGCACTAAGCCTTTTGAATACAAAAAGTGGATTATTCAGCTGGGACCGTAGATATTGTTTCTCAGATTCGAATATTTCATTAATTACACCAATTAGCAACTACAAGTTACATGTAAATTTAAATGTTCTTATTACAAGTGCATATACCACATGTTCATTAAAAGTCCATAAGGGGCGCTGGAAATTCAAGGGTATGAATAATATGTTGGTGGAACTGTAAGGTCTATGTCAAATTTCAGGTTATCAGTTTAGGTTTTCCGTCAGTTTTGACACAAATTGACCTTATGGACTTTTTTAATGAACATGTAGTACGTATAAAACAAACAAAATAAAATACAGTGTTTAATTTTATATTAAACTAGGAACATTTGTAGTAACCCAATGGGCCCTACTAGGGTTATATTGTTTTTTTTGACTTGGTAATTTTTAGGGCTTGTGTTCTAGGAGTTATTCTGAATTTTTAGTATTTAGTTTATTACGTGTCCCAAAGCCATTTCGGTATTTTATACTTAGATACTTTTCAGATACGTGTTTCTAAGAAAGGGGGTTGTGCTATGATCCCACAATTTTTCACGTCGTTGTGTACCTATATCAGGTTCTTTATGTACTTTTCGGTAACTTCTGGATTTTTCTTTGTGGGGCTCTTTTTGGTGATGTTTACTAAATGGATTATTCCCAAAAAGCATCGGTAATGAAATACTATAGTTAGTGAATTGTACCTGTCCGTTTAATTTAGTATTTTTATGCTACTTTCACGTAGAACTGTTATAGCTGCTTTACCTTGACGTGATCTGATACTTTGTTGAATTAATTTTAGGTCTCGGTTCCGAGTAACACCCTCTCTGATATATTCGTTATCTACAGCTAATTTTTGCAAGTTGAAGATGTCTGCCATTCGCATTCTTCGTCTGTTGGGCTACACATCACACATGGAAGAACCATACCATATGGTAGCATGTTTCTTTCTGTTCTTCGACGTGGTGGCAGTGCAGATGGAGGTTCATTTTTCAACCTTTCGTATACCTCGCGAAGCAGTCATTATTATTGCTCTTTCAGTAGCGATTGAGAGAGCATAGCTTGTCAAATTACCTTCGCTATGGAGGTTTGTTGTTGTAAATTTTAGATTAATTATAGTTTTATAAGTAGTATTAAACAATGATCAGTAGTTTAAAAATGTTAACTATTTGGTAAATATACAACCAGATCTTTCTTGTAGTTCCCATTTTTCAATAAAAGTAGATGGTTGGGTTTTGAAGATTGTACGAGGGAACTATAATTCCACGCCGTTTTCGGCGGTGCTCACACTGCCGAGTGTTTGTTCGCACGTGCCTGGAAGATCCCAGGCAGTCAGTTACTGGAGGCCCGTTAGGGTGATACGTTCAGAGGTGGCCATTTCTACCACGTGTGGGATGCTGAAGGCCGTTTCGAGCTGTATTAGGTTGGTCGTGGGCCGTTTAACTCCTGAAGCACGCGTTTATCTTGCCCTGGCGTCCAGCGTACTCGCGCTCGAGCTCGAGTTGGTCAGGCATAAGTACGAACCACGGACGTGACATTGAGAGCTCACCGCACCTGGAGCACACAAAGCGGTTCTTTCCAAGATAAGAATTAGCCATCGCTGTAACTCCGGCTTTCCGTCTAATTTTAATATGTGTCATAGCGTTTTATTGCTAATTTGTGAATCTGTAAGTATTTACCAGTTTGTAAGCTTTTGATTGAGATACCTCTTAACAATAACCTAGTAATCTTAGTTGTTAACGTATGTCAACTTGCGAATTCAAATTATGATAACATTGTACTTAAATTGTGATTTTACTGTAATTATATTCTGTGACAATACTGTAATAGTTGCATTCTGGCTTTATTTGTTACTGCGACTTGTACTTCTCTTTCAGATTATGTTGTGCTATTTGGGTTTACGAATTCTAGTTTTGAATGCTTGGATACACTTGTCCTTATTTGACAAAAATTCGGTGGCGCCCTTTTTGAGTATTTAAAAAACTGTACGCATGTGCAATAACTAATCCAAACTGAATAATTAGACCAATCAATAGCGTGCCTTCTATGTTAACCAATTCGTAAAAACTGATTCTGCGATTTTAACCCAGCGTGCTTTTAATTGGAATTCTATTGCCCGCATTGTTCCTTTGCGGAGTACCATGAATTTATGGGTTAGAAAATGGTTCACACATAATAATACTTGCGATAAAGAACAGAACGGGAAGACGACGAACCGCTAACAACCGACAAAAGTTACATTGGGTTGAAATCATAGAATTAGGTTTGACGAGTTGGTTAGTTTTGATGTTTGAGTACTTGGTATTTCAGTAATGTCAAAACTAATGGTTTTATTAACAAAATAAAATGATCATATACACTTGGGACTGCAGGCTTTCATTAAAATCCTTTGTAATGATTTGTATAAAACAGTGTTTAGAATTATGGGTTCATATTAAATCTAACAGCTCTGGTGTTATTTATATAATATTAATTCGTAGCTAAACTGTTTAACTGCATCCCAATTTTTTCTTGCATATGCCGAAATTGGCGTTATTTTGCAATTATCCGTAATTTTTAGTATATTTACTTGAACCATCTATGTATGGCACCGCTGATGGCGTTAAACATATTAAAATTGCTTCCTTAAAGTTTGATAGTTGTAGTCAAATTTCTTCTTGTCGCTGTATCGCAACTGGAGCCCATATGTTTAGCAGTTAGAAGGAACCTTTTCGTTAATGCAACTCACACTATATCTAAGAATTGCAAAACCTGAGACACATGTAAGTTCTATATAAAAATAAATGTTGTGTTGCCCTTAGACTGTTAATTCGTCTAAAAAATGCTATCTTACGATACTGTAAACCATTGCTTATACACACCAATTTTATTTACTGGTCAATTCCGCCATATTATATCTAGTTTCGATCATGATACTGAATCCTTTCAATGGCGCCCGCGCGATTTTTATCAATTTTCAAATTATTTGTGATGAAACTGGAAATGGTAAATTGAAGATGATATATTTAAAAGCTCTTCAATATTACAGAAAATCTCTTAGATGACATACAAGTTCTATAACAATGGCAGACAACTACGCCTATGTCAGTCACGCTTTCGAAGTTGGAGACTCTCTGAAATATTGCAGTAATTTGCATAATAATGGAAAATTAATTAGGTGTTTCTGCTACCAAAGCCGACTGTTTGTCGTTTGGGTGTAGTGTGCTTGTATAATATTCGAATTCGAAACGCATGGAGCCATGTGAGGGATTATGGCAACAGTGTTAATGATTTAGATAAATGTGTATTTAGGTTTACGCAAAGTACATTTCAAATATATCATTTACATATCGTATTCACAATAATCAGACTACTACAGTTAATACTGAAAATGCATGTGTCTGTACTTTATCGATAGCTCTAAAATTGTGGTGTTACTGTTTATGGCAAGATCAAATTGTTCACAGTTTGTAAAAACTAGAAATCTGTAATAAATACCATGACACTTGTAACTGAATATATACAAATTGTATAATCGAGCAAATTTTTCGTACTTATAGGTATTTATAGTCGCAATAGCAAATTACTGCTGAATTTTCTATCATATTAAAAATGACTAATTATATCAAGAGCAAGAAAATGGCAATCAGAAATTTGCATCTCAGTGACTTTTTACAACCTGATTTATATTCGACTAACTTATAAATTATAAGGAATAACGAAGTATCGCAGCTAGAAACATTAGATGGTCAGGTATGGGGAGAGACAGCCCTTAACATGCGTAAGTGGGAGGGTCACGTATTATACTTTGTACGGTCTGATTTCTATTTTACTATTTTTTGTACCTTAAGCAATACTAAAATAGCATTGTAAGATTTTTTTAGTTTAAGGGGGTAGTATATCAATAGAAACTTTTCAAGTTTCAGTTAATAATAACAATAATAATAAGAGTATGAATCTACTTCTGTGTTCTTCCGTCTAAGCTTGATTTAATAAGAAAAGTATATAAATTACGTAAATTACTAAAATTATACATTATTTTGAAAAAATAATAGTTCTATGTACCATGCAAGACAAAAAAACTGGGACAGTAAGTACAGTCTGTGGTGAATGTGACTACCTTAATATGTACAGTTGTTAGATATTTCTAACTTAACCGTCAAATTGTTTAGACGTTGCTATGAATATAATAAATGTAACTGTTCAAAGCCTCGTTTTAGCTAATAAAACTATGCTAAAATCTCTATCAAGAGTTGTCCTAGTGTTTTTGTCTTGCATAGTACATGACATAACTTCATTATGCAAATAATAAACAACAAGATATCCTATCCATAACTGCAACATGATTGCTATCAAATGACGCCCAATAAGTATATCAAGCATGTTATATCACAATTGGTCATTAGAGCACTGTTTCTGAAACATTTTAGTTTTTTTATAACAAACAAACCAACTATTGTACATATAATAAATTTGAAAAGTAAATGATCGCCCAAAAAAGATGTATTAAAATTTAATGGAGGTGATATAAGACCCTAAATGTGATGTTATCATATATAGGGAGGTGTTTTTCAATTACGATATACTAAAAAATCATTGGTATGGTAATACACGGCGAGTATACATGGTCAGCTAACCAGATTCAATTAATTTGTGAAAAGTATAATAAAATTTTCGAATTCCAAATTAAAATCTCGAATAAGTGTTTTGAACTTTTCTTATTCGATCTACAGTTATTTTGTCAAGTGCAGAGTGGTAAACAAGTTCACACAAGTTAAAATGAGACAAAACCAGTGGGCCACAGATATTCGTTGTAGTCTCCGTGTTTAAATATGATCTGTGAGGGTATAACTTTCTCAGATATTGATAAGCCTGACAAATGTTTCTAGAAATTTGATTTCAGTATCTGAAGGTGTTATTCAATATTAAACCAATATTGTTTACTTCATTGACAACCGGAATTTGAGTATGATTAACATTTATGTTGATGGTGTTAGCCAAATCTCTACAAATATTTTTATTTCCAAATAAGATAACAGCTGATTTATTAGGATTAAGTTTTAAAGATTTTTGACTAGAGAGGTCATAGAAGTACTTAAATTCATATTTTATTTCTTCCGTGACTCTACCTAAATCAGATGCATTAAAAGAGTTGATACAATCAGATAGTTACATACACGTTGACGGATTATGCAACGACCAAGGCTAGATTCAGGATAATAGTAATAACATTAGAAATAAATGCAAGATCAGAAAATACATAAAAGTAGGCACTTGCAACACTCGCCGTCTCACGGTAAATTCGTTTTCGATAATGCAGACTACGATGTGCAGACTCTGGATGGCCATAACACGTTTCATGTCATGGGTGGAATTGCTTGCGTGACACCTAAATCTGCTCTTCAGGTAGAGAAAAAGGTTCTTCGAATGAATGTTACTGCTCATGCTATTGAAAATCGAGGCCTCTTTGTTTTGCAAACATACAGAGCCCCAAGTACATCTGGCAACTCCAAAATAGTTACTACAAACTTGGTTTCCCTGCAAATAAAACCACTGTCATCTGAACATGACCAAACACTGAATTTGTTTTGCTTGAGTGGTACCTGGTTGAAAGGCCCAGAAGAATGTAAACCTCGTTGGAGTGGCTGCATGAAAATACTGTATGCAACGAAAGAGTAGCAAACTTCCGCTGTGGTCCCTCTCCCATTCGTCAACTTGGCTCCATCAAACCCATCAACAATACACACGGCTCTTCTTCAAGCTGCCGAAAGAGGTGCCAGCAATGGACAAAACATTACGATGGCGACATTCGATCAGCCTCTGTACACTAAAGCTCGTGAAATGGTAGCAGCAGCTGATGACATCTCTTTGAAGTCACTCTTCATTCGACTTGGAGGTTTCCACCTGTTAATGTCGTTTTTGTCAGCGATTGGATTTATTATGGCAGGAAGTGGCTTGGAAGAGTTGTACATGATAATATATGCTAAAAACAGTGTTACACAAATGATGAACGGAAAAGCCTACACCAGAGTCGTTCGTGCTCTCTTCCTAGTCGAAGAGGCACTCATTACTGTATTTTTGAAGACAAATGAGGCTTGCATTAGTGTTGATAAAGATGAGCTAAATGTTAGCTATTTAGTTCTTACGGGTGGTAAGAAGATATTACGTAGCCAGTTGCAGTGAAGAACTTTGTTGAAAGTTTGGATAAGCAACTGCAACATTCGAAAGAATCAGGACGAACGCAAAAACTGTGGATTTAGCTCATAGAAATCGTTGAGCTAGTTCGAATGTTCATTAGAGCAGAGAAGAGTGGAGACTTCCTCCTCCACCATTACTGTGTCCAATAAATGCTCCTTATCTTCCATGCATCTGGTCAACTCAACTGCGCTAAATCTGCGCACGTTTACCTACAAGAGTCGCTGGAACTTCTCACCTCAATGAACTCTGTGGAACACGATCTGTTCGTTAATCGTGGTTATTTTACCATCCGACGCACTGAAAAGTTTTGGTCTAGAGTCTGGAGTGACATGACCATTGAACAGGTTTTCATGCGATCCTTGAGTAGCATTGATGGCTTGACCGGAGGGGGGGAATCACAGCGACAACTATTGCAACTTGGATTAACTCCATGCCAACCTGATCTCGGATAGTCGAAGCAATGCAAGAATTTGCGGGAGTGCGCAGCGTCTCTTCAGAGCAGCACGTAGAGCTACGAGAGGATTGGACATTGTCTCAGCTATCTACAAGTAGGGGAAAATCGCACCGTTTAGAAAAGTGCAGGCCCACAAGGCTCTACGCACGAAGCTTCTTGCCTTCAACGACCTCAAAGCTAACCCGAGTGCAGTGGCTGATGCTGGGAAGCATTTCCTTCTTGCCATGTTTGGAGCGATGAACACTGAAGACTTGGATGCTCTTCGCTACCAGTGTTACTTGCAGGCCTTTGCAAAACAGCCTGTACATTCGTTGTTCAAGTTGGTTGCACTTCCCCCCACTTCAGCAGCTTCCAGGCAGCATTCATTCAGAGCTTACCACCAGGTGCAGCAGTGGCTCAATGAGAACAAGAATCCGCTGGAGTGGGGGTGGAAGAAGATCGGGGAACACCTGAGACCACATGCAACAGCACGTCCCGTTGCTCCCCAGGAACTACATTCCCTCATCGTGTGCGCATGCAAAGACCGGTCTAGGAAATTTGGGCGTAGCCGTCTGGGCGCGACCGTTTGGGCGCGGGGAAGAATCAACGTTGTGATTTAGGAACACATTAAGTGTGAGTAATTTAAATTTGGCATAAACGAACAAACATCCTGAGAAGTTAATGTAATTAATCAAACAATATTAAAAGAATAATCCAATTATTTATTGAAACCGTTACGAGATTAATTTTAAATAAAGTGGTAGTACCTATATTAGATAAATTTTGAAATAAATCCGAATAGAAATAAAGAAGGTAGTATATTAGATAAGTTTTGAAATAATTCTGAATACATAAAAAAGGCAGTATGTTAGATATGAAATAATAATTCTGAATTTAATAAAGATGGAAATAGATTATATTATAAGTGTTGAAAATAATTTTAAATAGAAATACATTTATTGTACTGGCAAATGAATAATACTATGCTATATTTAATCGATTGATGCTTCACATGTTTAATATGTTTCCAATATGTCTGTTTGGACCAAAACTAGTCGACTTCGAGTTGTTGTTTATAATGATAATACTTAACAATAAACTGCTAAATTTTAAAGTAATCAATTATTTTCGTTATGTTATAAACCGACTAACTGAAGATAAGAGCAGAAATAAGAATAATAATAAATAATAATATAAAAAGATTAATTATAATCATCAAAATTTATTCTTGCCATTTTTACCATTATAATACATATTATTCTTAAAGTAAAATATATACAATTTTTTAAAATATAAACAAGAAGCATCTACGCATTCATGTCATAATTGTACGAAATGCCTCTTAAACATTCTACAATGTTTCTATTGTTTGCGCCGTCTACATGATTGATTATTATAATCCTCAACCATATTTTTTATTCTTCTATCAGCCTGGATAAAGTTTTGTTTTTTCTTGGAGTGGGCTCATTCCCGCAAGTAACTGTTCATAAGCAACATCTCTCCCTCGTTGAACAGTTTTCAGGCTGTCGATGAATCTCTAAATGATTGGATCGCTCATCGATAGCTTTGTACCCAATCTCTAGTAATTTATTCTTTGTTACTTATAATTTTAATGTAATAAATTTCCGAAAAAGATTTGTTAGTATTTACTGGAAAGTTAAAATTTGTAACGTGTTTTCGTCGAACCTACTTGTATTAATAAAATTCAAATTTTCTACAATTAATATTTCTATACTAAATTATTGCGGCCCGCCACCTCCTTGGACGTGCTTTAGGTAATTTTCGTTATTTAAAATAAATTTTCAGACCTATTAAAAGTAAAGCTAGCTAATACTAACATACTAATTAATTTCCTGGCGCCTAAATACCTCGCACCCAAGTGGCTCTGCGCCCAAGTGTCTTCCCGCCCAAACGGCCGCGCCAAAATGTCCGGCTCCGTGCAAAGACGAATGCGTGCGTAACTGTGAGTGTAGGAAGAGTGGTCTGAATTGTTCAATCATGTGCTCAGGCCTGGGATATGTTAACAGGGACACGCTTATCATTGACGAGGATGTAGAAGAGGAGGGTGAGGTGTTTGGAGAGGACTGAATCCTAATTCATGTTTTACATTTATTTATGATTGCGTTTAACATGACTACATTGTTTGTTATTCAATAAAATATTTCATTTTTACCCCGTCCACATATCGTTCAGGATGCAATATACATCCACATACATGAATACATATAATGTATTCTAATATTGTTGATTTATTTCAGTTTACATAGTGATAATTCCATGTTTTTCGCAACAAATCTGAAAAAGTTGAAAAATGGGCACTCTTACCCCCTCCATACCTCCGGAATCGTTCACTGTAGCGTAGTTATGTACCAAACCATTTTTGTTCGTAATTTAATTGAGACTATTTTTGTATAGAATAATTTTTGCGTTAAACCGCATAGTTTTCGAGATATTTGCGAAAAACTGTAATTTTATCCTCTTTTCACCCCCCCCCCCCCCACCATAACCCGACGCTCTAAGTAGTGTATCTTTTTAGTACATACTACGAGGAGTAGATAGAACAATTTGGCACTGGAGGAAAACTTTTTTTTTTGATGTCGGGGTTTAGATCTAATTGCACCGTACTACAAAGCACTACATTTTTTGTTTAAAGCCAATTGCCAAATTTATATACACTATACAGTTGCTCTTTTTTCCAAAATGGGAACAATCTAATTTTGTTAGATTGGTATCAACAGCAATAGTTTTACTGAAACTGTGCAGAATTTTAGAACTGCGTCTCTAAGACAACATTGATTCAATCACTTGCATTTTCATGTAATTTCAAGTAATACTTTGCACAATGAACCTGAAATGAAGCTATAAATCTGCTTTTAGCACAAACAACATCAATCAGTTCTTCCATAAAAGTTGAGAACTATTTTCCAACGTTTATTAATTACTTCGCAACTGCACTCGATGGTTATTAAAACTACTCCGCGTGGGAAGTTTTCCTACTGAAATCTTGGCTGTCCGCACCAGCAGGATTAATTAAAGTATAATTAAAGAATCTGCTGAATAGTTCGGAAACTGAGAGGCACAACTTTGTGTAAATATTGCACACTACCGAGGTAACTATGGCTGTAAGCTACTCAGGCTTGAGAACCCGCCATCGTGGTAAGTTTCGGCACAACATGCATAACTAGGCAGAAGTTTAAGTTTAAGTTACTAGTGCTTGCTTTCAAAACACTCTCGTCTGCAGCAACAATCGGAGAATTAAGAGTTAATCAGTTCAAATCACAGTGCTTCCTCTTCAGGTTCGAGGCTGAAAGGTAGAGCACAGAAGTTGAGTAATTTTTAAAGATATAGGCTGGTAACTCTCAGAGTGACAAACTATTACTGTATTTACAAATATTAAAGAAGAGTGTAAATAGAGCTAACAAACTATAAAGAACAGTTTTCTTACATCAGTAAAGCAATCTATCAATTTAATTCAATATTGATATTTTAGTGATCTGGAAACAATCCAGAAATGCAGAAATCACTGGTTGTTTGGATTCTACACGCATATAAATTAAAATATAACGAAACACATCAGCTGCACCCTAGTTTATTACTAAAATTATTCTTTCATGAAATTTTTGTATTAGAACGGTAAGACTTGCACATTTAGATCAATAACATCGTATTGGTCTACAGGTTCATCTTGTACTACTGTAATTTTGAACTATTATAGAGAGAGTAATATGTTTAAAACAACGGGGATGTTGTTGCCATGTTAGTTCAAAGCTTTTTCAGTTAGCTTTAATCATAAGGCGAAAATACGGCGCATTGCATGCAGTATTATGTTTCCGCAAGAAGACTAGAAAGAAGGAGACCTAACGCAAGTGGTGGGGCTGTACAGAATAATGTCGAACAGCAAATGACCGACCACAAGTTGAATGCAACCCGTGCAACAGATGATTCTAGGTTCTGCATCTTTGACATTTATTTTGATATCGGATTACGTCAATAAATAATGTAGGCTATTAAATATTGAAGTTGGGCTCATAGCTCGCTTCCATTCTCTATTGACTTTCCACTTTCGTTCAACTCTGCATATACACACGAGAAATAATTAATTATTAATGATTTGTTGCACAGGTTGCATATATCATGGGTTTGCATTGAACTAGTGGTCGACCATTTCCTGTTCCACATCTAGCAATTCATCCCCTCCACTCAATTTGAATCGAGTTAGGTCTCCTTCTTTCTAGTCTTCTTGTTTCCATCCCATGCAATTATTAGTATATCGTTTAATTATACTGAAAAACCCTTTCCTAATAAATTACAATTACTAGAATTTTTAAGCTAGATCAGCAATTCTTGTGGGCCGAAGTTGTTCAGCTATTTGTTAAGGTCAGGCAAAAATCCCGCATGTCCTTCCCGAACTCAGACCGCTCGGTTTCGTAAAGCGCATTTCAAATCCTGTGCCCACCTTCAACCGCTTCCTCATGCGTCAATATAGCCTATATTTGATTTTACAGCGGACCGTTGCTTTGCGCAAAGGAGCTGCCTGAAGGCGGCGTTAGAATGAATAGATTGTTTAAATGGAAGAGAGAGCGCAAACCCACCTGCCTCACATCCTTGCCGTTCAGCCAGTTCAGCGCAGACAGTTGACCATATGTTCGTGCAGCTGTACATTTTACGGGCGTACTAGCGTCCTGCTCGTTCGTTCCCTTCTCAATTTCGGTAGTGCGGTTTCTTTCTCTCTTGGCAGTGGAACTCACGTAGCCAAGCAGAATTGTCCTTTGTAGGCGGCCTCCACGGCTCCGGCCGTTGGGGCGCACTGTAGGTACTTTCAAAAACGTTTTGAGGTTGTAATTTCGAGCGCGATATCAAGCAGTGGTGCATCAAGTATCGGAGACGCATGATAACCCGTCGGGAAAGATGACCGTAAGTTTCAGCAGAAATGGCATCATTCGGTTTCTAGTTGTATAGCGTCGTCGCATAAGTCGCATTGGCCGTTGTTAGAACTTTAAAAAGAAACCGGCTTGAGCATATCTAAGTTTTGCTGAGTGGTACAATTACGTACTTCCGTGGTACTTGCTTATACAAAGTTCTGGTATGGTGACGTCGTCGTGTTGTGAGTAACCTTCCCTTGGAGCACCTTTCTGATCGAAAACTTCCCGTATTTTGCCATTCCTGACATTCCTGCCAACGTTGTCCATTCTGACAGCCTGCTCCAGCGTTCTGGAACGACGGCTCTACGACTGGACATAAACACCAAGCTCGTCGCTTAACCACCAGGTATTGTTAAACTAGTTTTAATCTAGTGTTACGTTAGAACTAAGAGTGTAGCGTTCCATTTCATAGTGCGCGGAGTGACGCCATATCCGTAATCAAACGTTGTAGTTTTGTATTGGGCGTTTACGTCTTAAATTTTAGTACGTTGTAACGCGTCTTCAGAGCTGATTTCATTTCATTGTTTGTCAAGTTTAACAGCGCTTAATTTAAGGAAATTACTACTTAAGGTGTACTTGTACACTCATTTTATTTATTTTAACCAATAGACGGATATTCAAAGTTATCTTTGTTTCATTATGATTTGTGCAAATGTGCATGCCTCCTGTGACGAATTTATGTGTTTTTCTCTAGCTGTAACGATCAATGTAAGGTAGAGCGACGGGAGCTCTTTAACCGCTGAAGGTAAGTGCCTGAGTCAGCTGGAAACGCCGTCCAGGGACGGTGACGCAATTGCAAGCCCTGGACTTTGGAATTAAATAGGGTCTTGCATAAATATTGTCCCCACCCCAATTCAAGCCTGTGGCGCTCTAAAACCTCTTTCTTTGTACATATCTCGAGTATTACCATTCGTATTGCAACGGCACTTCGCCCTAATTAACAGCTTGGTCAGATAGAACCAAGCCCATCTCCCTGAGTGTAGTCGGACAGCAATTTTGTTACACAACCGTTGAGGCGTGATTAGGGTGAATACTTCTAGCCAGCATTTTCCCCCGTAGTGTACCGAGTGCTATTGTCGTAAAAGTCTATTTTTGCTTTAACAAATTGGCTTTTGTCGTAATGTCGGTTTCGACTGTAATACATTTCTGGTTTGTATGCAACTGAAAAGTTTAAAAAGCAGAAGACAGGGTACAACGAATGAACGAGGAGCAGCGTATATCGTATGAATTGAGAGCAACATGACCGGTGTGGGAGGTCTGATTATCTAAAGTCGTCATGTACCCATTTGAGCAATTTCAGAACTTATTGGTGTAAGTA
The DNA here is from genome assembly GCA_940337035.1 of Agriotes lineatus. Classification (NCBI taxonomy): domain Eukaryota; kingdom Metazoa; phylum Arthropoda; class Insecta; order Coleoptera; family Elateridae; genus Agriotes; species Agriotes lineatus. The sequence goes on along the minus strand of OW679196.1, from coordinate 79,051,766 downwards.
CGTACAAGTTCTTTGATTCTGCGATTTCTATATTTGTTACCGTTGAAGAAGCTACAGGGTGACTGTTTTCAGACGCAAAAGCCGTGCAAAAGTAACTCAAACAGCAACCACAAGTATTTTTTGACCACGGTGTCCATCTTTTGGCGGTAGAGTGGGATAAGTGCCTAATGAACATAGCAAATTTTGTAATTACCCTTCTAAATAAAACTTAACAAAATAGATATGTTTTTATTTTACAAGTCTCATATAACGAAAGTTACTATTATAATAGAGGCCACCGGATGAGCTGTGGTGGGGATACGGCTGTGGAGGAGTTATTTATCGATAGCGGTATACATGCCGTTTTCAGTGAGCGCAATAGCTTGGCTTAGTCAACATCGTGCTTTTGTCGTGGAGGAGTTTCTTCGTAATGGTGGTTCTGTGCCTAACCTCGTTGCGCGGTGACATTTCCTGTCCTCCAAGGTCGTCTGATCTGAGCCTGGAAGTTCTTAAGGAGGTAATTACCCAGGACGTTGCTGCCATTCCGCCAGAAATTATACGAAGAACTATGCACAATGCCGTTTACCTGCAAAACTTTATAAAACAGGCTGATGTAAAATGGCATAGTATATGTTATTCACAAATAAAAATATTTTTTCTGTATCTTTCTTTGTTTGCTTGTAACTATCTTTTGCAATAGAGAAGATTTTTTTGCCAGACCTTGTATTTCTTAAACCTAACTTCAAAATAAATGTCCAGAGTCCAGGGTCCAGGTTTATATAAAATAACGATGTCTCAGGGTCAGTCATTTTTTAATTCTTTTTAAGTACATTTCAAACTTTTTTCTAAATGCAAATAGAAATCATAGATTAAAATTGTAATCTAGTTTTTCCCATCCATACCTTCTATTGTAATATTTAATATACTAGTACCTAAATATTCTTGATCTTCTTTATATTGCATTGGATTTAGCGGTCTGTTAAATCTAATGCTAAACTATTTTTGCACGCGATCTAGGGACCTAGCTGTTCTGGGTGGTCTTCCATGTCCCTCGTTATTTAATCAGGTATTTTAGTTACGTATGCATTTTACTCTCTATTCTTCTCGTGCATCTCACAACGTCTTGTATATTGCTCGTCTCTCTACAGTTGTCAGTTTGCATGCTGTGGTTTTCTACATCTTAGTATTTAAAACACGTGATCTATAGTTTTGCAATCGATTACCAGTTTACTAAGGATTTTATGTTGCAGATGTTGCAGTGACAGCATTTTCTACTGACACCATGCAAATTCCTAAGATTGAGGTGTATATGGACGCTTGAAAACACGTCGAGTCTCTTCCACAAGGTCTAATCTTGGAGTTCATCGGCTTTCGGGAACCGAAACACTCAAATAAATTGCCAGATCCTACTTTGTAACTTCTAGCCGAACTTCTCTTTGAAGCTGGTCGCAGGGTGACGCCGATGGCTTTATGCTCTTGGAGTCGCTTTCTTGGCAGCAAATCTTGTTCAGGATGCCCGTGCAGACCCTTCTGTCCTGTTGTAGTAGAGACCCCTGGCTTCTGCAGTTCAACTGGGTTGGTATCGACGTTCGGAAACTCCAGGTGTCGGACCGCAGTTCACAGCCGGAGATTGTTTGGAAAATGTTATAATTTTATCTCGGGGAACTTGCTGCAAACAGTACCACAGCTTCCTTATAATTTGTACAGTAAAATGGAACACTTCTTGTCTTGGTAAATACTTTTTTATTATATTTAAAACATTAATTTTAAGGGAGCTCAATTCTGCACCAAGCTTGTTAATTTACAGTAATTGTTATTATTTTTTCTTTTTTAACAAAACAGCATCTCGTTGCTAGGTAACAGCGATCTGGTGTTGTTTATAGGAAATTAGTTTTAATTACAAATACACACAAATGAAATAAATTTTGGTAACATATTTCTTAAATCTAAAAGTTGCTTAAATCTAAAAATTTTCTCTATTTCTTATATCTAAAAATTGTTTTTATTCATTACACACAAGGTTTTTATAATCACTAATCTGATATAACACATATTTTTAAAATGCACTGGAGTTGAGTTCAATTTTGCACACGTCATTGTTTGTTCTTCAATTCAGTTGCCCTCATTCTCTATTGCTCTTTGCAATTTCTATTTTATCGTGCTTCGATTTTATTTACATTTCAGCTTGCTTGCTTTTCACTGGCCCGTACTTTTATTAATAACTCTAAGCTGATTCAGTATGCACATAACCAACATTTTGTGTTATTTAATTTCATTTGGTCTGGCTACAAATATGTTCAAACCTATCATATTACTTATATTATAAATCTTTCTTTGACTCAAAACTCAAATTCAATTTCTCTGAAAACTGCATTGCTTGCCTTTATCCATCTAATTAAGGCTTCTTGCGTCTCATTACCAATGCATTTAATAACTTCAACTTTGCAATTGCAAATAAATAAAATATTTTAACTCTGTGCTTTAATTGACTTTGTTCAATATTTCTCACTGCATACAGAGCCAAATTGTGAGCTTAAAACCATCTCAATACCACAGCATCAACCGCCGAAACTCTAGAATGCAATAACGGAACGTATGCCTCGGCAAACTGAATTCTAACGGAAGATAGCAAATAACAGCTACAACAATGAAGTATTTACGAAAAGCCGCGGAACAAACCAAGAACACCGAACCACAAATTGTTAATGGAAACAAAACCATTGGCAAAAAAGTTGAGACTAATCACTTAAACTGATACACTGACACGTACTATAGAACAGGGACCAATCGAATACCAAGAATATGACAGAAACGAAAGGAGATGGCTGAAGACAAAGAGGTATACCAACAATAACATGAGACGCATATAAAAGATGTAGGTGAGAAGAGAGGGAAAACTATAGCAGAGACTAGAATCTGGGCTAAAATACAAGGAATGGGTTGTAAATTGTTAGAGAAGCTAAAATATCCAAAGTTCAAAAAACAAAAAGGGCGGAGAAAGAAGAAGCTTTTGGGCGAGATCTGTCGCTTTTTCTTTATTTTTGTCAAATTGCATACGAAGCACCAGTAATAGTGTGACGTTTGCGTGCTTCCAAATTGTTTTAATTGCCGTTATTAATTTGTAGGCGCTATCACTGTCACAAAAATTCGTGAGGCGCGAACATTTGAAGCTAGGTGGAGGGTAGGAAAAATTCGAAGAATTCCGTCAAGAGATCCTGCTTGTCTGATAAGGGCCAAGGTGTGAAACGGGCGAGTTGCGCACACTACACCGCGCCGCTCTATCTGCGCTTTCCTACTTTCTGTCCGCCTCGAAGTATCACGTTTAGCCTCTGTTACATTTTTCTAGGTAGACCCATTATAAAAAAGCGATGCCCGCTCAGTCCGGACAGAGATCTAACCCATTCCTTTCAGGATCCAGGCCAAAACCTGAGCCTCAGCTTGAGGCTACCTTGGGCCATATCACACCAGTCACTGCTAGTCCAGCTACCTATCCGTTAAAACCAGAATCCTGTCCCGGTTTACCTGACTTTTCCAGTTATTGTAAGTTCTATTCCCGGCTTACACTTAAGAAGTTGAACTGTAACGTTAGAGTTAGTAGCTAATTTATCTAAAGTATCAATATTAGTCCAGAAACTTGTACGGCGCTTATTCCGTCACAATTTGCCCTAACGCTCAAACAGAATACTGCACCGATAACGCGGGCCAACAAGTATAAAAGGAACTTTCGCATGCATTTCAATCACTTGAGTCTTGAGACCTGAGACCCTGGCTTCAACCTCCAGCTCTAGGTCCTCCGCCGGGGACTTGGCCCTCTTTCCTAATACTTCCTGACCTAGCTCTACCTTGTGACAGAACCCTGTCTCGTAGGGCATCCTTCTAAACCTAAATCTGACTTAGTTCTGCAGGGAATCTGTTTCGTAGAACTCATTTCCCTCACCTAGTCCTGACAGAGTTTCACCTTGTGATATGATCCTGTCCCGTAGGTCAATCTGTTAACCTAAACTCCGCATCCGACGTCCACTACGTTACGTTGAAGCAAACATAATCGGTTTCACCGACGTTATTACAACCTAAAACTCATAAAAACTACTAGCATACCTGTAGTAACCGCATTATAAGTCCAACGACGCCACCCTGATAGTTAAGCAAACACTGGTCGCACTTTATCGGCCGACGCATTGAAGGGCGCAACAATATTTCAGCGACTCCCTTAAAATGAGGTCGTGAAAAGGCGGACTTTGCTTTAAGGAAACAAACCCTGTTTAAGTTATTTCTGAGGTCCCGACCTTATATACCAAGGGAGCCCAGCAACTCGCCGAGCTTAACTTCCGAAATACACCCATCACAGGCACCGTAAAATACTTTGTTTAGTCGAGTTTTTCACCCGCAAAATCAAAACAACACCTCGCCATCTTATTGATGGTATACGGTCCACTTCAGATCTGTCGGTCTTAGGACATAGGAGCTACAGAGCACTCGCACCTGCCGTATTCGAACTTTGCTTAAGAGGGTCCATGTGCAGCAACCGAGCTAAACTAAGGCGCTAGTTGGGTTGCGGTCCGGTTAGGAACTCAGAACGCAAAAGACTAGGAGTTTTTATTTTATACTTATGGGAGTTAATTTTCTTTACATTGTGTTACCTTTGTAATTTTACATTTGAGTACAACGAATTCATGGACATAAGAACTTTACTCGAGGCAACTAGTTTGAAACCAAACGTAGTGAATTTTAGTCCAGATTAAAACAAACATTTTAAAATTAAAATTCAAAGTTCCGA
>OW679196.1:79004314-79046910 GCA_940337035.1 Agriotes lineatus | reverse complement strand
CAATATCACAGCATCAACCGCGGAAACTCTAGAATGCAATAACAGAACGTACGCCTCGGCAAACTGAATTCTAACGGAAGATAGCAAATAACAGCTACAACAATGAAGTATTTACGAAAAGCCGCGGAACAAACCAAGAACACCGAACCACAAATTGTTAATGGAAACAAAACCATTGGCAAAAAAGTTGAGACTAATCACTTAAACTGATACACTGACACGTACTATAGAACAGGGACCAATCGAATACCAAGAATATGACAGAAACGAAAGGAGATGGCTGAAGACAAAGAGGTATACCAACAATAACATGAGACGCATATAAAAGATGTAGGTGAGAAGAGAGGGAAAACTATAGCAGAGTCTAGAATCTGGGCTAAAATACAAGGAATGGGTTGTAAATTGTTAAGAGAAGCTAAAATATCCAAAGTTCAAAAAACAAAAAGGGCGGAGAAAGAAGAAGCTTTTGGGCGAGATCTGTCGCTTTTTCTTTATTTTTGTCAAATTGCATACGAAGCACCAGTAATAGTGTGACGTTTGCGTGCTTCCAAATTGTTTTAATTGCCGTTATCAATTTGTAGGCGCTATCACTGTCACAAAAATTCGTGAGGAGCCAACATTTGAAGCTAGGTGGAGGGCAGGAAAATCTCGAAGAATTCCGTGAAGAGATCCTGTTTGTCTGATAAGGGCCAAGGTGTGAAACCGGCGAGTTGCGCACACTACACCGCGCCGCTCTATCCGCGCCTTCCTACTTTGTGTCCGCCCCGAAGTATCACGTGTAGGCTCTGTTACATTTTCCTAGGTAGACGCATTATAAAAGAGCGATGCCCGCTCAGTCCGGACATAGATCTAACCCATTCCTTGCAGGATCCAGGCCAAAACCTGAGCCTCAGCTTGAGGCTACCTTGGGCCATGTGCTCAATAGTTTCACCAGTCACTGCCAGTCCAGCTACCTATCCGTTAAAACCAGAATCCTGTCCCGATTTACCTGTCTTTTCCAGTTCATGTAAGTTCTATTCCCGGCTTCCACTTGAGAAGTTGAACTGTAACGTTAGAGTCCGTAGGTAATTTATCTAAAGTATCAATATTATTCCAGAAATTTGTACAGTGCTTATTCCGTCACAATTTGCCCTAACGCTCAAACAGAATACTGCACCGATAACGCGGACCAACAAATATAAAAGGAACTTCCGCATGCATTTCAATCACTTGAGTCTTGAGACCTGAGACCCTGGCTCCAACCTCCAGCTCTAGGTCCTCCGCCGGGGGTTTGGCCCTCTTTCCTAATACTTGCTGACCTAGCTCTACCTTGTGACAGGACCCTGTCTCGTAGGGAATCTTTCTGAACCTAAATCTGACTTAGTTCTGCCGGGAACCCGTTTCGTAGAACTCCTTTCCTAACCTGGACCTGACAGAGTTCTACCTTGTGATATTATCCTGTCCCGTAGGTCAATCTGTTAACCTAAACTCCGCATTCGACGCCCACTACGTTACGTTGAAGCAAACATAACCGGTTTTACCGAGGTTATTATAATCTAAAACTCATAAAAACTACTAGCGTACCTGTAGTAACAGCATTATAAGTCCAACGACGCCACCCTGGTAGTTAAGCAAACACAGGTCGCACTTTATCGGCCGACGCATTGAAGAGCTCAACAATATTTCAGCGACTCCCGTAAAATGAGGTCGTGAAAAGGCGGACTTCGCTTTAAGGAAACAAGCCCTGTTTAAGTTATTACTGAGGTCCCGACCTTATATACGAAGAGAGCCCCGCAACTCGCCCAGCTTAACTTCCGAAATACACCCATCATAGGCACCGTAAAATACTTTGTTCAATCGAGTTTTTCAACCGTAAAATCAAATCAACACCTCGCCATCTTATTGATGGTATAAGTATAGTCCACTTCAGATCTGTCGGTTCTAGGACATAGGAGCTACAGAGCACTCGCACCTGCCGTATTCGAGCTTCGCTTAAGAGGGTCCATGTGCAGCAACCGAGCTAAACTAAAGCGCTAGTTGGGTTGCGGTCCGGTTAGGAACTCAGAACGCAAAAGACTAGGAGTTTTTATTTTATACTTATGGGAGTTAATTTTCTTTACATTGTGTTACCTTTGTAATTTTACATTTGAGTACAACGAAGTCATGGACATAAGAACTTTACTCGAGGCAACTAGTTTGAAACCAAACGTAGTGAATTTTAGTCCAGATTAAAATACACATTTTAAAATTAAAATTCAAAGTTGCGATACAAGACAGATACATTACAGAACTGCTTTAGACACTTTTAAACCTGACCTGAAACCTCCCTTGCTTGGGTTAGTCGAACTGCCTTAACGCGATCATGTATATTAAAACACTCTGTCCTATTAATCTTAGAGCGCATTGGAACAACATCGTGCTACTCAGATTAGCCCCAGATCTATCCTCTCCTGTTAATCTTAGAGCCACGAGCTCGCTTAATTGCAAATTAAGCGCGCACCGGGGAAGCTCCAAATTTGGCGGCGACGAAACGTCCGGCATGAATGCCGTTTACGGGCTCTGAAATCTCTTGATTTATTTCGCTAGTGCGACGAGCGGTTACGTTTGCCAGGTTTAGAGTGGCTGTTAACTGCCCCAGAATCATTTTGGCTTGTGTCTTATCAATCCTAAGATCTGGAGAAACCTGGAACCGACGAGTTGAAACGAAATTATTTAATTTTGGTCTGTTTATAGCCATTCAAATAGCAGGCCAGAGGGACATTCCATATCCACCACTGGAGAGTTCCGCCCTTTTCCCCATGGTCTGTTCGCGCAGCAGAGGCAACCAGGAAGAATTTATTTTTATATCTGTTGTAACTAGTTTAGATATAAATCCAGAGTGCCCTTCGCAGAGACTCGAATTTTATCACACCAGCTGCGTAATGTTTCATGGTAACTAATTTTAAAACACATATTTTATTTTGGAATCTAGTTAAACAAAACAAACATTTGTATAATCTTGACTCGACTCTCTTACTTCAGCTGTTGACAACCTTGTAGCAGAGCTACCCGCGAAAAGTAATTAATAACGTAAAATTATCAAACTTGATCTTGAGCATAAAAATAAAAATTGCTAAAATTATGAAACGTTACAATAGACGTTAATCTATTGTGTAATTATTCCATCAGGACAGTGACATCATGGGTTAGAATTTCGATCCCGGCAAGATTTTAGAAAAATTATCGAAGGATTCTGATGCAAACTTCTATCCCTGCTTAGCTTTAACTCTGAAATGCCATATTATCAGCGTTTTCTACCCCATCCGCGCTCTCCTTGATGAAGTGTATAACGTAATATGATAACGGATCAACAGATTACGAAAGCCGAATATGTCTTAAGAAAGGAGCGCCCTAAAGGGCGCATAGCAAAGAGCGCTCCATGCTAGCAGTGTGCCGAAGTACTGATAAGGGGCTTGCACTGTCTCATCGTGTTTTAGTAATAACGTTTTGTTTTATCTGGAAATATATCAACTGTTTTCACTTGTGATTTGTATGTACAATGCCTTTTCTGTTGGTTTAGTACTTATACTTAAAAGTTTATAGTGTCTTTCCGTTTATAATTATTTCTTATTAAGAAAAGCAGAACTTACCATACTTATTTGCGGAATGTCGACTTCTGTGTATGGAAAGTTCAAGCGTATGTCAGTCCATCTGTAAAAAACAATTACAGTAGTAGTAGTAATAGTATTACACCTATTATTCAGCATAATAGCTGTTAAGATCAATTGTAAGTGATATCTTATTGCCTATTATTGCAGGATGATTCAAGTATTTGTTATTGGTTACAGCAGCATATTCCAAACTATTCTGTAAAACAGCGTTTAGCTTAGTCTGTTAGAATAAAGTTTAAAAAACTCAGTTGGATCCCCTACTTTCTCAGATGTACTAATGTAGGCATCAAATATAGTCCCTATCATATTTTTAATCGAGCAGATTTGCTAATCAACCTTTAACTTCTGATTTAATCACTTGTAGCGTGCAAGCTGATTAGCTATGGAGTGTGTACCTATTTAATAAATATGTTATTTGAACTTAAGTGTCTTATTAATTACCAGACAAACCATATCGAAATCTTCGTTGCTTCTAATGTTGGGCAATTAAAAATTCTTACAGAAAACGTATTTAAAAGATGGAGGTTTATGTATGTCAATAAATTATCTCTTCCACAAGCAAGTAATTCATCCGGGAAATATTAGAATAGATAGTTGTTATTGAGACCTGATTTAAAAATTTCGCTACACGCTTCAAACGATAGTCTATAAGTGGTACGTTTTTTCACTAAAAGATTATTGAGCTTATACAACATTACTTCTGAGTTTTCCTATAATCAATATTGTCAATAAATGCTTCGCAATGGTAGAAAGCCCACAGTATCTGATTTCTTAATTAATTTCTTTTCAGGCACGAAAGCTTTCAGCAAATTTAAAAGAAATACGCATATTATGTATGCCATGCGTTGCCTAGGAATAACATTAATCCTTGTATAGAGGCTAATTAAAGTATTCTAAATCAAAGCAGGAAATGAAAGCCTGCAAATCCTACTAATGAAGCAAATGTCTCATGATAGACTACGTAATGGATAGCATGCAATGCCCTTTTACGATGTGTTACTGTTAGCTGCGGCGTATACATAGTTAATTAAAAAGACGCTTCTAATACCTTTGTTATTAAAAATAGCTGCAATCCTATCAGTTGAGAACGTCGCGGAAGGAGAACACAAGTTATCTTCTTGAGCAGACCCATCGTCTGTCACCACGCTGGACGTATTCAATCTCCGTGGCCATTAAGGCGGGAACCTAAATTCTTATCAGGCTGCCTCATTTCAGTAATTAATGGCACCACCTAGAGCCCTAAAGATACTACGTAAGCTTTCGACCTACGCCGAGAGTCCATTTACACGATGCCAGAATATTCCTAGGATACTCCGTCTCTTTAGATTGAGCTTTTGTTAAAACATTTAAGGAACCTCAAAGTCTGATTTTGGTTGCTGCCAAGTACGGAGAAAAATAGCGAAGACTGCTTTCGGAATAAATGGAAGTTTTTCTTAAACTTGAATCGCTATAACAACTTCCCTTTTAATGTGACTTTTCCTTAATGGAGTTGGCAATGAACAAATCGCCTTTTTAAGTTTTGGCGTCTGTTATTACCAAGAGCAGATTATTAACGTTGATTTACGTTTCGACGTTAGAAAATTATGGAAACACTCTATTGCGAAAATAATTTCGTGTGTTTGAACACAACTTTTAGTAAAATTGTTAAGTCCATGCGGTCACCAGCACAATTTTACTCTGGCAATTTTATTGTATTACATCGTTTACGAGTGATATTTAAATGCTACAGCTCTTTCAAGTGCCCCTCGATAATTTTTTTTTGTTCTACTACATCGAAAAGCTATCAATTTCGGAAAAACCCTCATTTTTGTATATAGTCTGTTCACTAAACATAAAAACACAAAGTGGCCTTTGATTTCTAAAATTTCATTAGTGTACTCCCAAAATGCATCTTTTGTCTAGGAATGTACTTACAAAAAGTTACTAAAACAAATAGGTTAGGAGTGTGACATTTAATTGGTATCCGTCATAACTACTTTTAAAGATGTTAAACAAATACTGTGTTGGATACTATTGATGTAGCATTTAGTAATAGGTATTGTTACTACATTTCATAAAAGTTCAGGCAAGAATTTCCAGAATAATATGTACTTTGACACTGAAATAATGACATTTATTAATTGTCATTTTTAAATTCAAAGTTGCCTTTATGCAGGTGTGGAAACCTTTGCAAAACAAAATACAGAATCCCTAGCACAAAAATTTTATGTAAATGCCAACTTCAAAATAATTTAAATGTTTTTGTGTTTACTGAATGGCCTATACTAGTACCTTTTACTTTTCTGCATAATAACCATAGCAACAAAAACTAACAAACATTTCCATTGGTAGAAATCAAAAATTCTCACTTTGCGGTATGATCATGACCTCCTCGACTTCCTCGATTAAATTGCCATGTTATAATTAAGAAAAAGCTTCCAAAGCGGTAGAATTAAAAATTATCTATGTAATTCTCACGAAAGCGGAGTTTTAGATTTACCTTATTATAACTGCGGCTCGTCCAAAAAAGGCCTTAATTTTGTACTAGTAACATAAATAGCTATTATCTAACACCTCCTAGTTATAAGGCTATTTACTGATCGATTTTAGACCTCCAAAGTGGCCCCACTAGTGAGGTACCATAACACACTAGTGAGGTAAAATTTAACCCACTAGTGAGATAAAAACCATGTCACTCACTACGGTATTGTTGGCAGCACTGTCAAAACTTGCAGGTTAAGTTTTACGTCAGTCTGTGTCAAATAAGACACAAAACCTAACCTATTTACTTCGAATTTCACACAGACTGACACTGCACTTCAGTACTGGCAAACATATAACACGAATTACAGGCGACTCTAATTATAAATGTGTTTGACCTCTCCGTGCTTTCCGATTTGTCACTATGACTTTTCAGGGCTGTTAATACAAAACGTATGATTTTTAGATATTTATTGAGTTGTTAGATAAAATTGAGTATGGTACATGTGCGTTATTATAAATAATTTACTCGAGAAATGACTTTTCACTTGTACCATAGGGAACTATTAAAATACTCTGAATAAGGAATCACTCAATCACTCACAAATATATAGGCTGTCCTGTGATTTGACCGTTTGCCCTGGATGTGATAAAGAATGTTAAAACATACAAATTTTATATAAAAACTTTTTTTCATAAATCTCTCCTCGCCGAGTTACACCCTCCTAAAGAGGAGGGTTAAAATTAGGGTTTTGTAATTTTACTGAAAACTGAAAAGAAGCATTAAAATGAAAATTGGCAAATATGCATGAAATACTTTGTAATTTTTACGTAGGGGTTGAAATTGGCAACCCCTGTATATGTTTTTATTAGAACCATTCAAAGAACATGACTTTTATGATGAAAAAGTATCAAATTACAAATCTTCTTTATTTAAACGCTTTTTATCTGTTCTAGGTTTTTCGCGTAACTAATAGTTTTTGTATAAAAAGAAAAATACAATATGCTGCAAAGCATCTTTCCGCATAACTGTGACGTGAATATTCAAGTATTTTTTTACACAAAAGAATGTGAGTTTTGAGGGAAAACTAAAAGAGCTAAAATGTGTTTTATATAAATCAGGCTTTCAAATTCAAATTCTTGTTTATTATAAAGTTCCAATATAACCTCCCTCTTTAGGAGGGTATAACTCGGCGAGCGGAGATTTAAAAGAAAACAAATATAATCCCTAAAAGTTTGTAGGTCGAATTACACGACACCCAGTAAATGATACCTTCATCTTATACAAAGAAAATGTATCCAGAAAAAGGAATTTATTTTATCCGCATATTTGTATCAACAAATAATAACCTTTGAATAGCAACGTTGCAAGGAAAATTCTCTTTGCTGAGAATTTTTTGCAATGCATTAAAAACGATACTCTTTGAAGCTATCGTCATTGAGGGATTTTCTGAAGAATATTATCAAGTTTTCTATTAATATTTCATTCTTTACACGTATTTTTTGTAACACCTCTATAACTTTTACTATAATTTCCAATAAAATATCGCAACATCCTGATTATTATAGCAAACTGATACTTTCAATATCTTATAAAGAAAATGTATTGGCAGCAAATGCAAATCAAGTATTAACGATATTGAAGGGTCGCGAGTTTTATCCCCCGCTCCGGTTAAAGTTGTTGTCGAAATCGACATTAATCGATTGAGTATTTATAATTGAGAGTATTTGCAGTTACTGCTGTAGCCATTTTTTAGCACATAAAGCGTAGTTTTCTTTTCCCTCCGTAGTGGTATTTAATAAATCAGTTCAGGTGTGGAAATATGATTATGTTTTAGAATTAGAAATCCAAGCAAAGTAATGAGTGCGGTCCGGTGTTGTCGTAAAGTCGTGTTTATATTGTAGCAATGGATAACATCCCAGCTGAAACATTAAAACATGTAGGCACCCCAATACTACTAAATATAAGCTATGTAATAACAGGTATATGAGGAAACGATATTATCCCATGCGGTAGAAATAAAAGCATCATATGCCCAATTATTGATAAAAAGGAAATCAATACAAAGTAAGAAATGCAGGGTCACATCACTCACACGTCATACAAATTATTTAGATTTATTAAATAAGGGACTACAGCCTCTCACCGAAAATCGGATGGTGAATATCAATCCGGTTTTAGACCTGATAGATCCACCACTGATCAGCTATTCACATTTAAGCTGATCTTTAGTAAATGTTGCGAATATGATATAGAAATGTTATATATTTGTAGACTTGCACCAAACGCATGCTATAATATTTAAGGATTAACTATATGAAATCATGCTTGAGTTCCAGATACCAGTAAAGCCAGTCAGATTACAGTACTTAAAATATTGCAATGACAAATACGAAAGCCTACATCACAATTCAGAATGGTATGATCCTTAATATCTTGTATCTTCATCGGTGTTGTTATAGACTACGTACCAACTCAATTTGAGTATTGTTAAGAGCTTTATTACTGCACTCAGTGCGGTAATAGATATTACTGCACTCCTTTTTACAAATCAATGAATACATTAAACTAGAATTTATTGGTGAAGATAAAATATTAAACAATACATGTTTGCTTATGGCACTTAAGGAAACTCGTTTCGTTAAGATGCTCATAATCTAACTTGTATCGTTAATATCTATTATCTTCATCGGTGTTGTTGTAGACTGTAAACCAAATTAATTTTAGTATCGTTAATAGCTTCATTACCGCACTCTTTTTATATAAAAAAATACATCGAACCAGAGTTTATTGATGAAGATAAAATATTGAACAATACACGTTTACTTATGGCACATAACGAAACTCGTATGATTGCCGCAAAACTCGGCTCACCGCCTCGTTTTAGCAATCAAACTCGTTTCGTTAAGATGCTCATAATCAAACTTGTATCATTAAGATCTATTATGTTCTACTGGTTTATTACTGAATAGATAATAAAATGAAAAATGAGACCTTAGAAATACTAAATATTAGTTATGTATGGCACAATTGAATAAAGAGGCATTTTTTCCATAAGGGGAAACATTTCCCCGAATGGATAAAATTTCTTTATTCCTTGTGGCATATACATTTTTTCCAATACCTACAATAAATTTTAAAATGTTACTTTAACATGGATATGTTCATAGATAAAATACAGCTTTACGAGTAGGTATTGGAAATATTAATATTATTCTATCACCGTAGGTAGTAACGCAGGGAAACGGTATTCATTGACATTGTTTGTCAAGTGCGTTAAAACCCGTTATCAAGTGGCCTTGTGTCCAACAGCAATTTTTGAAAGTCATATCGTAAGTTATTTTTTCTACGATCGTGTCAAAATAACAACTTTTTCTATAACCATTTAAAAATGAACAACTTTCGTCACGTTTTACCCCAACCGAAAACGCCAATTCCGGGACCAGTGATAGAATATCCCGTAACGTTAACTTTCGTCTCTAGTGACGAAAGTAAGTGGTTGCAATTTCAGATATTAAATGCATTCTTCCATATCCAATTGTAATTTAATTTTACAAAGCACAATGGAAAAACATGATTTAGCACAAAAACGTGTAAACTTACTTTGTATAACGTAATAAATGCAAAATACAGTTATAAAAATTATCACGAAATTGCCAGGACGTCTCATCAAGTAGCCTTGCTCTCGGACGGTAGTGTTTTAATTGCTATGCGACGCTGTCAAACGGCCATATTAGTCAGAGCTGTCAATTGCGCGATACAAACAATAATAAACGTAAATTCGCAACTGAAGTGCACTGAAGTTTATTATAAGGAGTTTCAGTTCTGAAGATGAGTTTAATTTCGCCAATACTCCTCCAGAAATTACCAGTATAGCTGAGAAGACTCTCGACGGATTATTACCGACGAAATCCAAGGACCGGTATGAACAAATTTATGCAAAATTCATGGATTGGAGAGCCTCAAATCAAGTAAATTCTTACTCAGAAAATATGTTACTTGCCTATTTTGGAAATTTGGCGAATAGTTTTAAGGCATCCACTTTATGATCAAACTATTCAATGCTAAGAACTACATTATCAGTTAAAAATGACGTAGATATTAGCAAATATCCCAAATTACCTGCCTTATTAAAGCGAAAATCTGACGGATTCAAGTCCAAGAAATCAAAAATTCTCTCCGCCACTGACTTAAATAATTTCTTGGAAAGCGCACCAGACAACAAATATTTAATGATCAAGGTAAAACATGTTTATTATAATTTAAACGGATATCTAGGTATTTATAGTATTCTATTTTTTAGACTGCTTTAATTTTTGAAATTTCTGGTGCTTGCCGTTGTCATGAACTGAAGGATTTTACCACAAACGATATTAGAGACGCTGAAAATAGTCTACTGGTTGAAATACATAATACTAAAACAAAAATGTCACGATCTCTTCATATTTCCGGATTTTTCTACGATATTTGTAAAAAGTATATCAACCTTCGTCCATCAGAAATGAATCAAATTAATTCAAGATTTTTTCGTCCACTATCAAAATGGTAAATGTACCAAACAGTTTGCGGGTATTAATAAGTTCAGCAAGTTTCCAATGCAAATAGCCCAGTACCTAAATTTGCCTGATTCGCAAAAGTACCCTGGCCACTGTTTCCGGAGAAGTTCTGCTACCCTACTAGTCGATGCAGGAGGTGACTTAGTTCAGTTAAAGAAGCACGGAGGCTGGAAATCTAGCAGCGTAGCTGAAGGATATGTTGATCAATATTTTCTCGGAAAATCACAAGTAGAGTAAAATCTTACAATCTCTGCAAAATTCGAGTCCTGCCAAATCATTCCCTAACCCATCTACATCTAACAATTCATTAATAAATACCAGAACAAATATATCGTCATCTACTGCAGTAAAAGAAAAACTTATTTCTGATAGCCCGATCATTTTGAATAATTGTTCTAATATAACTATCAATCAATATGTGATTCAAAAATAAATTTTAAAATACATTTTTTTAGTATTGAGTTGCTACAAGTTTGTAAATTAATAATAAAATAAAATAATTGTTGCAGTCTTAGATTCCATTTTCAGTATTTTATAGAGTATATCACAATAGTTTGGAAAAGTTCAATTATAACATACAGGTACAAGCCAAAACAAGCATGGTATGGCAATTAGCTTTTCTCACTGGTCACTTTATCTGCATTAGAAAGGGGTATATTTCTAAATCCCCGATTTCGTCAAGATCACTTTAAAGATAATTGAACTTTCCCAAACTTTTTATACACCTATATAGTAAACCATGGTTATAGAAAAAATATAGTGTTTTACTCGTCGAAAAGCATTTTCTGCAACTACGCCTCGTTTGATAAACTGTTCTCTCGTTTTCAGAAAATGCTACTTTCGTCACTCATTAAACAATATACTATTTTGCACCGTTTCTATTGTCAAAAGTGACGTTTGTAGCATTCTTAATATTAGCGCCCAAATTACGTATTTTTCGCACTTTACCATTGGTGGCGTGTTTTAATACTATATTAAAATACGCTTTGCCGTAAATTTGAATGTCAACATAACCTAGAATATCTAACACAATGTGACGGAAAAAGTGTCACCAAACTAAGTTTTTATATTTCGGTTACGATCGTAGAAAAAATGGCCTATGATACACGTGTATAAGTGTCATTAAAGAACTAGCGACGTTAAAAGCACTCCGCTTTGCGTCGTGCTCTTAAACTCGTTGCACGTGTTTTAAACGCGTACTTATATACTAGTATCATAATATACTGTTATGGATTGCGTATGCACATAACCTCAGTACCCAAAAAGTCTAATATGATAAATTTTAACTTTGGATGGCCGATCATTTTGTAGAATACATTCATGAAACTGTATAGTACCTGAATACTTCGAGGATTTGGCTGACTCATTCTGCCCCAGTTCATTATAGACTAAATACTCCATGTTAAAGAAGACGTTAAGGGTCAGTAAAAATGTAAACATTGCAAACTATTATATGTTAGGGGAATATTTAAAGCAAGTATCAAAAGGATATGAACCCAAAAAGTCTAATGTTTGGTCCAGAGAGAAAGTGTTAAAGTTCATTCATGGAGCATCCAATGAAACGTTTCTGATGGATATGGTAGCCCTGTTGTTTGGTGTATTTGGTAGATGTCGAAGTCAATAATTGATAAATATGTTAGTCAATAATCTGGATTCTATATGATAGAGGATCAGTTCTTATTGTAAATATTTCTGAAACGAAGACTTATAAGAAGTGAGTTTCACAATTACTGCTGTTTGAAGCTGATAAAAGAATACATGTTGTTACGACCACATATGTGTGCTGCGAGAAGATTTTGCTGTTTAATACAGACATGGTCGTTGTACCGGACAGCCTGTTGGCAAAAATACGTTTGGAAAAACTCTTAGCACTATAGCAAGATATTTGGGTTTGAGTGATGCGCATACACAGGTTACTGCTTGCGGCGAACATCTGCAACTTTTGGCGAACACAGGGGCTAGAATGACTACATTGAAACGACACGGTGGATGGAAAAATACCTCGCGTGGGTTGCCGACGGCCGTATTACTTCGAACAAAAATGGTATGTTTTAATAGTTTATTATTGTATATTTATTGCTTAGTTACAAGGTACGTCACAGTCTAAAGGATTTCATTTTATTTAACTTATGAAACTTTACCAGCAGTTTAAATTACATAAATTACAATAAGAATACCAAGAAGCAATCTATAAAGCTACCTCCAACTGAAAACACCTTTAAATTACGAGGAGCGTTCAAATATGAATTATAATTTGAATTGCGCACCAAAAGACAAAGACATGCACAGAAGTTGTATACATTTTAATGCTCTGGAACAAGTCCTAACTTCATTCAGTCGTTAAGTCGTCACAATTCATTTTCGCTCAATTGGCCAGCATGAGTGAATTGGGAGTGCATTTAAGCGTCGAACAACACATTATTAGTAAATTTCTTATCAAGGAAGATATAAAACCATAAGAAATTTGTGTAAGAGTTGCAAGACAGTTTTATGCGCAATCACTATCAGACATAAGCGTTTGCCAAAGGAGTAAACCGTTTAACGATAGCTGCAAAGGTACCATTGACAACAGAAGAGAATGCTAATAGAGTAAAATGAACCATCGTCGAATTACAGTGAAGGATATTCCTTCTGCATTAAATATCAGTAGGGGTAACTCGAAAGAAACGCGAGTTCTCTGTCTGTATCTTACAGGATAATGCTCGACCCCATTTCGCTATTCACACGCTGACTACGATTCAAAAATTAAAATGGACCAGGGTGCCCCATTTACCATACATTTCGACAGTAGTAATCACTTTTACGCCTAGACATAAAAGTAATCACTTTTACGCCTAAGCATAAAGTACGGCATTTATCTTGTCAATCAGGTCAGATAGCTTGTCACTTTTATTACGTTTGAAAATAATAGTAAGTATATAATGTAATTAGGAGCAAAAGTTATACTTTATGTGACGTGGCTGGACGGATTATCTGCCGAGCTTGGCAGCTTGTATTGTGGGAACGCTACTTTTGACATATCTTTTTAGTTTCTTGCTAAGTTGCGTTAGAGCCCTAAGTACGTACAAATTACTAATAATTATTTACAAAGTGGATAAGTTATCGATACGCATACTTTATAATTATATAAAATAAATCAATGGCTCAAATACTAATCTCTGAGCTACACTTAATCTGCTCTCGTTTGCTTTGTTAATTATATTTATTAATTGGCTAACATTCGGATAGATAACCTTTACATCATTCTGGCGCATTAGTCCTAATTCTGCATTTTTGCATTTTTGTTTTAAGATCAAGAAACACAGTAATTGTCTTCTAACCATTCTTTATTTCATGTTTTAATTTTGTCACTGCCAAATTTAAGCCCATTCCACAAGAACTATTGATTAAAGCTTTACAGCAAACATTATTTAAACAAAAACCTGTGTATCAAAACGTATGCCATACCTTATGTAAAGACATACGCTAACAGTCAGCAGGTAGTGAGTTTGCACCTCACATCTGGACAGTGGTTACCATCTTACACTTTCCGGCCATCATTCGAACACCTTTGGTAATCGTGACCCCTGTGAAACCGCATTCTTCCTTAATTCAAGAGGTTAATCCACGTGCCCTGGATATAAAATGGCACACGGTGCGCGTCAGTAACAGGCTCTCAAGCTACACCAAGAGGAGGAAGAAGAAAAATAATATTATTTTGGAAATTATACTGATATTACAAAAACAATCATTTGAATGTGTATTTTTAGGTTCTTAATGCTTGTAAACCTCGGGCATACAAGCTTCGGTTTTCAAACTACACTCTCGACTGAAAAATAACACTACCCTTGGTATATAAACAAGTATGACAAAAACAGATAAATGTACAAAAATCCGAGTGCCGATAGTTATGGATTTGATACAAGAGCTCATGTAAAACCTCACTGGTTAGGAAGTTTGCAATTATTACAGATTGAAGGGAGGAATTCAGAGATGCAGAAAATAGAAAAGCTGGGGAAAATTTGAGCTGAACAGTCGTCGTTTACGAATGTTTTAATTTAATTCCTTTTGTGTGTTTTAGGTATTCACCAGACAGTTCTTTCACAATAATTGAAATAGCAGCAAGCTAGTAATATGAGCATTGTCATTACTACGCAAAGATTTATTCATCCGAATAAAATAAATTTGTGACGAAATTGTGCTCTATAAATAGCCCTCGACTTAACAAAAATTATAGAGGCTATATATTTCAAGGGGTTGATTAGAAACTGTTCGTGAAAGATTTTTATTGTTGCGCTATGCAATTTCCGTTATAAAAATTAAATGTTAAAGTTTAAATATTTAATTTTTTCAATAAAAAAATATGGATAACTTAAATATAACACTTCAGTTCTGGAAGTTGTACAGTACCAACTATGTTATTCAAATTGATCCAAATTAACATACTATTTACACAAAAACAGTTTCATTTACACTGCTGGGAATTGATGCAATTCCCGGCCGATTTCATAATTTTATGCTGGAATGTGTCGGATGATAGTTAAACAGTTAATTATTCAGATCCTATTGTTAAACGCAAATAAACTATGCAGGTTGTATCAGATATGACCAAAACAATAATTTATGGTATTCCGTGACACATCACTAATGAGAAATTAATTATTGTTCAATCATTATTTTTTCAGTGAGATAATTTGATGTTATATGACATCTGCTGTAAATTTTGGATTTAATCTTTGAAAATTAGTAATATGAAATAAGGGTCCTTGATCAGAAACTTTAAATATTACTTCATGAAAGTGTTTAACAGTTGAGATTGAAATCCATAAATAAGCAAATTTGTTTTCAGCATTAGAGCAATGGTGCTAATTGATACTACTGGTAACACAACGTGGTGTATGAATTTCCCGGTAGATCTGCTCTGCATACCCTGTATTATGTATGTACATTATTCCTTGTTTAAGCTTAGAAAGATGTTTCTTCATTATGGAATGATTTAAAAAACTGTAGACTACTACTCATCTAAGCCTTAATAATTTTAATATTGTATAATTGCATTAGTCTATATATTGTAGGAGGTTAGCTACTATACCGGATGCTCTAAAAAGGCGAGTATGCGTTTTAACACACAGGTTTTTATTAAATAACACTGAACAACAGTGTTTTTGATTCCTAAAAACCTAGGTGGTCCTTATACAGTTTTTCATTCTGAATTCAAAGCTGCTTTCAGATTTTTTCTATTATGTACAGTTTTTGAAATATGTGCATTTAACGGTTTCACTATATAAATAGGACATTATTTATCGCACTGCGTTGGTATCGTAGGATCCAGTTAATTACAGTGTAACTGTGTCATAATTACAAAATGATTGCAACTATGCCATATAAATTTTAAGGTTACTTCTTTAATGATAAATATTGTAATATATTTCCATTTCTTGTGAATTTAGGTCATTTATATAGCAACTTCTTTATAGTTGTTTGCTGTTGTATTGGGGAGTGTTCTGAGTTTTACAAAGTTGCATTATCACTGCTTAAAATAGAAGATTTCCTATGTTTTGAGTGGAAAACATTAATCACGGTCCGTAAATATGCGAACGGTGTGGATATAGAAAATGCCAACTAGAATTCCAGTTCTCGGCTTAACGCTTTATATTAGCGAACACAACCATTGCACCTTTTATCTTTGTTTACATTGTGATCGTACAACGACAAGAACAGAAACGTAAGCTCACCGGCACGGCACGATGGTAGAACCGCAATGCGGTGAAAAGGGACGACACTATTTCGCGTTGTCCAGCAAATGTACGTCACTAACTTTCTAATTGTTAGTCCAGACAGTGGTTCCGAGAACCGCACTAAGCCAAGAACTGGAATCCTAGTTTGAATTTTCTATAGTTTCTGTTATGTTTGTGGAGAGTTTACTGCTAAACATCAAAAATCATGTTTTACTCCTATAATAAAAAAAAGCTTATCATTTGTACTTTGGATGTAAAGTTGGAGATCAAGTTAAGCAATGGGCACCGCATGTTGTTATGTTTCTTGTGCAAACTGCCTTCGACAGTGAATAAAAGGCTCTCGTTCAAGTATGTCCTTCGCAGTACTTATGATATGGAAAGAACAAAAAGGTAATCTAACCGACTGTTACTTCTGTATTACAAAGGTATCAGGATCCTTTGAAAAAATTAAAAAAAAACTGTCGAGCGTATGATCGACGATAAGACCCGTTGACCATTGTGCTGATGGTCCCGTCCAGAAACTTTAGACGAATCGGATGACGAAATTGTTGAAATTGTTTCTGGCAGTGATCCTGTGTTTATTCGTTCAAATCCCACTGACCGACATTTAACCACACAGGCACAACTAAACGATTTAGTTCGTGATTTGAACTTAACTAAAAGCAAAGCCGAGTGACGTGGCTTCAGATTGAAGGTTGAAATATATTGGAACAAAAAACTAAAATTAGCCATTTCCGTGAAAATAGGTTTGCTGAATTTTATTCTTATCTTAGCTACTGCGATGATGTAGACAGTTTGATGGAAGTCCTTGGACATAAACACAAACCGAAGAATGGCGACTGCTTATTGACGCTTCTAAATTAAGTTTAAAGGTAGTTCTATTGCACAATGGAATGCATTAGATACTCATCAGTTCAGCACAAGAAATCTTATGAAAATATGAGATGCCTTTTAACGAGCATAAACTATGAATAATATGAATGAAATATATGGGGAGATCTAAAAGTTATAGCTCTTTTATTATGAATGCAACTGGGATTTGCGAAATATTGTTGCTTTTTGTGGATTACATTGTAAATGGTTGGCCCAGCAGACAACTAGTTATAGGAGAACAAAATACTTTACATAAAAACCTTGTGAATAGGGAAAAAGTCTATTTGCCTTTTTTACATATAAAGTGACGGCTGATAAAGAATTTTGTAAAAAGTATGGACCGTACCGGAAAGGCTATTCAATACATAAAAGGTAAATTTACAAAAATCAGTGAAGCAAAAATTAAGGAGGGCATATTTGTGGGTCCCCTAATTGGCCAATTAATGAATGATAGCAGATTCGATGCGGTTCTTCAAGGAAAAGAAAAGGTATTTTGAAATTGTTTTAAATCTGTCGCAGCCGATTTCCTGGGTAAAAAAGTTGGAAAATTTAAAAAAACTGGTTGATGACATGTTGACAGCTTACCATAAGATGTAATATGTCACTAAAGATGTATTATTTGTATTCCAATTCAGATTTTTTCCTCGAACATTTGAAAGCAGTAAGTCATCAACATGGCGAGCGTTTCCATTAGAAACTTTCAACTTTAGAAAATCGATACTAGGCAAGATGAAGTGGGATCATGTTGGGTCACTGACTATAGAAGACCTTAATGCATCATCACATAAAATAAAACTGTCGAGTAGAAGGTTTTAGTGGGTATTATATATATTTTTGAATATTAAATACATGAAGTTATTCTAACATTTTATTCCGAAACAAAATCATGTTTTTCTATGAAACTATACGTGATAGGGAAAAATTAAAGAAGATTTGGACTCAGCATAGCGAATTAATGCAGGATCACCTACTTTTAACTAGGAACTAGAAAAAAATCAATATGTTGTTCAGTGTAATATTTGTTAGAAAGTTTTACTCAATAGTTTTTGAGGGATAGGTTTAAATTTGGCAGTGAAAAAATGAAACATGAAATACGGGATGATTAGAAGGTAATTACTGTGTTTCGTGATCTAAAAAACACAAATACATAATTAGGATAATACACCAGAGTTGTTTAAGGTTATTTATCCGAATATCAGCGAATTAATATTTACAATAATTTTAAACTCAAAGTAAACGAGAGCAGATTAAGTGTAGAATAAGGATTAGTATTTGAACCATTGTTATTTATTTTATATACCGGGTGATTATAAATGCTCTTCCAGCAAATTGGGTTTGTAAAATATGTGAACGAGTTTTTAACAACTATTTACCGCTTCACTGAAACAGGTTTTTTGCATTAATATTAAATAAGAGTATTGTTGGTTGCCTACTAATAAATTGAAACATTTCAAAAAAAAATATTGCAACTTAGAAGCACTAATCTAAAGTAAATGTTGAAAGTGAATCCCATTTTGCTGCAAGCAGATTCTTACACGTCTTTTTTTATTTTCATATATGTTTTGCAACATTTCTTGTCCAATATTAGCACAGCAATTTTCAATGTGCAACATTAGTTGACCTAAATTTTTCCATGCTGTAAACGGTGTCGTTAATGTATCCAAAACCAGAGAAGTCAAGAGGGTTAGATCTGGTAAACGAGCGGGCCAAGGAATGTTTGTTTCTCTATCTATGATTCGATCATCAAAGTGTTCTTGAAGGTATTGTATCGTTGCATGTGCGGTGTGGGCTGTGGCACCATCCTGTTGAAAATAACCTTTATTCAATTCGTCATCATGCAATTGGTTGATGAACATATCTAAAATCTGTTCCCTATAAACCTGACCAGTAACTCACTCACGGAGGAAAATTGGCCCAACTAAACGCCTACGGGAGCTAGCTAACCACAATCTAATTTACAATGGATGCAAAGGTGTTTCATATAAGTGTGAGGATTTTCGGCGCTCCATATCCTGTAATTATGTGAATTAACTTATCCAGATAAATAAAACCATGCCTCATCAGTGAAGAAAGAGAGGTCTAGTAAGTCATTGTTGTTTAAATTATGTTCAAACCCGTTGCATACTGAATACGATGTTCATAGTCTGGTGCAATAGTGCTTATTTTATAGGAATGAAAGATGTAAAGCCTTCTTAGCAATCTTTTGACAAGTACTGAAAGGACATCATTTATTGTGATAACATGCGCAGAGACAATCTGGAATTTTTCTTCGATACTCTACACACATTTTCTACAACTTCTTGCGATATACCAGGTCTCCCTGAGGATTTCCCTTTCTGCACAGATCCAGTATTCACAAAACGACTAATCACATTTCCAATATGTTTCCGCAACAATTCTTCCTATATTTGAAGATCTGAAAATCTTGCGAGAAATTGGTCTTTGCAAGCTGGAACAAAGTATTTCCAGGATCCATTTTCACAAAACTGCAGTGGGCTAATAGGCCATTAACGATAAAAGTGTTGTATTCAACGATATAGTTCATTATGGAATTCTGAAGATTGTTTAAATCTGTAAGTTATAAGCATTAATTATATTTTAAGATATTACCCCTCTCAACACCTAACTAAACGTTACAGTCTTAAAGAAGACTTTTTAATAACACAAACAGTGGGGATACAAAAAGTTAGAACACCACAAGAAAACTTAACAAACTTTAGATATGTGACAGTACTAACATTCACACCTCGTCTGGCAATCAAACTTGTTTCATTAAGATTCTCATAATCAAACTTGTATCGTTAATATCTTTTTAGTAGTTTGTACGTACTTAATGCTCTAACGGAACAAGAAACTAAAAGAATATCTCAAAAGGGGCTTTCATCGAATGCCACAATGCAAGCTCGCAAGCTCGGCAGATAAATCGTCCAGCCACGTCACATAAAAGTATAACTTTTGCTCCTAATAACATAATATACTATTATTTTCAAACGTCATACAAGTGATAAGCTATCTGACTTAATTGACAAGGTAAATGCCGTACTTTTATGCTGAGGTATAAAAGTGATTACTTTTATGCCGATGCCGGCGGAGTACTACAAAACTCCATTAGCTTTAGAATATTTTTAACGTGGCTTCTTGATAGTAGATATATTCGTCATTTCCGGATAACCCCAATTTCTTAAATACATTTTTATTTTATACAGGGTGTCCATTTAGAGCGCCGGTCTCCGATTATTTTCTTTCCGACAGAAAGTTTGATTGGGTGATTTAATGGGTTAAAGGGGGCACATTTTAAAAGTATTTTGACATATACAGGGTGTCCCAAAAAGTTTTGCTCCTTTTCTTTTAATTTGCATTGAACGGTTTCAACTTATGAACGTTTTTAGGATGTTTTTGTCAATATCAAGCCTTCATTGAAAACTTTTCTCCACTTTTAAATATTTCTTCTCTTAAAAGTGCGAAGCCGTCATCTAGGATACAAAAATACTTAAGCTTCATAAAAACGGTATATTTCAATACAGGGTGATCAAATACCGGTTCAAATTTCAATATTTTCAATCTTTATTTTATCATTTTTTTTTTAAATTGAACACCCTATATTTTATTGCAGAATAAATAGTCTTAAATTTCCTTTATTTTACCCCGACATGTTGTACTTTAATGTAAAAATTGGTTGCGAAATTAAGCTTCAATAAAAAGTCACGATGAATGTGTATTTTTTGTCGCATGGTTTATAATAACTAGTGCTGGTTGAAAACCGATTTGACGATTAACTGGCTCTCGATTAACCGCGGTTTTTCATAAATCGAACACCGGTGAACAGGTTAACCAATAATTTAATTTTAAACCGGTTAACGAACCGATTGTCAGCCTGTTTAAGAACCGGTTTGTAACCTGTTTGAGAACCGATTTGTAAACTTATTTACTTAACGGTTTGTAAACCGGTCAACAAAGCAGTTTGAAAACCTGTTATAAATAGGTTTAAAACCGGTTTATAAGGCGGTTAATTTTTAAATTAATTTATTTAAAAGTTTTTCCTTCATAATAAAAATGCGAATGTCTGGCCATAATTAGTATGTATAACCAATTTTCGTTTGTTAGAACAGTTAATAAATCAATTTTAATTCGGTTTATAAACAGGTTTTTAAACTGGATTGTAAACCTTTTTAGAAACCGTTTTTAAACAGGTTTACAGACCGGTTAAACTCAGGTTTTCGGTTAAAGGTTTACCGGTTTCGATTTATAAAAAAATCCGTGGTTAACCGAGAGTCGGTTAACCACCAAATCGGTTTCTTACCGGTACTATTAAAAACCATACGACAAATGTACACATTGTCCGTGATTTTTTATTAAAAGCTTAATTTCTCAAACATTCTTTAAAGTACAACATGTTGGAGTCAGAATAAAGAAAATTTAAGGTTCTACTTATTCCTGAAATAAAATATAGGACGTTCCATTAAAAAATCAGACAATAAAGATTGAAGCTACTGAAATTTTTATGGAACATTAGTATTTGTAACCAAAATGACGACCGCCTCAATTTTCAAGTAACAAATATCAAAAGTGGGGAAAATGTGACGATTTAAATGATAGCTTGATGTTGACAAAAAAAACTAAAAACATTCTTAAGTTGGAAACGATAATAGTACATTGTGTAACTAGGACGAAAAGCTTAACATTCCCAGACTGTAAATATTGTTAGGTGAGGCTGAAGTACAAGCTATTAACGCATGCGCAAACATCAGCATAGAAAAGAAGCTGCTCAATCGAGACCTACACATTCTCTCAGACAGTCAGGCAGCACTGAAAGCGCTAAACGCTTTCAGTACTTCATCGAGACTGGTCAAGGAAAGCAAATCCATTCTTCAAACTTTAAGCCAGGGAAATACAGTAAAATTATGCTGGATCCCAGGTCACCAAGTTATTGAAGAAACGAAAAGGCGGAAAAGCTCGCAAAAGAAGCAGCCCGTAATGCAATGACCGGTCCAGAACCTGGTTTAAGCATTCAGAAAAACCAAGCCCGCTCAGCCATTAATGAATGGGTCAATACCGCACACCAACTAAGTGGAGAAACTACAATCAAGCAACACACTGCAAAAGATTGCTAAAAACTCCGAATCCACATACCACCAAAACCCTGTTGAGACTGAACAGAACTCGAATCAAGCAAGTAGTCAGTCTACTAACAGGCACTGGAGCATTCAGAGAATTTATGCACAGATCAATATCTATAGAGATGAACCTGTTTGCAGACTATGCCAAGAGATGATGAAACAGCCTATCATATCCTCTTTGATGCCCAGCATTACAGCGTAAAAGACACCAACTCGATTGGAGCCTTAACTCTATTGACAACTGCAAGCTAGTAGGGGACATTGCAAGTCTAGTAAAGATACGGATGTCGGCTTGCTACTTGAAAACTCCCGACAGTACAAAAAGCCCTAAGGGCTGACGTGCGCATGCCAGCAAAAGGCAGTCGTGAAATCTAATATAATCTAATCTAATCTAATCTAGGTGAGGCGAACGCCGAGCCAACAACACAGGGGTCTGGGAATGTTACGCTTTTTATCCAAGATACACATACTATTTTTCCGTCGATCGATACGAGTAATTAACCCTTTATTGCATGTTGAGTCGTTTATGAGACACAACACAAAACATATTTTTCAACTCTTGAAATTGAAAGAATTATTAGAAACTGCATGGTGTATCATACTTGGGATCGAGCAATAAAGCACATGCAATCAAAATCCCCACTTTCGCCCGACAAATCATGGTGATGCAGAGTCTGGCAAGTCGCCACATGTCTGAGTTGTGCTGTCACGAAGGTTACATACAGGGTGTTTTAAAATGCCGCCCTCTTCTTCTAGTTTCTTGTGCTCTGCCTTCCAATACTATCTCAGCAGCTCTTCCATCTGGCATTCTCCAAATATGCCCAAATCATCTTAACCTTTATAGTATGTATCATTTTTAGGTCGTGGACCAAAGGTTTAATTTCAAAATTGTCCCGCCCAATAATATTTCTAATAGCTCTTTCAGATACCTAAAACAGTACAAAGCCCAAAATTAAACTAACAGTTAAGTTTTATGCATAAATACTTACGCCCCAAATGTCACTAAGCCGGGCAAAGATTTCAGTTTCACTGAGTCTGGCTTGTCGGCTTTATAATGCCTGTAGGTATTTGTAATTTGTGGTTTTGGTGTCACCTTTAATGACTTTCGGCATATTTGCTTTAGTATTACAATTTGTTGACAGATAGGTAAAGTACGTTTTTTTTCAATAATAACTGTCAAAGTGTTAAAATGTTGGTAGAAATGTGAGTAAAACGCTAGGAAATTTTTATACCTCGTGTTGGTAGAACTTTTTCAAAATTATGGTCTGAACTCCTGACAAATTTCATTTTTTTACAGGAATCAAACGTTCATTATGTTTATTTTCAAATATTGTAAGTTTAATAATTAATAAATTAGTTTTACCCACTATTATGACTTATGACATATCTATCAAAATCATTTTTTAGTGGAAAAACAGAACTAAAAATCGATGTACTAACATAATTAAAACTAGGGACCCTGCAGGAATGAAAATTATTCCCTAGAAAGTTGACCCTGAAAATTATTATTGAAAAAAAAATGGACTTTACTATGCATGACGCCGATGTCCATAAATATTATGCTTAGTGGCAAACAAAGTATGAAAGCACTGGCAACATTGCACGTTTAACCTCAAAATGTCAAATTAGACACTTTCGTGAGCCTCCTGTACATAGCAGCTGATTCTGACCAAGTGTCAGAAAGAGATTCTAGGGAGTTTTAATTTTATTAAACATAAAAACAAAATTCCATGTCTACATACCGGGAAAATAACTATTGAACGGTTTATAGCTGCCAACTTTTTTCAAGTCAAGGCAACTCATTTTAAAAACATGAACACTTTTCTATAGTATTTATCAATGAAAATTAACAAAAATAATTTCATTTTTGGTTCATTAGATGTGCAATAATTTTCTCTTTCCATTGATACCAAAGCATTGTCTGAACTTTGAATCAGCAGGAATGCATAAAATATTTGAAAATATAGTGATGTTAAGTTAACTCCAAAACTAGTCAAACTAGCAACACAGTTTAATTGCAAATAGGTAAGTCTGCATCCTTTTCATGGATATAGCACTGAATGTATTTATTCATCATTTATTTATTTTATTTACCACATACACTTATTATTTATCTCACACATTAACAGTATTAGCCACATGAGCTTAAGCTTGTGTGTGGCGCAAGATAAGAATGTTAAAATAAAAACTAGTATTTAGAAAAATAAAGCAAAAATAAATTAAAGTAACTGTTAACAACTTACTAAAGGTACGGTTATCAAATGAATTTTTAGTAATGTTTTCCATCACACTACTGAATATTAAAAATTTTTGCTATTTTTTCCTACCCATGATGTTACGCCATTTTTCAGCGCTTTGTATATATTGTTTTTATAATTCGATACATGCTGCTTTCGCTGCTGTTACGCATCTGGCCATTATGGGCTGCTAGTTTAATTGATTTATTGTACAGCAGTTCGTGTCGACATTTTCCTTACGGTGTATTCTAATGCTAAGTTGAACAATGTCGGAGGCAGCTCGTCGCCTGGTTTTAGTCCTTGTGTTACCGCTGCTGGATCTGTTGGTTTTGAATTATGATGTCGGCTTTCGTATTTGTCATTGTAATATTAAGTACTGTAATCTGATTGGATTTACTGATATCTGGAACTTCAGTATAATTTCATACAGTTGATTTTAAGTATTGGATAGTGCTTTTGGCTCAAATTTACAAATATATAATGTTTGTATATCATATATTAATTGTGAATACAGGGTTTTCATTAATTCCCATTTCCCAAGTGACTAAATTTAAATTTGCCGCTATAAATTTGTTTTTCGAAGGTTAATGGTATTGGTCATATCCATAAACAAATTTCCATAGATAGACGTTCGTCACATCTAACCTCTGAACTTCAAACGTTCCGTTTTGCTGTTTAGTAGCAATTTTCGGCAGTTTTCAACGGTCCCGACCGAGCGAGCTTGGGGCCTCCGCTCGGGGACCCGCCGCGCGAGGACCGTCCGCAGTGATCACTAAAATTACATTCGCGTCGGCTTTAGCAATTTTCCACAGATTTCAAGCGTTATTTAGTCTGTGTCGTGTCTACGCCACTGATAATTTTGTGTTACTGTATTTAGGGAGTACTGCCAATCGTGTAAGTTTGGTTGCCTAGCATTTAGGGTGAATACATGGTCACCTGGGAAATGAGAATTATTGAAAACTCGTAGTTGATTAGCGGTGGATCTAGCAGGTCTAAAGCCGGATTGATATTTATTACTCAGATTTTTCGGTGAGAGGTTGTAGGCCCCTAGGCCCTTATTTAGTAAATGTAAATAATTTTGTATGCTGTACTAGGAAGCGTAGTTCTTACGTTGTATTGTTATAATTTTTATTGATTGGGCACATGATACTTTTATTTCTCTTGCTTATGAGAATTTCGTTTCGTCATATATCTGTTATCATACAGCGTATATTTAGCAGTTTTGTATTGCTACTATGTAAACACGACTTTACGACAACACCGGACCGCACTTACAACTGGTCGGTTTACGTTGGGAGGCAACGGTATTAAAACCGGCAATTGTTCACAGCCAGCTTGTGTGAAGGGAATGACCACGGTACTCGTGAAGTCCGGTACTATTTCAGGATAGTCAACCTAGAGAAATATATGGGCAGCACCAAGACAAATTCAACCTACAGTTCGATAATTCCACTCCGTTCATGGCTGATGCAGATTGGGTCTAATGCAGAATGAATGATTACGTGTTTGTCTACTAAATGTTTAGTAGCTTCAAATGTTAAAGTGCAACTTTCCTTTTACCATATCTTAACAATGTATGACTCAAAGGTTAAAGGCAACTTTTAAACGCAACGTGCCTGAACGGCGCGGTTCCTTACTAAGACCTAGGTGACGAAAACCACGTTTTCTCAGTTCCGTGTGTCTGTCTGTCTGTCTGTTGCCGGTACAACTCAAAAAGTATTTGTTGGGAAAGACGATACTTTGCATTCTGATTATATGCTCTTCTGGTATGAAAACGAGGCAATTTCGATTAAATATCTACAAAGTGAGTTCCTTAAAAGATACAATTCCGCCTATTTTTGCTTTAACTCAAGAACTGTTACATAAATGAAAGTAATATTTTGCACATAGCTTAGATTTTTACAATGGCATATTTTGGACACAACATATACAAGGTGAGAACCCTAAAAAAATAAAATGTTGTTTGTTGTTGCTTCAATTGGGAAATAGATAAAAGTGATGATTGCCCTTGACGAAAATGGGAACCAACAGATACAAAATAAATGTTCTAAGAAATAAATCAACAGTCAATAATAAATGCGTTGCATTTAGGGCAACTGCATCTTACTGGTCGACATCGTACTCGGTGGGCAAGACGGCGAATGTTTGTTTACTTCGGACTACCGCGCCGATCATTGAAATCGCATTCTGCGGCTCATTCGCAGAGGCTGAAGTTCGAATCCCATCGACGGTAATGTTTTTGTATTTGAAAATTGAAGTAATTTGCATTACCGTTTTCTTTTATTGTTTGAGTATTACTACGAACGTGAAGATATTTTAACCCCTATTTCGTTTGATTTTTAAAATTGCTGAGTGTCACAACGTCCACTTGCGAGGTACGGTGTGAGTAAAGCTTTTTATATTTTTTTTTCTACTACTTTAGTTCTTGTGGGAATCTTTATGCCCACACTTGCTATTTATTCTTCAGTGTGGTTTCATTTTGCGTCTCTATCTCTCCGATGTTGGTTACTGGTTTTAGTATTTTTTGTTTTTTTAAATTTTTTAGCTATTAAATTTTCGTGTTTGTCTGGTAAAAATATGATATTTTTATTCTTTTCAAGGTTTTATTCAACTTGTAATGTTTGTGCTTGGTGAGTTTTTTTTTATTCTCGTGTATACACTGTTTGTTCTTCACTTCTGTTGACGTTAGGCTATTTCTTCTTCCAAGCTTTTGGAGCATCCTTTTACTCTTGCTTTTAATTTATATTCCTCCTTCTTTGTTCTTCGTTAAATCAGCATTTTTTAACCTACCGTTAATTTTGTTGTATGTTATCCCTTATAGATTGTCATACTTTTTGTAAACTTCCCGTGCTGTATTGGTAGGTGCAATTTTTACTTTCATATGATCTACCTTCTCCACATTCATGATTAATTTTGCAATTTTTCTTCTATTATTACGTGATCGTTGTGATTTTAAGCCAGTTTGCTTTATGTACATTTTCATATAAGGGGTCCCGGGTGGTGTAGCTTGAACAAGCTTTCACGTTCGATCAGTAGAGTTAAGCAACGCTCTTTCTGGTCAGAACTTGGATGGGAGTTCCATGGCTGCTTCTCTCGGCGCATCGTGATACGGCTGTCACGTAAATAGTTGGTCCCAGATGTCATAATAACATTATGACAGTCGTTAATGGGGTTGGAAGTCCCCATAAAATGTACAGCGACGCCTATAATTGGCCTGACGGCTGTTGGCTGAGTACCAAAATAAATAAATAAATAAATAGATATTGAAAATATGTACTCATAATACGATACTCTTCCTGCTGCATATTCTTCAGCCCATTATTGTCATTTGATGTTTTTTAATCATTGTGGAAATGTACATTTCTTCTTTTTATTAAAATCTCGTGCCATTATTTTTAATACATGCTTCGGTAACTTTTCAAAATATTGTTTTATTCTTATTAATGCTAATCTTTTCTTTCTTTTTCTCTGTCTTTAGCGTTGTTGTTGTTGTTCTTAAGTTCTCTTTTTTTAAGATGAGGCCTTCTTTCTGAAGCTGGAGTAAGTGTTATTGTATGCTTTAATTTTTTGCAAATAAAAAACCTGTTCTAAAATGTACAGGCTAGAAGTCAAAAATTTCTGTAGGGTTTATGCCTCAGATTCGTAGCTCCCGAAATACGGCGTGTTTACCTTTGAATTTGGCTTATAATAGCAGAACGCTTGGATCGACGTGGATACCCAAGAAGAACACCTATATTGGAGTAACATTGGCAAATTATTGTGTTAATTAGGTACAATATTGTACATCTATATAGATCTATAATCAAAATGTGAACATCCTGCAATACTTTTACAATATTGGCTATCAATATAAATTCTGTATAATTTCATTATATAAATTCAATATAGAAATAATATGTTAACCAATATTGGCAACAAAATATTGATACAATAATGTAAATCTATATAGATCTATGATCAAAATGTGAACTTCCTGCAATACTTTTACAATATTGGCTATCAATGTAAATTCGATATAGTTTTATTATATAAATTTAATATTGGTATAATACATTCATCAATATTGGCAAACATAACTAAAATCTATATAAAGCTATGATTAAGTGGAAACTACGCAATGTTGAAAAGACTAATTATTGTATGTAATTATATCATATATATTCAATACTGGAAGCCAATATATTATAATAAATTGTTAACTAAATATTGGCAATTCGCGTAAATACAATTGTGGGTATGAATTATTCTATACAAAAAGAGAAAATCAAATAAAGGTACAGAACTGTAAAGATTCAAAGTAAACATATATTATAATAAAAATTATTCGTAACCCTTATTTTCAATACGTATTTTTAAGAAGTAATATAAGTTACACTAATCACGACTTCTTAAACCAATTATCTAAAACAGAAATCAATCACCCTAAAAAAAGATCAGTCATTTGCGATTGCGTTTATTGGTGAAATGTTGATTAATTTAATTTTCATCGGAAATCTGAAAAACATGTTATTAAATAGGTACATTAAGACATATTACAACAAGCATATACCTGATGAGTTGTCTTAGTTATGCCAAACTTTCTGCCTCCATCTCTATTAGCAGCTGTTCCTAGGAAAAAACCGATATATTTTAAAATATCAACTTCTGTACCATGTTCGGACCTTATGCGCACTGTCTCTAAGATAAATACAGAATTATTAAATAGCATATGTAAAATATAACTTATTTAATACTAACTAATCACAGATTGATAGATACTCATTAAAGAAAAACATTGCTTCTCGCCACATTTTCTTTATTGTTTTAATCTATCCTCCTTTCAATCTCTAAATATACCAATGCTATAAATATACTTCTGGAGTAAGTAGTGAAATATGTAACTATAAATAAAAAAGTTTAGTTACAAAATTAGTACAGACATTTATAGTTTACAACACACAGCATTAAAAGACCGGGAATCAGTTTTCAATAATATAGTGTAACATCAACATGTGAGCAAATGAAAACGAAATCAAGTTTGGCTTTGAAAAAATGAAGTCATGTGGTGTATTACTTCTGATGTTTTTAATTTAAATATGACAGGTAAATGAGGTTACAGATTATACATACATGACAGTTATTATAATAGTCCATATCCAACATAATGTGAATTAACAATCGACATATGTTTTAATTTTCAAAGCCAAGCTTGATTTCATTTTCGTTTGCTCAATTGTTAGTTATACTCGCGTATAGAAAACAAAAAAAAAACTCTATGAATACATTTTGTAAGTTAGAATATGATTACCGTCCTTAAACCGAACATTTAGCTTTACTTAATAATAAAAGTTGCTTTACTTACTTTTACGTTTGCATGCTGTATCGACAGTCAACAACGAATGTACCTACATTAATTACAATGGCACTGGCACAGGCAGGAATAAAGATTAATAAATATGAAATTATGTATATAGACACAACGAAACAACGAGGCAATAGGTGATACGATTTTGTTGATAGTTTTGAGGCTGATGATGGTCTACAATGGCCGGCTGTTATTTTAGTGAGTGCATTCCTAAGCCTAAATCCTAACGGTTGCATTTTTCCCTTTCTCCTGTTCTGTGCGGACATCTGATTGTTCGGTTAAGTTTTTGAATATTTGCCATCTTCTATTGAAAGCGTGCACTTAACAAAGACAAGGAATATGGCACCGAGTGACGATTCGCACTTCGTATTTGATCGGGTGTCCTGTTCGGTGCCATGTATACCGGAGTCATAAACTATTACACAAAGCGCCCGTTCGTAGATCAGCGGTTAGAACGTTGTTTTAGCAATGAAATGTCCACAGGTTGGAATTGGACCGTCTGCGATTTTTTTTCCGTTGCAAATTAACGTAATTCACGTTGCCAGGTGTTTCAGTATTATGGCAACAATAAAAAATATTTACTTATTTTGTATATAAATTTGAACACTTGCTTTCTATATTAAAGACGTTAAAACCTTCTGTATTTTTTTAATTTACAATTCAATTTTAAAAATGTAAAAACCATTTTAATTGGACTAAGCCTTCCTATGTGATGGGAATAAGAGCTAGTTGTAAATAATGATATGTAAATATTGTAAAACAGTATTGTATCATGAACATATTTATATAGCATATCTACATTGTCATCCTAATTGAAATAATATTTGTATTTATATAGATTCCAAGGTTGCATTCAATATTGCAGTGTTATATTGTAGCGATATATTGCTTATATTGAAAATCGAAATTCTCACACTATATCAATAACTATATTGTATTCATATAGATTATATGGCAATATGCTATAAATAAATAATTGTATGACAGTTTTGTAAAACAATATTGTGTCATTAACATATTTATATAGCATATCTATACTGGCATCATAATTGAATTAAATATTGAATTTATATAGATTCCAAGGCTGCATTCAATATTGCAGTGCTATATTGTAACAATATATTGCTATGTTGAAAATCTAAATTGGCAAAATATATCAATAACTATATTGTGCTTATATAGATTACATTTAAATATGCAATAATTGTAAAACTATCATTGGGTAATCATAGATACAATATAGCGCTGCAATCTATTGGTAAATAATTGGAAAACAATATATACACTATATCGGTAGATTATTGACAATATTGAACAATCATTTAATATTGGGCCAAGTATTTGCCAACCGATTGCCAATACAGTGTTCTTCTTGGGTACATTCGGTATGACACTCTAAATACCAATTTAGACCATCTTTTGAGACGATGTTGGTTATTATCGGTCGATTAGTAGTGAATGAAAAACGGGTGCCACGACTCAGACCAGACAGTAACTTTTTAATAGCAAGGTCGTTAACTTTTTTTCAGCACCTTCTGTCTTTGTAATTTTTGAAGTTAAAGAAATAATATCTGAGTGACTACCAGATGCTTTTTTGAAATATGTGTAATCTAGTTGCTTGTGGGCTATAAAACCAATGCCAAAGAGACGATTTGATAAGGATTATGATTAGCTGCATTAATAAAATTTCAGTTAACTGCTTCATGGTATACTGGACAACTAGATTTAAAAAAAATCTGAAGCAGTCCACCAGATTTAATTTTTTCTGTCTGAATCGTAACAAACATATAAAATTACAAATAAATTGATAATAAATGTCTCTTGTTGGATTTTTTAAAGCTATCGATCTCGTCATTCAAGACTTACGTCTGATCTGTGGCATACCTAAGATCATCCAAATATATCCAAGCATTCTCTTGTTATAAGCAAAAAAATCTCTATAGGAGATTATACTTCTTCTTATGTTACAGTGTTTCACCAGAATGGCACTGTTGGCTTAAGAAACATCCTATAATGTTCTAATTCTAAATTAATTATTTTATTTAGTTTATTATACGGCTAACATGTTGATATTATACCTTTGTGCTTCATTGTAGGTTTCCCGAAGATTTCATGTCCCTAACTTAAAAAATTTTAGTTGTTTAGCTTCATTTACTTGGGTGTTTGCCGTCTTGTATTATTTTTTATATAAAACAGAATAATTGATAGGACACGAGACTGTCGTTATCCAGTATTGGAATTCTTAATAAATTGCAAGCAAATTGTAAGTTTGTTATCATGCACGAGAGCTGAATAAAATTATACCAAAGTAATTTTCTTGCATTGTTTTCGTTGCTTTGTGGGATTCCACAGCTCCCAAATTTCCACTTTATGGACCGAACTCAATCTACCCTAATAGCTACTTGGAACGCAGCAATAGTTTTGCTACCAGACGTTTCCTTTATTTCCGGCGAACATCCTGTTTCGCCTCATACTGTAAACCGCAGGCATACGGATGTATTTGTAGTTTAATTTTACATGTGTGATGAGGGCTTAAATGGAGTTATGGACTTAAAGCAGCGCCTTCAATTATGCATGCCATTTGAAAAGTGGACGCCTCGAAACGCTGCCCAGAAAATTACAGTGTGTATGAATATAGAGAAGTGCATGCATTTTAGAGTTCGTCTAGAGTATAAAGAAACCTAGAGCTGAATATTACGGCATAAATACAATGGCTGGAATTCTACTGGCAAATGTGTGCACTTTTAACTAGTTCTTTAACGAATAGTAAGTTGTTGGACACAGCACTAAAGTCAGTGTTTAAATATTAGCTAATGATAATGTATAATAAACTACAATTGACTTAAGGGCACAGAAGATTTTATAAGCCTGAATTCAAGCTAGCACCTGCTCAGTCTAATCCTGAGCTCAATGTGTAGTATGAAAATGTGGTGTTGAATTTATAGAAAATTATCTGACCCGGCAAACGTTGTTCTGCCCGAAAATAATTTGTCTCTGAGACCCTGTTTCACCACTATAGGGTTTTAATTTCATGTTTACTGTCTTGGACTTAAAAATAAATGCCATTTTCGCAATGAACGTCCCAAAAAACCTTAATAACGACACCCATATTGATTTTCAGGCTTATTTACCCCATTTCACCCCCTAAGGGGTTGATTTTCGGAAAACCACAAAATACGTGTTTGCTTATTTGTTTTTAGGAGTGCTCCTACGGAGTTTCAAGTGGGAATGTCTATTTACTATTATTTTTCCATACAAAATTGGAACCCCCATTTTACCCCTTTAAGGGTTGAATTTCGAAATATACTTCCTTATTCCTTGTATACATCATAAAGGGAATCTCTGTGCAAAATTTCAGCTTTCTAGGTCCAAGGGTTTGGGTTAGGCGTTGATGAGTCAGTGAGTCAGGGCTTCTATTCTTATACATAGCTGTAGTGCTACAACGGTTCCGCCTATGTCTATAATACAAAGTAATGGTTTAGAATATTTAAAATTGTTGTTTGGCCTTTTGGTTTGCTGTACAATGATTTAAGTTTTTAAACAGTGAAACGTGTATTTATTATGCTAATGACGCTTATGGAAAGAAATAGCTCAATCTTCTGATCGAGTGAAATGATCACTGGATGACAGTTAAATATGAAGGTAGACAGCCAGAAGGTTTGTCCTATGACAAAAATGTACAGATTTGTTGCAAAGTTAGTCTAATTTCGAATTTAATAGCGACAAAGTTTTGTTACAAAAACAATATCTGAAACTGTGGAAAAAGCACGTGCTTTGTTGAAGAAATTTAAACGTCTAAAAAGTGGACACACAACAGATGGTAAACGATAATAATGGTAGAGTTCACGAAGAAGTAAAGTTTAAGAGAGGGCAATGCATTTGCATTTTAACACGTGCAATTAGGGTGGATTTCATTTTCAATACATAAACAGTCACAAAAACTATTCAACTCAAGTCAATTGAAAGCTGGTAAACCAACTCACTGGCCCACAGATGTTTCCTTATTTATTCGTAACTTACTATTCAGCAATAACACCGATCATAGATATATGTTCTAATGAATTAGCGTGCTATTACTATTAATAATATTCATATAGCTACTCAAAAACTGCTTGTATACATATTAGGTACAAACTACAGCCAAGTATTATGGCCTTTGATTTAATGGTTAAATATTTATTTCCATTGACTAGGTCGGTGGAACATGAATAACTCAATTAGGGTTGGGTTTTCACACTTGGGTAAAATTATAATTTGATTAAATTGCCATTACATCCAATTTAACTTGGATAAATGATATTCTCGCATTATTTAAAGTGAACCTTTGTCTATGTTATGAAATAACTTGAATTCTATTTAATATTAAACAATACAACAACATTACAATATATTTAATCAGTTTCATCTTTTTGTATTCATTTATCTGTATGTGTTGAAATGCTGATTTTAGGTACCTGTGTTTGTTTAAAACACCAATGGTGCTTTACAAGATCAGCGGCTTTTTCGGATTATACTGAGCGAAGCAATTTCCGAAATGCAACTACACGATAAAGCGTGCTCTATCCCAGGGGCTACTTTCAACTCGACAGCTGAGTTACGCAATCCGCCGATCCTAGTTGGCTACAAGCACCACCGCAACGAACTCCAAACTAAGGATTACCTACAGCCCCACAGATGACTGCAATAATTGCATGGCTCCTACGCAAAGTTACTACCACCGCTAAATGGATCAGAGAACGTCGTACACAGTTACATCGCCCCAGCAACACCACATGTTCGCAGATGAGCTTCAACAATTGTCTCCGCTTATACTTCACTATTAAAACACCATTTAACTTGGTTATTGGGTTTTATACTTTTATCATATCGAATTAGCCCCAACATCATAATTTTAACTTGTTGAAGCTATTATTTTTCGGCTTGTTATTTTTAATTGTCCCGTATTGCCTAGTAACTGATATTTCATTTATTTAAATTTACTTAACGCTAGATATTTTTGTAAATGTCAGCAATTTGATACCTGTTCACTTAAATACATTTGAATGATTCTTTTCAGTTTACGTCTTTCATTTTGCATACAGGTACCTTTTGTCTTATTTCTTATTTGCAATTACAAATTCTTTAAGTAATTTATGTGCAAATTTCTTTAAACTGTGCTCTATGTGACCAATCTTATCTTTATTTAAACCAGTTGCAATTTAATGTTAATGTTAGCATGTATAAACATTATTTGCCCTTACTTTAAGGTTAATTCACAGTAAACTCCAGCTTAGTTACTTTACTTTGGTACAAACATCCTTAGTAAATGTGACACCGCTTTGTACTGATCTAAAAGCAATCATTAACATTCATTTCCAGTTACTTGTCTTTTAAATGAAAACCTGCTCCCAAGTTATAGTCACTCCTGTTCACCTAAACCAGTAACATTAATATTAACATATGATTTTTTTCAGTATAAAGATTTTAACAATTACGCCATAACTAATCCTGTTATTTTATTTAATAATCCTTTAAACATAAAAAGAATAATCGCAAAGAATAGCCTCACGGTACAATACCATAGCAATATATTATTATGAATGTGGCTATATAAAGCTATACTTTTCATTTAAAATCTTGCCCTTTTAAATTCAATCATAATTCTTAATAATAATAAATAAAATTTTCTTATCTCAGGTGGTTCGCCAAATCAAGATCTCTATCTATTAATTGAATGCCAGTATTACAGTTAATGACGTTTACTGTCAAACTGACTTCTAAATCTCAACAAACCAGGTAAACTGAACTGTATCTTACATTCACATTTACTACCATTCAAAATTACCTATGTAAGTACTTACTCAACTTTATGTTGTCACTTTTAAAATTGACAGTTATTTAAAATGCTTTGTCAACTTATCTTAACAAACCTTAATAGCTGCTTACGCTTTCACTGCAAACACCAACCACTACTGGACCTTATCTTCAATCGCCTGCAGCACTCAATGTACCATTCACTAACAGCAACTCCTTTGATGGTACATGAATCGTTTCAATTTCCTTCACTTCTGTCAAACCAACTGCTTAAATCTCCAATTCCAGTCCTGTCACCTCCTGTATGTCACGGCTGTACGATCCTAGTTGCTGCAATCTCCCTCTGGTTCTGTTAAGTCACGTTAACTACCCTGGCATAAAAATCCTGCCCTGGCTCCTACTGGAAAGCACTGTTCCTCCCAAATGTTACTGCTCCAACTAGATGTCCAAGTCACAGCTGTCGCCCCTGTTAGATGTCTCCACCAGACGATTCAAATCCTGGTAACTTTCTTTCTTTTGATAAATTCCAATTCTAACTTTGTTCCATTTATTTGCAGATAATCTAATGTCTCAAGCAACATACACCAAATATCCAAATCAAATTATAAATTGTAAAATACCTCTTCTTATGTCTTGTACGTATGAATAAATCCAAATTCCATTAACTAGTATTAAGTCCTTTATTCCATTTCCAATTACTTGTATCTGTAGCTCTTCTTATTACACAATATCACAATATTCTTTCCAATTTTTAATATTTTATTTGACCTTCACCTCGGAGATTTGTTTTTAAGTCTTTTCTTAACTTGTAAGTACAAAAATTACACAAATGAAGGCAGAGATTCGATTTTTATTCTTCCAAAATTATCATATCTAAAATACGTACATGTTTTTATGAGTTGTTTTATGTAACTAACTTTTAAACAAAAACTTGTTCTGGTTGGATACTATTCTTACTGCACCCTTACATATTTTAAATTATCCATTATTTACAATTTAACAATTCACATTATCATTATAACACATTTGTCAATCGTTACCTTGGCTTGTATTTTATTAAAATTTTATGTAACTCTTAAATTAACATATTCAATCAATACCAAAATCTCTTCTCTCATTGTCTCAATTAAATTTATTAATAATGTTTGAAATTTTTAACACCAATCAAGATTTAATCATATCATTCTTCCAAGCTTAATTGTTTCAAATATTTCTTTATTTAAATTAATTTCACTGCCTCATGTATCATAACAATATATACAATGTGTCACAAAGAATGGGACGATGATTGGTCATAGATTCCTTAGCTTATAATAAACACGTTAAACCTAATATATCTTGTACGAAGTCCCTCCAGTAAGAATTTAGATAGCCTTGAAGTAAAATTTTTTATTCTTATTTTTATGTTAATATCCACAAATGTAAAGATATTGATTTCAACTTTAATACACATACTTACAATTATGTACTGCATTAACGGAAGAATGTTCGTAAATTAGACTTAACTGTAAGAGGAACTTTACCTATCTTTAAGATCTGTTTTTAGCTCCAGTTTTGTTATCTGGAAATTTGTTTAAAACTTTATGTTATTATCTGAAACGGAATTAAATAGCGTAAAAATAAGGTATCCTTAATTCGTATGCGTAAAAGCAACCGTTTATCTAAAAATTGCTAGAAAAATTTTGGGTTGTTATTAAGAAGTGCAATTATCAAGTAGCCATGATCACAAAAACAATAGGTAGTGATTGTGATCTGGTAAGCAACAATGATAAATCAATTAATGACGTTAGTGACAGAAATATATTCTTTTATATATACGAAAATGCTGGGACATAACAAACATTTCAGAATTAGAGAATTTGATATCTCAGGTATTTACGTAAACATGAAAATAAATGAAGAATTTCAAGATAAACGGTTGTCTACGCTTACGAAGTAGAAGTGCCTTATTTTTACGATTTTTAATTCTGTTTCAGATAGTAACCTAAAATAAAAACAAATGTTACACATAACAAAGCTAGAGATAACAGACGATAAGTAAAGTGCCCCTTATAGTCCAGTCTAGTTTACGAATATTTTTCATTGGTGCAGTACATAATAGTAAGCATGTGTACAAAAGTTGAAATGTACATCTTGACACCTGTAGAAATTAATATAAAAAGATAAAAATAAAACTTCTTACTGGGGAGACTTTGTACTAAGGTATATTAGGTATAATGGCTTTATTACAACTTAAGGAATCTATGACCAAACGTTGTTTCCTTCTTTTTGAGATACCCTGTATTTTATATAAATGCGATGTCACTGTCATTACCTAAGGGTTTTGTTTTCCAAAGAAGACTTAATAAAAACAACTGCAAAATAGGTATTATGCATCATGGCTATCCATGGCACACTTGACAAAAGTAAATAAATTATTATCCAGTATTTTGCTTAGAAATATTTAATTTATGAGCTTATTTTTAATCCAATCGCAAATAAATTAGTATAGTTAGATTCGCCAAAAAATCCTGTTTTCGGAAAATGCTTGTCAAAAAAGGGTCGCCATTTGAAAAAACATAGACACAAAAATGTGATTTTGCCAACTTGCCTTATTCCTATCTATCATACTAATCACTAAAACTTTGCGATTGTAATTTTCTGACATTACCTGAGGTCCTTAGATTAATTTGCGTCCGATCATGACCACCTAGATGCAATATCAAAAGTGGCTCTAAAAAATCAAGTAGGCATAAAAACTTTTAGAAATGTCACAGTGTGATCCAGAATTGTCTCAGAAATCCAAAAATGTAAAAAAAATACAGGGTGTTCTATTTAAGAATTCGAAACCGGGGCTATTTTCGGTGAAACCGGAAGTGACCGGAAAGTTAAAAATATGCGAAAACTCTCCCCTCCCTATACCATTCATCTATACCAAATCCCATTTTGATACACCTAATACTCTAGAAGTTATGACTTGTCTAATAAATTCGTTGACACCCGGTATATTAGCTTATATTGTGAGAGAACTTGATTAGTATTCTAATAACGCTTTTCTTTCTTGCAATTCAGCTCTCTCTAATGCTATTTTGTTTACGAATAGCTTTACCAATCAATGCAGTATTCGACATGTTAGAAGCCTTG
The DNA here is from genome assembly GCA_940337035.1 of Agriotes lineatus. Taxonomy (NCBI): domain Eukaryota; kingdom Metazoa; phylum Arthropoda; class Insecta; order Coleoptera; family Elateridae; genus Agriotes; species Agriotes lineatus. The sequence continues at coordinate 79,008,060 of OW679196.1, read as the reverse complement.
CAAATATACACGACTTCCATTTAAAAAATATGGGTTTATGAGATCTCAACTACAAAAGACAGTGCAATATAAAAATATCTACAATAAATCCCTTAAGAGCATTCTTCCAGTTTTACGAGTGAGCGGATGTAATATCTGTTTATGGCATTTTCCTAGTCTCTGAACTGGAACTCGAGAATGTGAAATCGGTTGTTAAAGCTCGCATTTATGAGCAACCCCCACTTCTATCGAAAAACCGTAGGTATACTGCAACTGTTCAAATTATTTTATTTCAACACTAGGGGACGGAGGTGTAATATCGACCAGAGGCTAATATCGACCACAGCAATAATTTAAAATTCACCGCTCATACTTAAAATCTGACATGTGCTGCCATCTCGTAATAAGGCCCTGAAACAGTAGTGGTCGGCTTTGTTGTGTGTGTAAAATTAAGACGGAGTTTTTGTCGTTTTTATAAATTTCGATATAATTTAACAATTTTACTGCTTTCTTCATTAAGGTAAGTGTTCTTTACGGATGGTTATTTTACTGAATTTGTATTGGTGTTGTTGAGGGGTTGTAACTGACAAATTTTTGATGTGGTTAGATTGCTTGAAAAATATTAGGTTAGGTAGCCCTGATAGATCTAATATAAAGAAAGTGTAGCGGGTAATACCGACCAAGGTGATCGATATTACCCATGACTGGTCGATTTTACCCGAATCAACATTGATTGTTGTTTTCAAAATTCTAGATGCCGAAAAGATATGTTAGAAAAACAACTCGCTCATCTTGGACTGAAGAATCCATGCAACGTGCTGTCAAGGCAGTGCAAAGAAAGGAATTCAGCATTAGAAGTGCAGCAAAACATTTCGAAATTCCTTATGGTACTCTTCAGGATCGCTTGAGCAAACGATTTCCCAATAAGAAACTAAAGCTGGGTAGAAAAGCAGTTTTCACTCGTGATCAAGAAACAGAACTTGCAAATCACGTATTGCAATTATCTAAGCTATTTTATGGTTTAACTCCAAAAACTGTTCGAAAGTTAGCGTATGATTACGCATTTGAAAATGGTATAAAAAATAATTTTAATAAAGAAAAAAATATGTGTGGCGTAATCCTAGATTGTCGCTGAGAAAACCAGAAGCAACTAGTCTGAATAGAGTACTTGCTTTCAATCGTGAAGAAGTTGATTTATTTTACAGAAATTTAGAGACACTGATGGAGGAACATAATTTTAGTGCTCATCGTGTATTTAACGTGGATGAAACGGGAATCAGTTGTGTGCATCGACCATCTCGTGTTCTCGCATTGAAAGGACAAAAGCAAGTTGGGACCATCACAAGTGGCGAACGAGGTCAGACAACCACCGTAGTTTGTTGCGTAAGTGCTGCGGGACAGTATGTGCCCCCTATGTTTATTTTTAAACGAATAAGAATGAAAGAAAGCTTGGGTAGAAATGGACCCTCAGGTTCACTTTACAGATGTTCTCCATCCGGATGGATAACTGAGGAGCTATTCCTCGAGTGGCTCAAACATTTTGCTCGTTTCGTGAAAGCTTCTATTACAGATCCAGTGCTATTAGTTTTAGACAACCACAGCACTCACTCTAATCTAAATGCATACAATTTTTGCCGCGAGAATGGCATCAAAGTTTTATCACTGCCGCACACACATCTCATAAGCTACAGCCCCTAGATGTGTCGTTCTTTGGGCCTTTGAAGACTGCTTATCATCAAACATGTGATCAGTATATTAAATCCAAAAACTATGATAGAATTGTCTTGTCTGACGTAGCAGAGTTGTTCGGAAGAGCCTTCAATAGAGTTGCTACTATAGAAAAAGGTGTAAAAGGATTCCAAGTCACTGGTATTTATCCTATGGATAAGTACATCTTTTCGGAAGAAGAATTTACTAAACTAAACTCAGCAACAGACGAAAACGAAGAACCGGGCATTAGTGAAGACGCTTCAGTTCCAGGTCCAAGTAGTTTAGTTACAAATAATAATCGTGAAATTGATAATCGCACACCTCCACCTAGCTGCAGTTCCAATCCTAATGAATTACAACCTCCATTAGCTCTAAAAAGACGGCGCCAACGTAACACTTCTCCATTAAGCGATGACACTTCATCTGATTCGGAAGAATGTGAGCTCCAGAAAGTTCTCGATGATGATGTAACAGATGATGAGGACCCAACTATTCAAATAAAAAACAAATCTCTAACTGAAATTTGTCCATTACCCACTCCAAAGACTAGGACCATGAATAAGAGAAAACAGCAGTCTCAAATTCTGACGTCTACTCCATTGAAACTGATATTGGAAGAAAAAGAGAAGAAGAGACAAAAAAGGGTTGACAAAAGTATAACAGTTAAGAGAGAATTACATTCCAAAAAGGACAAGAAAAATTACGATAAGAAAGAAGAAACGTGTTCAATTTGCCACGATTTTGGGATTAACAACGAAATTTGGTGGCGCTGCAGGTCCTGTGGTATTTGGAGTCACGCTGACTGTACAAACGTGCAAGAAGCAAAAAACTATGTGTGCAATGAGTGTGAATAAACGACTTTGTACTGTGGTCGATATTATCCTTATGACTGATCGATTTTACACTACACCAGGCGGATAATATCGGTCATGTAATAGGTTTTTTAGAAATTGTTTTCTAATATTTTAGAATATTTTTTTACTTTCTTTTTATATGTATTTGATAGCCTAACATTATACAACGTTACAAAATAAAATTTGTTTTGATTGATCAATTGAATTTTTTTTAAATCACTATTTTACCTTAAGTGGTCGATATTAGACCACCTTCCCCAGTAATAGCAACTTCTGGAGCTTGTTGTTAAATTCCATGTCATCAGTTCCTCTTTTATAGTTTCAATACCCAAATGTAGTTTTTCAATTTATTAGTGGGACGTTTTTATTCTTTTTCGTTGCTTCTACAGTCATACACCTCAATATTTAATACTTCGAATTCAGTGTTAAAAGCTTCTTTGTTTCAGTTTAGCTTCTATATATACTGCTCCACAAATGAACTGGACTACCCATAAAAATCGTATTTGTTACATTGCGTCACAAAAAATCTGATTGATGCACGCACACAACTTCCTTTTACAGTGATCTTATAATTACTCAAAAATTTTATTTTGAATTTTTAAGCATTTGTCAAAAATTTTCAAAAATTACAAATTTTACAAAAACGGTACAAAATAGAGTGTTAATTCAAAAGACAAATTTTCTTTAGAATTTTAAGCTGAATTCAAAAATGTAATAATATACCGGGTTTTCTATTTAAAATAGGAGTTAATAAAAAAAAATAGAAAAAAAAAACAAAAGAAACCCATTTTAGAAGTATTCAACTGAAAAATAACCTATCTCACATCAATACACATTAAAAATGTAAAGTTGTTAAAAATATCGTTGGAGCCTTTTTTGAAAAAATCGAAAAAAAAACTGAAAAATCACAAGAGTAAACACCTACTTCCGGTGATGCGATTTTCTTCAAAAGCTTGCTGTCGCATCTACATAGTACAAAAAACTTATATATGAAGTTTCAACGCCATACCTCTTTCCGTTTTTGAGATATTCTAATCACAGACAGACAGACAGACACACAGACAGACCAATGAAAAAAAAAATGTTTTTTGGGATCAGGGGACTCTAAAACGTGAAGATCTGTTGAAAACTCAATTTCGAATTTTTGGGGTGAATCCAATACTTCCTTTATTGTAAAAGGAAGTAAAAAAATATGTCCCAGCA